>CM031240.1:870954374-871171957 GCA_018340775.1 Taxus wallichiana var. yunnanensis
AAGATAGCTTCTCACCCTTGTAAATATTAATTTAGAATTTCCATTCCTCTAAGTGCTTATGCACATTGTACTAATGTTAGAGTATTTTTATTTTCCTAAGTGCTTGTGCACATGTCCTATTACTTCTAGTATGTGCTTGTTTTCGAGTTCATCGAGCCTTCGGAAAAGAATTACATTACGGAAGAACCACTCAACAAATTTTTCAATAGCTCAAGGACACAGTTTTCAAATTTCAGATCAGATGAGAGATTATCAAATAGACTCCATGCCCAATGGATTGCTATGAGCAGCTGGCCATTCTTCATCTGGCAGGCAGATAACCCCGCTGAGTCACCAAAATTGTTATCCAAAATTCACCCCTCAAGGTAATTTTGATAACATGCATCAAATTATTCGATCCAAGCAAGTAGATTGATTCAAGGCCCAAAATCATGTTTTGGGGCCCCCAGCTTCTCTCTAACTCTCCCATCCAAGAAGAAATCCCAACGAGTTAGAAAAGTGGAAAAAATGCAAAAATAAGGTTGCAGGATTGTTTTGAAGCATTTTGGGTCTAAAGGGCATGGGTCGTACCAGTGCATGTTGCAGTCTGAGGTTTGTCGTACTAGGTTTGGGGCGAAATACAAAGAAAATTGGCTAAGTCAGACATTTTTGTCCCAGGCGGTCCACGGGACAGTTGGGACATCGGGATGCTGAAGTATGCGAAAATCAAACGGTAAAGAAGGCAAGAAGAAAAGTCAACGTTTGACCCGTGAACTTCAAACAGCCATAACTTTTGACTCCGAGCTCTGATTTTCACAAAATTGGACTTTCTGGAATGAGTACGAAGTCCTATATGCCACATATTCAGCTCCATTCGTTAATTCTCATTCGTCAAATGACAGAAAATGCCTGCAAACCCAAAATAGCTGCCCGCACTCAAAAGGCCATAACTTTTGCATTTCTCAACGAAATCACACAAAATTGGTACCGTTGGAATCGTGGCTGTGATACCAACACAAAATATCATTAAATTTTATATTTTATGAGATATTGATGGATATTTTTTATAAAACATGGCCGGGTTCATAACAATGTTTTATTTGGTAGTTGGGAGTGCAATTAAGAGGCATGGTCACCATTCTTTCTCTACTGCAGCACCTGGGACAGTATGGGGAGCCTTTTGTAAGTAATATACAATCATTTTACTCCATTTAATGCCTCTTACAAGTGGTGGAAGGACATATTTCAGGATTTTCATTTTTCCCTCTCTCTCTCTTCTCAATTTTTTTATAAATTGGAGTGTTGGGCTCATTGTAAAAGGGGGAGTTTTCAGATAGCAAAGCTCTATCAAAATTTCTTTGTGAAGCCAATGTGTTGCAGGCCCTTGTAGTGGACTCCTTGCATGGTGATCCAGGCCCTTATCTTGTAATAGATTGAACTGTGCATATCATGAAGCAATAAAATATAAGTTTGTGGATGTATCTTCCCCTGCTGTGTTTTCTTGCATTCTTCTTGCCCCTTTAATCTTGATTACAAGAATACTGTGTCTACTTTATGTTCATGCAGGGATCCACTATCATTGTGTATGTTTGAAATGTTGTTGTAAAATGCATTTTTGCTGGATCGTGGGGAACTGTCATCACTCCCTCTAGTATGCATTTTGCTTCTTTATCTCACACATTGGAAGGATACTCTCACACACCCTCCTTTTCTGGTGTATCACCACTTTAGTGTAGGCTTTCATTTTATGCACTCTCTCTCCTTGGTCCCTTGGAAAGCTAGATTAGAACAGTTAGTTTACCCTGCATTAGAGTAGATTGTGGTAGGTAGTTTAGGAGCAAGGACCAGCTTTCTCTGGAGGTCTATCTCTGGGCAATAGCGAGTCCCAAAACTTGGAGATAAGTACCCATGTTATCCGATCACACCGTGAGTTCAAGTATATGCACTTGTGGAAACATAAGGGTGCTGTGATCTGGTGATAATAGTCACTTTTCATTTGTTTAATTTGTTGGTTGGAGAGAAGGAAGCCATGAGAGCAAGAAAGGAAGAACTATGGAGGAGTCTACAAAGAAATCAAGCTTAGTTTAGTTTATATTGTAGATTTATCATTGTAATTTATTTCATTCAAGGATTGAAGGGATTTCCTTTACAAATCTATTTTTATTACAAAACTATTTGTATATTGAGTTCTCTAATTGGGGAAAACCCTACCTCCATTAATATATATGAGATCTAGCACTTCTAGTTAACCATTTGAAGATTTGTTTGCTTTGAACAATGAGTTTTAATCATCCTTTACTTGCTTTTGTAAGTTTCTTATGAAATTTTACAAGATTAAAATTTAATTAGACCAAGTTAAAAATTTACACAAAGGCGTGGATTTGTGTTATTCCGCCATAAGTGACAGAACCACTGCTAAGAGGAGGTTGGCAAACCTAGGACCGCCACCCCACTTGGGTTGCGATTCATGAATCTGTCACCTTACGGAATGGAGGTTCTAATGCCACTTCCTTACTTGAGTAGTGGTTACAAGAATACCGCTCTGCATAGGGTGGTGGTCTTTTTATTAGAAACAAAACCTTCATTTCCAAGATTTCTCAAAAACTAAAGTCACTAAAATGTTTTAAAATTATATCCGAACTTAAATTTATGCTCCTAAAGTTTCCAGTTGTAATATTTAACTCATCTATTCATTCCATAGTAAAATTACTCCTTTTTAAAATTTTCTATTTTAATAGTAACAACTACAAGATCATTTTCATTTTGTTCAACAAATTTTCTTTCAAGTCCAAAAGTAAAAAGGAACTAAATCTACTTTTAATATTGTTATTTTCTTACTATAAAATGCAACATTTCAACATAACAATATACTTAAAATTTGTTGTCTCTTTCCATTTCCACTACAACCATTTATTCAAATAACTACAAACAACATTATTCCACATTGAAGTTACATACACTATTTGTACTCTACAATTTCTATATTCTTTTTTTTACAATAATACAACTTCAACAATGAAGTTAAACTTACTTTTCCTTGAGCATAGCTCATTTATTTTAAAGCAAAGAACTTATTTTCTCACAATAAAACTAAAACTAAACTTTTAAACATGATTTATATTTTGGTTCATTCCTTTACATACTACAATTTAAAGCGGAAGGAAATTTTACAACTCTTCAATGAGCTTCTTCAAATAATATTACAACTTACAATACAAAATTTCCTTTAAAAAAATACAATATTAAAAGTCTTCCACCTTGAGTGGGAATAAAATAAGGTTTTATCACAAGGAAAGATTTCTTTTGCACACCAACAAATGATCCAAGTTTCACATCACCAACAAGATCTCCACCATGCTTCATTTGATCAACAAAAAGAAAAGGGGGATAGGAAACACTCTCCACCCAACCAATAATCAAATGAGGAGAAGAAGCTATCCTCCTCATTAGCCCCGAGACCCAACCACATTGCAATGGAAAATGGATCCAAATCATGGAAACAAAACAAGCTTCAACATCACAATACAAAGATTTTACAACCATACCAAAAACACAATCAACACAACTACAATCACAAGAAGGAAACTAACAAAATGTACAAGGCTTCATAATGCAAAATCCAAAGGGAAAAGATCTATGGGGAGGTCATGTATGCCTCCCAATGAGAATCAGGTGCCACCTTTAAAGCCATCCAATAAACATATCAAAATCCCTACACAAGTCTTATGCCTCCCGAAGACCCTCTTATGCCTCCTTCATTCTCTTATTCCTCCCTACAATCTCTTATGTCTCCCTTCATAAAACTAAACAAGTAAGAAAATGTAAGCATTTCTTGTCCAAGGTGGGGCACCTAACCCAAACTACCTCCAAAACATGAAATAAAATCTTATGCCTCCCTACATATAAGATCCCCATAGGTCCCTCCTACACCACACTTAGGAAATCTACCAAAGCACCCAACAAAAATACCAAAACACATAAAAAACATAAACATATACACGATATAAAAGGAAACATTTAACAATAGTGTAGCTACTACCTTTCCATTATAGAGTTGGATCCAATAGTCAGACACCAAGCTTCTTCAAGCCCAATAAATCACCAAAAATCTCCAACAAGATCCCCAAGCACTCCAAACTCCTCCAACTCCAAAATGCAAGAGCAAAAAGAAAACAAGTAACCCCCCAAATAGCAAAAGAACTCAACTTACAACACATAATCCAAAAGCCATCAAATCTAATAAATGAAATCTTTTGACTCATCCATAATTTGTTTAGTAAAATGATTAATTAACTAAATTAAGACCTAATTTAAATAATTAATACAAGGAAATTACATCACTATAAAATCACATACTAAAATTAAATAAAGGACACTAAAAATAGGATAACACACAAACCCCTTGGTGACAATTAGAGGTAATTCAACCCATGGGGACCTCTTGATGAAAAAAATTAAAGCACCCATGAATGTCTATAACTCGATGGGTTAAGACTCTCAGTGTGATTACATAACATGGAGCTTCTCCCAAAGTGTGGGAATTTGTGAATCAAGAGAGCTCTCCGGATGAAGGCTGGTTCCTATTCCTCTGTTCAAGTGCACATATTCATATTGTAGAGGATATACTCTAAAACCTACTCTAACTTTCCAAGGAGATAGGGTTAAGGAGATGAAAGAAATAAAACCTAAACTAACAAGGGTGATGCACCAAAGGAATGTTGAACACCTGCTTTGCCATTAAACACAAACCATGAAAATGTAATACAACCATCATGCACAAATAACTAAGATTATAATGAGAGATCAAGAAGATATAATGAACATAAGAGAGGATTGAAATCATCCATGGACTTAGACTATTGCTCTAAATATTTGATACAGTCCATTACAATGGCCATGAGGAAATGATTGCATTTATAATTTGAATGGGAGGTTCAAGCTCCACAAATGCACTTTCGAAAGAGAAGAAGAGAGAGGTGCAAAACAAAATGTCCAACCTCTTGAAAAATGCCCCTTACAATATATATCAAGAATATGAGATAGAAAGGAGAGAAGAAATCGAATCCTTCCTCAACCACCTCAAAAGATCATTAAATTCACCTACAACAATGATAGGTTCCACTACAAAACCCTTGCCTCCATGTGTTGTTACTTGTTGGAAAAGAAAGGAAGCCCATAATTTTTATGTTGGTAGGTGAGAAGCCCGACATCCTCAAAATGGTAGATTATATTTTTCATTTTTAAGAACCTAGACCACTAGTTTATAGATATTTCCAAAACATCCTCTCTTTCTCAAATATGAGCTTCCATTCAAAATTTATGATCATCTCGAATTCCGTGAGTCAAGCGTCATGATTCATCTTTCATTGAATTGACCCTAGACACGTGGAGTGCCTACGCTCATTTGGGAACCTGCCTTTAGATTTTATCTTTGAAGTTGCGTATAGATGAGACACATAGAGGCTTTCATTGGCTCTTAGACTTTTCAATGACAGTGTAACTTTCTCGATCTACACACGTGGAGAGCCTACACTCATTTAGGGACCTGCCTTTTGATTTCACCTTTGAAGTTGCGCCAATGAGGCAAGTGGAGGCTTCGCTAACTTTTAGACTTTTCAATGGCTCATGAAAATTTCTTTCTCTCTAGAAACTGGAGAGCCTACGCTTGTTTGGGGATCTTCCTTTATATTTTACCTTTGAAGTTACCTTGATGAGGCACGTGGAGTCTTCTGTTGACACTTATACTTTTCAATAATCGGTGAAAATTTCTTTAGCTCTAGACACGTGGAGGGTCTGTGATCATTTGGGGACCTTTATTTTAAGCATCATACCAAAAGTGTGCCAAAGAGACACATGGAGGCTTCCGCTGGCCATTTTTATACTTAGCATGTTGGTGCTCAAGTTTCCATGATCATTCCTTCCTTGTCGAGGATCACTTAATGGTCTAGAATTTGTTTTTCCTTCCTCTGTCCATCTTAAAGATTCCATAACTTGGGCATAAAACTCAGGTTTTTCCTTTCATTCCATTTTCCACAGTCACGTTTTGTTGTCCCTGTCATTTTTTTCCAAATACCTATGGAAACGTGATTGGATGTAGCTCGGAGGATCATATTTGAGCCTTATAACATTTCTAAATTCTTTGTCCTTAAAGAAAGATTCATTTTCAGGCTCAAATGGTGATTTTCCTGCATTTTACGGTTTGATGAGATGTATTTTCCTAGTCAAATTTACTTCTCAGCATCAATGGAAATGTGGCCCTTTTTGGTTGGATGTGGCTCGATGGGGCACTCTAAAAACTCTAAGGCTTGCTTCAACCCAAAACTTTTCCACATGGAGGAATGGTGCTCATTTGAAAATTCACCTTTTGGTTTGGCCTTGGAGTTATGCCGAGGGGACACGTGGAGGATTTCATTGCTTT
Source organism: Taxus wallichiana var. yunnanensis (assembly GCA_018340775.1). NCBI lineage: Eukaryota > Viridiplantae > Streptophyta > Pinopsida > Cupressales > Taxaceae > Taxus > Taxus wallichiana. Next base: position 870,960,772 of record CM031240.1, read on the forward strand.
CCAAGACTTAGACAAATTTTTCATGGAGCCGGTATAGTTTTGGTGGACCATGGACACATGTGGAGGCTAGCGCTCATTTGAGGATCCACCTCAGGGTCCCACCTTAACAATTGTGATAGGGAGACATGTGGAGGCTTCCGCTGGCTCTGCTTTATACTTAAACTTTTCAAAGCAATTTTCTAAAGGACACGTGGTGAGCCAACACATTCAGGGTCTCCACTTTTGGGCACCATCTCAAATTTGCACCATTAAGAGACATGTGGAGGCTTCCGTTGGGTCTCCCTTTGTACTTAAAATTTTCAAGAATTTTCTAAAGGCACAGGACACATGGTGGAGGCCCACACTTGTTTGGGTTTTCAAACGACTCTAAGTTTTATCTCAAAGTTACGCCAGGAGACACTTGGAGGCTTCCGCTCACTCTTCCCTTTACTTGGACTTTTCAATCTAAAGTCCAAAGGACACATGGAGGGACATGCTCTATTTGGGGAGACCCTAGACACATGAAGTTCCTTCCACTGAGGAACCTTCAACTTTTTAATACTTGGACTTTTCAACGGCCAAGACAAGTGTTGAGACCTAGACACATGGTGCCTTCCACACTTTTTTGGGGTCTCTCTTTGGGGACTTTGGGGACCATCTCAAAATGTGCCATTGAGACACGTGGAGGCTTCACATTGGCTCCTTTTTACACTAAGAATTTTCAAAGGCCAAAAGGTACATTTTCTTGGGCCGGGGCATGTGAAGAAGGCTCACACTTGTTTGGGACTTTCCTCTGTGCTTCTCCTTTGCAGTTGCGCTAAGGAAACATGTGGATGGATATGATATAAAGTGGAAAAGGGGCAGAATCAATGGTTGTTGTGTATTTCATCTATTTTCACCATTTTTCTCCAAGACTCCTAGAGACATGAATACGCACTATTTTTCATCATTCTTTGATGAAATTCCTTGTCGTCTCTATCTATAAAGTGCCATTTGATGGATTTAAACTTAATTTGTGAGTCCAAGGATTGTTAAGGTCAATATTTTGAAGTTGGAATTGCTAAGCACTTGAAAAAAATGGGAATTACCAAAGAGGAGATGGATGTGGGGTAGAATTGTAGAGGAAAAGAGGGAAAAGGATGAAATGATGAAAGTGTAGGTGTAAAAGATGAAAAAGGTGTTTCCTCGAGAGTGAAAAGGATTACCTGTCATATCTAGCTATGTAGAGTCTCTGGAAAATGATTAAAAGGGGATTTCTCGCATGAAAGAATCAAAATGATTAGAAGGATTGCCAAAAAGTTGTGGCATGGCATCCTAGTCATTAGTCGAGGGCCCAAGAAATGTGATCAGTTCACAATTGGTCCACCTAGAAGAAGCTTTGGATCTGAATTTGTTAAATGTCACTTTCTAAAAAAAATTGGTAACAAGAAAAGGTCCCTCAAATATTATTCTCTTTTGGGGGAAAATTGAGTGAGAAAAATGTATAAATGCAATGAGAATACTCTTAAATGGTGAAGGTTGAATTCTTAAGAGAAAATTTGAGAAAGTCGTCTTCGTGAGAGACCAAAGCCGAGATAACTGTTATTTTCTTTTGTGTTAGATTTTATATCATGTCAAGTTGGTTGCAGATGTATAGCCATTGATGAGCACTGAGATTTTCTGGAAGCTTTCCCCTGCTGATGAATCTAAGCAATTTTGAAATTAATTTGTGTCAAATCTCTAGCAATTTGTGTCTTCTTTGTTTTAGAATGTCTATGTAAATAGTTTCTTTCATTCCTATTGCAATCTTACATTGAAATATTTGTGAAATCACACAAGATCTCATCCCTGTGATAGTTTAATGGTATTTGCAATTTCATTTCAAGAAGAGCCTTCATCTTGGATGAGATAAAAAATTTAAAATCAATTCATTGTCATTTGTTGATAAAGATTGTCTGTAAGTCTTGGGTGTACCTTAGGTGTGATTGATCAAAACTTTGGTGTTTAATTGAGTCTTTCAATTTGAGCCTTTGTGTTAGAGTCTCAAATATTATGTGAAAATGTGTTGATCTGGGCCTCCATTAAAGCACACCTTCTAGTTGAAGGAACGTCTTAACTATTTGAAGCTTTTTGTTGTTGAGTTGTTCATTGTTGTGAAGTCCCTTCAAAGATCTGGTATAATCAACTTTATCTGCTTCATCTCCCACCAAAATTATTCAAAAACCATGAATCCACCTGAACTACCCATGTTTTCCCTGTGTATCAACAAAGGAACAAAATCTACTTACTAAAAATATAAAACAATCAAGGATTTCTTAATGTCTTTAGTAACCTTAGCCTTGTGTTGAAAGTATCTCCATCGTTTAGAAGTGACAACTCTTAAGAGTTAAATCATGGAGTATTGACCATATTTTCCCAAGGTTTTCTTCATAGAATTTGTGCAAAAGAAGGATATCTCCATCTCCTTCATCAAATAGAGGTTACACTAAGGGTCCTCTCACCCTAGTCGAAGAGGCATGACCTAAAGTAGTGAGGACAAGTCAAATCCTCTTAAAGGTGTTATCCATCTCTCCACAAATATGAGTAACAAAGGGCCAGTTAGATCTCATCCTGGCTACAAAATGACACACACTATGATCTATCTGTCTCTAAGCTTGTCAATTTGTGTTGTTGCTCATCTTGAAAGGAGAACAAATTTGGATACCAACACTCGTGGTGCCATTTCTGGGGACTCTTTGAAGTATTTGAACAAAGGTGTACATGTACAGACCTTAGTAATGTTTTTTTACAAATTTTAAAGTGCTAAATACATTGTTGAAACATCATTATCTATTAGATCTGTAAGAATTGTTCAAAGTTGTGAGTTTTGAGTGCAATATTTCTAGCTTATATAGTTATTGCACTAAGATTTGTATCATCATTGATAAATTTGGGTAAAAGAAGAGAAGATCTTGTAAGCTTTGCATGAATCTAGTATTGATAGACATTTGATAGGTCTTTCATAGTGCATTTGCACAAACTAAGGTGAAAATCCTTAGTGGTGACTCCGTGTTATTTAAATTCTTTATAAATACCAGTGTCTTAACATATATCAAGTAAGATTTTCATTAATATATGCAAAGATGGAAGGAAGAAGATCTTTCTTTGCCAAGGACCCTAGTAGAAGGTTGTTTCAAGAGTTGGGAAAGTCTAATTTAGAAGGAAGAAGAATTTGGAAGGTTGTTGGAGATCAAGCATCAAGAAAAGAGATCTCCATTGGTGAAACTGATCAACCTGTGATTGAAGATTACAATACTTCCTCAAGTGCTTCTGAATAGGTAGTCTCTTTGTTGAATTGAATTCTCCATCTGGAGAGGGTCCTTCATCTATATTTGAAACATTTTCTTCTCAATATGCCTTGTATTTTCAAAATCTAATAGAGTTTTCCAAGAGACAGAGCCTTTAGAGGGAAGTCATTCTAAAAATTGTATCCTGTACCACACAGACCCCTCACTCCTCATCATTTTGTTTCTCTGTAAGATCACCTCCTTAGAATAATATGGCTCAGCCTCCACCCAGACCTCCATTTTTGTTAATACTTTTGGTCCCATCAGTTTTAGAGGTATGGCTGGCTATCCAAATGTTGTGCCACAAGATGTAAGAAATAGATTGCCTAAGTTTCAAGGAAATAATGCAATAACTGGTGATCAGCACTTGAAACTCTTTGTCAATATGATGGAGGATTTGAAATAGAGTTTGAGGATGTATACATTAAATTATTTATCCATACTCTAGAAGAAGATGCACGAGGGATTGGTATAAATCTCTTTCAGATAATTCCATTGAAATTTTGGACAAGAGATGAAGAATGATTTTAGAATGAATAGTATGGTGATAAAATAGAGACCTAGGTTTTTTTATCAGGAGTTTGAAAATATAAAAAATAATCCTAATGAATCAGTGCATGATTTCAATACTAGATTTAACAAAACATTGAGAAGACTGCCTGTTAATTTGAGGCCATGTGATGAATCATGTCTGATAAAGTATTTAGATGCATTTGATAAGAAATTTTCTTACTATTTGAGGATAAGAACCACGGGACTTTGAGGAGTGAGGCCTTTACCATGGCTCTGCAAATTGAGAACAACATTAAAGTAGTTGGAAAACCTCCTAAGAGGGAGGGTGTTAAACTGATCAACCCTAGAGAAGCCTCAATCAAGTAAGGTTGTGGATCTTGAGGAAGTTGTAAGGACTTTTTGCTGGCTTTCAAAGAAATCTCTTAAATGCTGGCACAAGGAAGAGAAAAAGAATTGGACAAGGTTCTCGGGGTCAGCATAGGCAACAAGTAAAGACAGACTTACTCAAATCATCCTAGAAATGATCAGAGGTCTAATGATAGAGGTAAAGGACCCATGGGAGCTATTCTTAAAACCCCAAGCTAGGAAAATAAGTAGTTCTATTATGATCCTCTAAATGCAAGAAAGTTGTTATTGTTGAGAAAGAGACAAATCAAATGGATTGGTGTGAATGAAATGAATTCCTTCACTCCACCCAATGTCCAAAAAGATCGACAAATGGGAAGAAATTGGTTAAGAAAACTCTGATGATGATGATCAAAAGCTGATGATGATGCATGCATTGGACTCCGGATCATAAAAATGAAGAGAAAATTAACATTAAAAGTAATAATCCAAATGAGTCTGCTGAAGTTTTTGGGATATGCATGGGACTGAGTAGACCTCTTCTTCCTCCAATGACCTCATAATTTTGAAATGGATGATATCTACAACATTTGAATGACTCTACTTAATGTGGATTTTGATCCTACATCACCAACAATGCCCCTACAAAATGGATGGAATAAATGAGGTAGATAAGTTCAATTCTTTGATCTATTTGAAAAAAAATAGAAAACAAAGCAGTAATGAAGTTTACCCCAGTATAACAAAAAGAGTAAAGCGGTGAAGGAAAAAATTTTAAAGTGAAAATCCATCAAAACAGAGAAAATTTCATCTCCAATTTGTAAGAATAAATTCAAAATCTGAGTTTTCAGTGCAAATAGGCCCATGCACAAAGAACGATTATTCCATCGAAAAGAATATTAGAAATCATCATTGATATTGACAGGCAGAAGATCTTGTCAAAATTTGCAAAAATCCTGTATTGAAGAAAATGCCATTTGATAGGTCTTTCATAATCATTTCCAAGAATAAGGATAAAAAAAATATTCCAGTGATACTTTGGGTCTGTTTAAAGAAGAGAATTTTCCATGCAAAAAGACAGGTGACTTAAATTCCGATACAAGGTATTTGAGCTATTTCAAAGTATCTTCAATCAATGGAAACAAAAGGAAAACTTTTGAAGAACTTTTTCCCAAGGAATGGTATTAGAATTATTAGCTTTCAGATGATAATATCCTTTCTAATTCGAATGAAGAAGGTATTTGAATCATGTTGAATGGACAGGAACCATCAAGATTCTCCCATGTGAAATCCCGACATTGATCCTACTCCATGATAATTGAAAAATTGGCTAATTTTGGATCAATCTTTGATCTCATTGAAGTGACAAATTCTAGAAGGGACTCAAATCTTGAATGAAGAACTTCTCTTTTTGAATTGATTGTCTCTCTTCACAGTAAACTTGGGCAAAGATGATTTCTTTTCTTTATATCAATGGCTTATTGGTGAAGAATAATCTACATTTCTTTCAATTGATGCATGTTAAAAATGAAGTTTATATTTTCAAAATTTAAAGTGAAAAGAGATAAAATTTTCTTAAGGTGAATTTAATTTTAAATTTATCAAATCGCTTTTAATTTTTAAGCATCCTCTCTTCCTCATAGTCCTATAATGAGATGCAAATTTCTCATTTTAGAGGGGCCTCCAATAGATAGTGCATGCAAGAGAAATTCATGGACCTCTTTTTTTGAGAGAGATTTTTGGTCATCATCGATATCTGATGCATGGGCTAGCTATCAACAAATCCTTTAGAATGCCTTGGATGAAAGAAAAATTTCAAAGTACTTCAAGGAAATAAATCCGCAATAGCACAGTATCAACACTTTTTCTCATCAATACGAAGAAATGGAGGAGAATTTTGAAATAGAGTTTCTCCCCTTATTATACATGAAAATTTTTTCCAAAATTTAGTTGTTAGAAAAATGATGTTCTCAGAAAAATTATGTATAAATCTCTAAAAAAATAAGGATCAAAATGAAGCCTTTGACTGAAAAAACACAAAGTTAACTTATTCCCAAGAGCTTTTCAAATGAAAATTTGCCATGGCCAAAATGAGTTTAAAATTTGGATAGGTTTCTTTTATGGAGTTTGAAAATATAAAAATCTTTTCCTAATGAAATAATGCATGATTTCAATACTAGATTTAACAAAACATGAGAAGACTTTCTTCTTTAATTTGAGAGCCATGTGATGAATCATATCCGATAAAGTATTCAGATGCATTTTGATAAGAAATTTGCTTATTATTTGAGGATAAGGATCCTTGGACTTTAAGGCAGGCCTTTACCATGGCTCAAAATTGAGAACAACATCAAAAAGTAGTTGGAAAACCTCCTAAGAGGGAGGGTGTTAAATGAAATTAACCTAAGAAGCTTCAATCAAGTAAGGTTGTGGATCTTGAGGAAGTTGTAAGGACTTTCTGGGATTCAAAGAAATCTTCTTAAGCTGGCTAGGACAAGAAAAGGAATTGGACAAGGTTCTCAAGGTTAGACATAGGAAAAAAGGACAAGACAAGACTTGCAAATCATCCTAGAAATGATCTGAAATGATGATGAGGTAAAGGAGACCCATGGGAGCTGAGATGACACCCTGAGCTAGGGAAAATAGAGTAGTGCCTGATCCTCTAAATGCCGAGTTGTTGTTGTTGAAGAGACAAATCAAATGGATTGGTGTGAAAAATGCTTCTTACCCCACCCACCATGTGAAATAGATCAGAAAGTTGAAGAATCTGATGATGATGATAACACTTGATGATGATGATGCATGCATGGTGGACTACTCTACAAGCTCACAACAAGGAGAAACTTTCAACTGAGGTAATAAGTGCAAGAACTGCTTGCAAGTTTTGGGACTACATTCATCAGGTACCTCTTCTTCCTCCCTCTCATGCTTTAGAAATAGATATGGTACAAGCATTTGAACTTCCTAATAATGATTTTGAGTACCTAAGAGCTCTAATGATTAAGAAGTATGATGGAGGAATCCCATCAAGAAGAGGATAGACAACTATTAATGAATGTTGTTGTGGCCCAAGAAAAGGAGTATAACACAAGAAGTAAAGTTGTCAAAGGGGCAGGGCCTCAAGCCAAACCAAAGACCCCAGTTCTCACCAATGTCCCAAAAGAGACTCCAAAGAAAGATGCATCTGGAAAAGGCCTTGTTGTCTCAAGTAGAACTGGTGTTCCCACCCATGCCCAAAATGTTAAAAAATCTTGTGCCATCTCGATGAGTTTGTCAATCTTTCTCCAAATGTTGCTTTTCCCAAATACATTCCCTATGACATTGCCCAAGTCTTGAGTCAGATCAAGATTTTTGTCCCAATTATTGAACTTGCTTAGGATTCTGAGCATAAGAAGAGGGCTTTTGAGTATTTGGGATTGGAGGAAGATAGGAGTGCCCAAGGTAGAAATATAAATAATGTAAACACTCCTCCTTCAACCATTACAAGACCTAGAAAAACCACCAGCATTAGAGGAGATAGGTGAACCACCTGAAGTTTACTTGGGGACATCTTTAGTTGAGTCTCAATTAAATGTTGATCCATTTTTTACAACACTGATTATTAAAGACAGATTGCTGCACAATTGTATGTTTGACTCCGGAGCATCATGCAATGTTATGCCTCTAGAAGTCATGAATGAATTGAACATTAAAGTGACAACAGCTTATGGCAAGTGTCTTTACTAATGGATTCTAGAGAGGTCTCTGTTGTGGTAGGATGTGTAAAGGTTTGGTGGTACAACTTGCAACTTACTTATCGGGTAAGTAAACCTGAAACTTGATGTTGTCATTGTTGATTTCCCTGCCAAATGGGGCATGTTGTTATCAAGAAAGTGGGCTACAAGTGTTGGTGGAAGTGTTTAGATGGATATGTTTTTCCACCATTCCAATTGAAGGAAGCCTTGTAAAGTTGTATGGAGAAAAAGATGTTGCACCTCATTGAAGATCCAAATAATGCTTCTTATGAAGTGTTATATGCTGATGTAGATGCAGATAAATTTGTGGGGTTTGCTGATGGAAAAGAGCATAAGATTGATCAGTGTAAATGTCTTGAACAAGTGGGTTTACCTTGGACCTTGTTATTTGATGGAGCTTGTTCCAAGTTTGGAAATGGTGTTGGCATTGTTCTGATTTCTCAGGCCAAGAAGAGTTTTTATTTTCTTTCAAACTTAACTTTGAATGCACTAACAACATTGCTGAATATGAAGCATTGTTATTAGGCTTGAGAATTGCATGGAAATATGGTATAAAGGATATCATTGTCAAAGGGGATTCAGAATTGATTGTCAAACAAATTAGAAAATTGTATGCTACTAAAAATCAGAGAATGAAACAATACAAGCATGCAGTTTGGGATTTGATTGAAATGTTTGACTCTTTTAATATTGTGCACCATGATAGAAAGTTTAATGTTATTTGTAGACAAGTTAGAAGTGCTAGGATCAGATTTGGGAATTGTACAATGTCTCCATTTTGTGAGTATGATGTTGAAATACTAACAAGGCCATTTGTCCCTGATAACATTAAAAATTGGCAAGTGTTTGATGATGATGCCTAGGTGAAATGGTTTCTACAAAACCAAGTGAGTTTGTTGACCAAAATATAGATTGGGAACCAATGGTGTGTGTTCTTTGAAGGAAAGGAAACTTTATTTGGAAAATACATCATCCAATTGAAGACAAACATGATTCCCTAGAGGTTTGGTGGCTCTTGAATCAAACTTTGATAATGTTGATTGCATTATTAAAAGAAGTATGTTGGTTTCAAGAGATGTGGAAGAGCATGACCTGGGCACAAAGGAAAAACCATGTAAAATCTGGTTAGGAAGCAATCTCAGCAAGGAAGAGAAGCAATCCTATATTCAATTGTTGAAGAAATATCAAGACTGCCTAGCTTGGTCTTACTCTAAGTTGAAGGCATACATGGAAGATTTGTTCCAACATGAGATTCCTCTTGAATCTAATGCCAAGCCTTTTAGGAAAAAATAGAGGCCCATCAATCCGCTCCTTTCTTTGAAGATGCAAGAAGAATTGAAGAAGTTGAGGGATGGAGGGATCATTCAGCCCACAAGGTACTCATCTTGGGTTGCAAACCTAGTGCCTATCAGGAAAAAGAATGGTGATATAAGGCTATGCGTAGACTTCAGGAACCTGAATAAAGCATCATTGAAAGATAATTACCCTCTTCCAAACATGGAGAATATGCTACAATTGGTAACTGGTTCTGAATTTTTATCTACTCTAGATGGTTTCTCTGGCTATAATCAAGTTGTTGTGAAGGATTCAGAAAGAATAAAGACTACCTTTACTACTCCTTGGGGAACTTATGTCTATGTCAGGATGCCTTTTGGCTTAATGAATGTTGGAGAAAATTTCCAAAGAGCAATGGATGTAGCATTTTTGGTTATATCAATGATTTCATTGTTGTTTATCAAGATGATGTAACTATGTTTTCTAGAAATAGAAATGATCACTTGCAACACTTGGAGAGAATGTTGATAAGGTGTAGAGAGTATGGCATATCATTGAATCCCAAGAAGTGCCACTTTGGAGTGCAAAAGGAAAAGCTTCTTGGTCACATTGTATCAAAAGAAGGGGTCATGATAGATCCAGAGAGAGTGGAAGCCATCAAGCAAGGTTCCAATTCCAAGAACTAAGAAGGGAATTCAATCCTTCTTTGGAAAATAAACTTTATCAGAAGATTTGTGTCTAACTTTGTTGAGTTGACCATCCCCATTACTAGTATGCTGAAGAAGGACCAAGTTATCAAATGGGAAGAAGTTTCCATTCAAGATTTCAATGGGATCAAAGAAGCACTAAAGCATGCCCCTATTTTGGCAGCCCAAATTACAAGAAGCCTTTTCAAGTGTTTTCTTTTTCTTTAGAAAACACCATTGCATCTATTTTTTTTAGAAGGATGATGAAGGGGATGAGAGACCAATTTCCTTTTTCAATAAGGCATTGCAAGGAGATGAGTTGAAATACACCATCATGGAGAAGCAAGCATTTTCCTTGGTGAAAGAAAAAAAGGTTTTCAGACCCTACATCTTGAGTTCTAAAGTTGTTGCTTATGTTCCCCACACCATGGTGAAAGACATCTTATCAGAGATGGAGGTCTCAAGAAAAAGATGCAGATGGGTGAACAAGTTGCAGGAGTATGACATGGATATCCAAACCATGAAATTGGTAAGAGGTTTGGGCCTAGCTAAGCTTATGGCTGAGAGAAACCTGCAAACTATTGAGGTGAATGAAGTAGAAGGAGAAAGGGTGGATGTCCTTGAAAAGTTGGTAAGTTTTGAATGGTACAAAGATATAATATTTTATCTCAGACATCTATGCTTGCCCTGAATATTTGAGTAAAAATCAGAAAAGAGCTCTTAAGTTAGCCTCTCAAAAGTATGTCATTACTGATTTTGGGTTAGCTTGGAAGAACCCCGAGGGAGTGCTCTTGAGATGCATTACTGAAGATGAGGCCCCCAAAATAATTTTGATCTCCATGGAGGAGTTTGTGGGGACATTTTTTTGGAAGAGTTACAACACATAAAATCTTGAGGGCTGGTTATTGGTGGCCAACTCTCTTCAAGGATACAACTCTATTGGTTAGGAAATGTGAAAGTTGCCAGCATTTTTCTGGAAGAATGAAAGCTTCAGGCTCCCTTCCTTTGCATCTGTGTCAGTTGAAGCCCCATTCAGACAATGGGGAATGGATTTCATTGGGAAATTTTTGATCCTTCTAGTGTTGGTCATAAATGGATTCTTGTAGCCACTGATTATTTCACTAAGTGGGTGGAAGCAATCCCCACCAAGAAGGAAACACACCAAGTTATCATGGAATTCATGTTGAATCAAATCATATGCAGATTTGGAGTGCCAACTAAAATTGTTGCTGATAATGCCATGAGTTTTAGAGCCAAACCTTTGGTGGCAATGTGCAAAGAGTATGGAATCAATTTGACATATGCTTCTAACTACAATCCCAAGGAAATGGACAAGATGAGTCCAGTAATAAAAACTTGTTGAAGATCATTAGAAGAACCTTGGAGCTGAACAAAAGGAAGTGGGGTGAGAAACTGAAGTTTGTTGTTTGGGATGATAGAATCATTGTCAAAAGAGCTATTGGTAAAAGCCCATTTGAATTGGTATATGGAACTCAAGATTTTGCTTCCCCTCCATTTGCAATTGTCTTCATTTCAGTTTGTTCAACAAATTGAAGATCAAGAAGTTAGTCCATATGATGCTCGAATCAATCAGATTATTGAGTTGGATGAAGAAAGAAGGGCATCCCATCAGTGGCATGTGAAGTTAGAGAAAAGTTGAAGAAGTTATTTGACAAAAAGGTGACTCCCAGAGCTTTTTAGCATTGGGGATCTTGTGCTTTTATGGGATAGCAGGCATGAAGATAAGGGAAAGCATGGTAAATTTGATGCATTGTGGATGGGCCCTTATTCAATTGATATTTGAATTGGTGAAAATACCTTCTTCCTAAAAGACTTAGATGGGGAACTACTTGAATTTCTTGTTAATGGATAGGCATTTGAAACATTTCCTTGATTGATTTCTTAGAATCAAGGTATACTCCATTTATATAGTGTATAGTTCTTTTTTTTCATCTACTTTTGTGTTTTTGTTCATTCTGGTCCTTGGTGACCTGGTTTTGCTGGTTTCTTGGTTCATTTTTTGGAGGATGGTTATGGTTTTTCTGCTCTGCAAGCTTATTCTTTGACTCCATTTGCCCAATGGTCTATTTTTGGCACTTGGTCTGCTATTTGTTCTTGTGGCACTCATAGGGAGTGCCCATCCCGAGTCGGAGAGCTGATGTTGGTGCTCAAATTAGTCTCACCCCATTTGTCATTGAAATTCCTTAGTTTGTGGCCTCTATCATGTTTTTTATCTCCCCGTATTGGTGCTTGAAGACTCTATCCTCCATTTGGTTTCCATGATCAGTCCCTTCCTTGGTCGAGGATCACTTAAAGGTCTAGAATTTTTTTTTCATTCCTCTGTCCATCTGAAAGAGTTTGTAACTTGGGCGTAAAACTCAAGTTTTTCCTTTCCTTCCATTTTCACAATCATGTTTTGTTGTCCCTATCATTTTTGTCCCAAATACTATGGAAATGTGATTGGATGTAGCTCGGAGGATCATATTTGAGCCTTATAACATTTCAAATTCTCTTGTCCTTGAAGAAAGATTCATTTTCGGGCTCAAATGGTGATTTTCCTGCATTTTACGGTTTGATGGGTGTATTTTTCCCATCAAATTTACATCTCAAGCATCAGTGGAAATGTGGCCCTTTTTGGTTGGATGCGGCTCGGGGGCACTTTAAAAACTCTAAGGCTCACTTCAACCCAAAACTTTTCCACGTGGAGGAATGATGCTCATTTGAAAATTCACCTTTTGGTTTGGCCTTGGAGTTGTGTTAGGGGGACACATGTGGAGATTTTCATTGCTTTGCCAAGACTTAGACAAATTTTTTTCATGCAGCTAGTATAGTTTTGGTGGACCATGGACACGTGGAGGGATGGCACTCATTTGAGGATCCACCTAGGGTCCCACCTTAACAATTGTGATAGGGAGACATGTGGAGGCTTCCATGGCTCCGCTTTGTACTTAAACTTTTCAAAGTAATTTTCTAATTTGGGACGTGGTGAGCCCACACTTGTTCAGGGTCTCTACTCTTGGGCACCATCTGAAGTTATGCCATGAGACATGTGGAGGCTTCCACTGGTCTTCCACTTATACTTAAATTTTCAAGCAACTTTCTAAAGGCCTAGGACACATGGAGGGACTGCGCCTGTTTGGGGACCGCCCCTAAGTTTTATTTTGAAGAAGTGCCAGGAGGACACTTGGAGGCTTCCACTCACTCTGCCCTTTGCTTGGACTTTTCAAATGGCCAAAAAAAATGTCTCGGACCCTAGACACATGGTGCCTTCGCTGAAACCTTCAACTTTTTTAACAAACTTTTCCGGATTGAGACACGTGTTGAGCCCATGCTTGTTTGGGGTCTCTACTTTTGGGGACCATCTCAAAATGTACCATTGAGACATGTGGAGGCTTTTTGGCTCCTTTTTCACCGAGACTTTTCAAAGGCCAAAAGGTTTTTTCTTGGGCCCGGGGCATGTGGAAGGCCCGTGCTTGTTTGGGACTTGCCTCTGTGCTTCTCCTTTGTAGTTTGCACCAAGGAAACATGTGGATGACTATGATATAAAGTGGAAAAGGGGAAGAATCAATGGTTGCTATGTATTTCGTCTATTTTTCCACCATTTTTGCTCCAAGACTCTTGGAGACATGAATACGCACTATTTTTCATCATTCTTTGATGAAATTCTTTGTCATCTCTATCTGTAAAGTGCCATTTGAATGGATTTGAAACTTAAATTGTGAGTCAAGGATTGTTAAGGTCAATATTTTGAAGTTGGAATTGCTCAGGCACTTAAAAATGGGAATTACTAGAGGAAATGGATGCGGGGAAGAATTGTAGAGGAAAGAGAGGGAAAAGGATGAAATGATGAAAGTGTAGAGCACAAAAGATGAAAAAGGTGTTGCCTCGAGAGAAAAAGGATTACTGTCATATCAGATCCAATTGTGCAGAGTCTCTAGAAAATGATTAAAAAGGGGATTTCTCACATGACAGAATCAGAATGATTAGAAGGATTCAAAAAGTTGTGGCATGGACATCCTAGTCATTAGTCGAGGGCCCAAGAAATGTGATCAGTTCACAATTGGTCACACTGCGAAAGCTTTTGGATCTGAATTTGTTAAATGTCACGTTTTCTAAACAAATTGGTAACAAGAAAAGGTCCCTCGAATATTCTTCTCTTTTGGGGGGAAAATTGAGTGAGAAAAATGTATAAATGCAATGAGAATACTCTTGCAAATGGTGGAGGTTGAATTCTTAAGAGAAAATTTGAGAAAGTCATCTTTTGAGAGACAAAGCCGAGATAACTTGTTATTTTCTTTTGTGTTAGATTTTCTATCGTGTCAAGTTGGTTGCATATGTATAGCCATTGATGAGCACTGAGATTTCTCTGGAAGCTTTCCCTGCTGATGAATCTAAGCAATTTTGAAATTAATTTTTGTGTCAATCTCTAGTAATTTGTGTCTTCTTTGTTTCAAAATGTCTACAAATAGTTTCTTTCATTCCTATTGCAATCTTACATTGAAATTTTTGTGAAATCACACATAGGATCTCATCCTGTGACAGTTTAATGGTATTTCAATTTCATTTCAAGAAGATCCTTCATCTTGGATGAGATAAACAAATTTAAAATCAATTCATTGTCATTTGTTGATAAAGATTGTCTGTAAGTCTTGGGTGTACCTTAGGCATGATTGATCAGAGACTTTGGTGTTTAATTGAGTCTTTCAATTTGAGCCTTCGTGTTAGAGTCTCAAAGATTATGTGAAAATGTGTTGATTTGGGCCTCCATTGAAGCACACCTTCTGGTTGAAGGAACGTCTTAACTATTCTAAAGCTTTCTATTGTTGAGTTGTTCATTGTTGTGAAGTCCCTTTGAAGATCTGGTATAATCAACTTTATCTGCTTCATCTCCCACCAAAATCATTCAAAAACCATGAATCCACCCTGAACTACCCCTTGTTTTCCCTGTGTATCAACAAAGGAACAAAATCTACTTACTAAAATATGTAGAACAATCAGGATTTCTTAATGTCTTCAGTAACCTTAGCCTTGTGTTGAAAGTATCTCCATCGTTTAGAAGTGACAACTCTTAAGAGTTAAATCATGGAGTATTGACCATATTTTCCCAAGGTTTTCTTCATAGAATTTGTGAAAAAGAAGGATATCTCCATCTCCTTCATCAAACAAGAGGTTACACTAAGGGTCCTCTCACCTTGGATTGAAAAGGAGAATGAATTTGATACTAACATAGTCGATTCAGGCCTTGAGTGAACATTGCCTTGGGTTTGGAGTATGTAAATCATCCACTATATGTGTTGAGATCCACATGGGGGCAAGCGCATCCCTAGGGTCTCCACTTTTGTCACACATTTTGAAGGTGTCATTGAGCTGACACATGGCACCTTCAATTGTTTTGTTGCTTTTCTTCGATTTGACTTGCTCTAGTCTGATTTTGACTTACCAAGTTAGCTTTCTTCATTTTTTCCACCTTTCATTTCCTAAGATCCTGAAAAGTGTGAAGTCTGAAAACTTCAAGCCATTCTCCATTTTTTCACTTGAGCTTTGATCTGTCTTAAAGAGGCACGTGAGGAGGATGATGATCTAATCCAAGTTGCTTCTTGGCACGAGGAGGCACAAGGGGAAAACAACACGTGCATGTAGGAAGAAGGGAAAAAGCGAGCACACGGGAGGAAGGAATGAGAAAGGGTAAATGAAGTGGAGTAGAACGCAGAGGAAGAAATAAGAAGGTGTGCTAGGGCATGTGCATGGATTTTAGCAAGGAATTGAGGTGTGAGGTAAGATGCAAGCACGTGAGAGGAAAGTAGAGAGAATGCACACGCATAGTGTGCGCATCATCATAAAAGAGCACATACTTGCGAAAAAATTATGGAAGCGTGGCGTGGATATCCCACCGAGGAAGGGAACGTGATGGTAGAAATAAAAGAGGGTGCATGACAAGAAGACCTAGAACTTATCTGATTTTGAAGGCGTCTACATAAGGGCTTTAGGAGAATTACAAGGTGTAAAGAGCACATAGAAAGACTACAACCTATGCAAAGTTTTGGATGAGAAGGCCTACTCGGTGTGCAACCTAAAATGTGAAGCATCGAGGCCGAGGGTGAGAGTAAAATTCATCCAAATAGATGGGAGAGTTATTTGGACAACAATTTGGTGACTTTCGGGGCCCTTTACTGCTAGATGAAGAGATCATGGGCACGAGTCATGAATGATACCTGATACAAATCTTGCATTTTGACTATTGAACCTACCTCGCTTCTTGTACTCTCAATTTTCATAAGAAAATCTTGAAAATGAGGTTTCTGAGAGTAGAAAATTGTCTTGACCTAGAGTTTTCACCTATTCCTGAAATGGGTTGTTAAAACATTCACTGGAGGCACAATAAAGTACATAGTGATACAACTTGGAGAAAAAGACATGTCTTTGAAGCACTTATGGAAATTGAAACTTACACTACAACAAGACAATTTGCACACGTACGTAGAGGAATTAAAATCATTTAGGCTAATATTTACAAGGGTGAAACATTTTCCTTTTAATAATAATGTTTCAGATAGATTCCATTAACTAGAATCGGAAGGTCCTCTCCCTCCAAGCTAGACAATTGGAAGGAATTGCTACTTTTACATCCCATGACCATATAAGGGTCACTCCAAATGGCATCAAACTTGGAATGTCTACTAGGTTTTTTCCGATGCATCCCATTTAGAACTAGGTCCCCTTCTTGAAAGGTCCTTTCTCTTGCTTTCTTGTCAAACCATCTTTTGACTAAGGCTTGATCTTTCTCTATCATTTAAACTACATGTTCTCTAATTTCTTCCAATTACATCAGTTCTACATAAGTTGCTCAAATGTTTCTAATATAGGTAGTGTTGTTGGGATGTGATTTGATGTTTCGGGCAGTCGATGTGATTGCACAACATTGAAACCTCTCTCCAGTGTGGGACTTGTAAAATGAGAGAGGAATCTCTAGATTAGAGGCTGGTTCCTCAAACTCCTCGATCGAGATCATTATTTGCACAATTGCGAGAGGTTTGAATCCTAATCCTACTCTAAATTCCAAGGAGACGAGAGATAGAAAGTGCAAAAATTTGAAACTAAGCTAATAAGGTGATGCACCAAAGGAGTGGTGATCACTTCTTGTTCATGCATATTGACACATTTCATAAAATGCAACATAAAACATCATACAGGCTGATAAGATGCAATTAGAGTGCGAAATGAAGCAAGACAATACAAACAAAGGGTGAAAATTGATCACGAGTGCTGCCATTGTCATTTTCTTTATCAAAATCCTTGCATTTGCAACATCAAAGAGGTAGAAACCTATTACAATCATGAAGAAGGTCTGATACTTGCAAAAATCACTTGTTGAAGGTGAAAGAAGAAGCTTGCTATCCAAAAAAAATGTTCAACCTCAAAAAATGAGCCAAATCTGGCTTTTACAATGCATGGGTCGAGCCCAGGAGAGAGAAAACATGTAAAAAACGTGGAAGCCATTCCCCATTGAATGAAGATGCATTAAAACAGCATGGGCATCCTTACAGACCCATGCCCTGACATTTTTGGCCATGCTGAAGAAGAATGCGACCCATTTTGCATTAAAACTGGTTGTTGAAACGTCATTTGGCCATTACCACGTGCCAGAGGTGTTTCTTGATTTTATCTCTCCAAATCAACCAAAATGCAAAATTGACCCCGGAATCATGTAGATAATTTCACCATCTTTCCATTGATATAAAGAACGTGAAAATCTGAGCTCTGGATCGAAAGATATGGCGATTTGAAAATTTAGGGAAAAAACAGGCCAAAATCGGATCGGCGGGCAAAAGTTTGAATTTTTACCCGTTTGGTCTTTGGAAAAATTTTCAAATTTTCCCGCGCTCCACCTCTCGGGTGCCACGTGTGGCAGCTTCCTATTGGTCGTGGGCCTCCTAAGGGAAAATTTCCCACAAAAACTCCGCCGAGCCATAACTTGAAAAATATGAGGAGTTAGGAGGAAAACTTTACCTTTGGAAAAGCTGAGAGAGAGCTCTATCAATGGTGCCATTTTTAGAAAGATTTGAGTGCTAAAAATAAAAAATGGAGCGAGGCACAAGAGAGGTAAGAACACAAGGAGTTAGCCACAAAAATGAGCGGGGCACATTTTGGATAACAATTTTGGTGACTCGGAGGGTCATCGCCTGCTTAGATGAAGATACAGTTGCTGAAGCAGCCCATTGGGCATGGAGTCATAAAATTTTCTATTGAGAACCCCAACTGACTTAGAATGTTGCAAGGAGGAAGATGGAATATCACACGATGGAAGCAAGGACTAAAACATCTCGGGGAGGACAAGCAACTTGTGCCCAAAGCACTTAGGAAAGCAAAACAACCTGACAAAACAATGTGCACAAGCACTTGGAGGAATGAAAACCTAAGCTAATATTTACAAGGTGGAGAATTTCCCTTTAGTAGCAATGCTTTAGATAGATTCCATTGATTTGGAATCTGCGTAGTTCTTCGCCATCCAATGAAGACAATTGGAAGGCATTGTTGTCCTTACACTTTGTGACCATGTATGGGCCACTCGAATGGCATCAAATTTTGAATGCCTTCCCGGTTTTGCTCTATCGCATCCCATTTTAACACTAGATCTCCAACTTGGAAAGATCTACTCTTGGCCTTCTATCAAAGGTCTTCTTGATCAAAGCTTGATCCTTCTCCATTGCTTGGGATGCCTGATCTCTGATCTCTTGGAGCTCCATCAACTCTGCATATCTCACCTCCATGGGCCCAAACTCTAGCAACTCTAACTGCTTCATGAGTTCCAATGTTGGCAACTCAAGTGACATGGGAAAGATTGCCTCTCTTCCATAAACAAGCCTGAATGGAGAGTTACCTGTGGATCTCTTGGGAGTTATCCTATCAGCCCATAAGGCTGATTTCAGTTTGGTATGCCAAGACCTCTGATTCTCATCAAGAGTCCTCCTAATGATCCTCAACAAGTTCTTGTTTGTAGATTCAGCCTGGCCATTACCCTGAGGGTAGTAGTTTGATGAAGTACTTAGGTAGATCCCATTCTTGACAGCCCACTCAGTCACCTTGGATCCAATGAATGCTAATGCATTATACGAGATTATTGTAGTAGGTATGCCAAATCTGGTTATTATCCCCTCATAGAAGTCTAAGATCTAGACTCATTTGCTTCCTTGAGTGCTTTGCTTGATCCACTTGGTGAAGTAGTCTGTGGCTATCAAAATCCACTTATGCCCTTGGCTTGAATTGGGATTAATGACTCAATGAAGTCAAACCCCATTGCATGAATGGCTGGTCAACTGAAATTGGATGCGATGGAAGGGCAGCAAGCCTCTCTTTACCTATGAAGAATGCACAATTCTTGCACCTTTTGATCCATGCAAAGCAATCACTTTGAAAATCTTGGGCCAATAATAACCAGCCTTCATGATTTTAGAGCTATCACTCTTGGTGCAAAATGACCACCAGCTGGTCCACCATGGAACTCTTCCAACACCCTATGAATCTGATTTGTGCTAATGCATCTCGGTGAGCACTCCATTCACATCTTTCTTGAACAAAAACACCATCTACTATGGCATATGGGACAACCTACAATCTGAAGTGTCTTCTTTGGGTTTTGTTCATCTCTGGAGGGCATAGGCCTGTGCTTAGGAAGTGCATTATACCTTGGGTCCAGCAAGGAGTGGGGACAACATTATCCTCTTCTTGAGTGCTACCTTGCACATGGCTGTCTTGAACTGTCAAAACAGCCTCTTCTTTATTGCATACTCCTTTTTGCTTTCCCAGAATCAGCTGCTCACACAATCCTTTTCCTCTTACCAGCTTGGTGACCTTGATCTCAATGTCATACTCCATGACATGAGTGATCCAACCTGCCCTTTTCTCATTCAAATCCTTGTTGAGGAGGAAGTCCTTTACTCCGCATGAGAGACCAACAACTGAACCTTGTTGTTTGAGACTAGATGCTTGAATTTCTTCAAGCTTCTGATTACTGCAAGTACATGCTTCTCAATAAAAGAATATCTCACCTCATAGTCATCTAGGCTTTGGCTGAAGAAAGCAATTGGCTGCTCATCATTGTCCTTGTTTTGTTGTACCAAAATGGCAGAAATGGTATCATTACCCCCAAATGCATAGAGGATGAAATCCTTGGAGAAGTCGGGTTGATGAGAGTTGGTGCTTGAGAGATGGCTTCTTTGATTGCTTCAAAACTCTCCTTGCCTTCTGCTGTCCATTTGAAAGCCATGCTTTTCTTCAACATCTTGGTGATAGGTTTGACAAGGGCTGCAAAATCTGGGACAAACCTCTGAACAAAATTTATTCTCCCCAAGAAACTCTGAAGTGCCTTCTTGTGGCTTGGCAATGGTAGTGCTCTTATGGCTTCAACTCTCTCTGGATCAATTGCTAATCCTTCTTTGGAGACAATATGGCCAAGGAGCTTTCCTTCATGTGCTAGGAAGATACACTTCTTAGGATTCAAAGACACTCCAAATCTCCTGCACCTTTGGAAGACTTGTCTCAAATGAGAGAGGTGGTCTGCTGCATTCTTTGAAAAAATAGTGATATCATCAAGATATATCAGCACCATGTTGTTAATCAAACCTTTGAACGCCATGTCCATTGCTCTTTGGAAGGTAGCTCCAGCGTTGGACAGCCCAAATGGCATTTTCCTGTATGCATAAGTTCCCCATTTGGTTGTGAAGGCTGTCTTGAACTGATCTTCTTCCTTCACCATAATCTGATTGTACCCTGAGTAGCCATCAAGCAATGAAAACCTTTCAGAGCCAGCAACAACTTGTAAAATCTGCTCCATAGAAGGAAGTGGGTAATGGTCCTTGAGAGATGCTCTATTCAAATATCTGAAATCAACACACAATCTGATCTCTCCACTCTTCTTTCATTTGGAACTAAGTTGGCAACCCAACTAGAATGCTTGATTGGGAATATGATTCTTGACTCAATCAACTTGTTCAATTCCTTCCTCATGAGAGGTTCCATGTGTGGATTGGTGGCCTTTGTTTTACTTGCTGATGGGCTTAGTATTTGGATCAACTCAATGGTGTCTTTGAGCTAACTTGGGATTGAAACCTTTCAAATCTTCGTAGCTCCAAGCAAACACATCAGGGAACTCTTGACACAGTTGTATGAACTCATACCTTTCTTGTTCAGTTGTCATCTTTCCAATTTGCAATGGTTTGTTCTCTTCCACCAAGATGGATACTGAATCTTCTCTCTTGACCTGAATGTTTGCTTTCTCTTTCCTAAACTGATCATTGGGATTGAAAATGGACTCCAAAGTGATAAGTCCCTTGGGCAGCTTGTTAGTTCTCAGCTGTACCACTTGGTCACCATACTGCTGTTCCAATTTTTCCTGATTTTTAGCTGAGAACTCAGCTTCTTCTTGTAAGAAATGGATGATTTGCTGGTCATTCTCAAACACTTGCCAACTTACATTGTTATCCGGCACTGAAGGCCTCACAATCACATGGATGTTTGGTTGTACCTTGTCCTTTTGAATGCTTTCCACAATATCAAAGGCTGCCCCAACTGCTGCAAGCCTGTCAGCAGCTTGGTTTTCTTTTCTAGGAATGGATTTTATGCTAAAGCCCTCAAAATCTTCAATGAGGTCCCACACCCTGTTCTTGTAGCACTTGAGCAGATTATTCTTGATAGCATGCTGCCCCTTAACTTGGTTTACAATCAATTCACTGTCACCAAAGACTTGCAAGTTCTTTATTCCTCTCTTTATTGCCCAATGCATCCCTTGCACCAAGGCTTCATATTCAGCAGTGTTATTGGAGCATGCAAACTGAAATCTAAAAGCTGAATAGTACTTTACTCCTTGAGGTGAAATAAGCATAGCTCCACCTCCTGCACCTTGTCTACTCCTTGATCCATCAAAAAACAGCTGCCATACCTCATTGTCATCCTTGTGGTTTGGCTTGGTGATGCTAGGAATGGGCTGATCTTCTTGATGTATGCAATAGACCCCTAGCTCAGATTCTTCTACTTCTTGATAAGGATCAAAAGCATGCACCTTGTTTGCCCATTCATCAAGAGTTAGATCCGGGATGCTTCCAACCTTGGTGTCAGCTTCATCAGTGCTTGGGTGATCTTCTTGATCAAATGCCGAACCAGTTGGCATTGATCGACTTGGAGTGTAGGGCTCAATGTGGAAGTTTGCAATAGGTTCAGACCTGATTGTAGCTTTGGTTCCATACCTCGTTCTGAACAGCATGTGTGACCAATCAGCAGACAAATATCCTCCAATCTTGGCTATGAAATCTCTTGACAAACATAGGGAAAAGAGTGGTGGAAGGTCTATAAGCGATACATCTTGTAAAACAACAACATTTGGACATGCATGCAAGGTAAGACTCAAGTTTCTAATCACCCCAAACTGTTATTCTTGTTGTCCCATCCACTGCACTACCCCTTTGGATATGGTTTCATATTGAAGTCCTAGCTGATCAGCTATTTGCTTGGGCATCATTGAGCTACTTGCCCCGGAATCAATCATGCAATTGTGCACCAATTGGTTTCAATGATTAATGAGACATAAAAAGGAGGGGGCTTCAACATTTTACCTTGCTGTCCTCCATGATTCCCTTGGGTGGGCAGCATTTGTGAGCACCTTCTCTTGCATTTGGACTTGCTTGATTGAAGTTGGCGAGTCCTTCATGGCAGCTTTGTAGCAAATCTCTACGGCACAGGATAGATAGGGATTCCCACATTGATATATTTACATTTGTCTT
Organism: Taxus wallichiana var. yunnanensis; assembly: GCA_018340775.1. Classification (NCBI taxonomy): domain Eukaryota; kingdom Viridiplantae; phylum Streptophyta; class Pinopsida; order Cupressales; family Taxaceae; genus Taxus; species Taxus wallichiana. The sequence goes on from CM031240.1 coordinate 870,983,382, forward strand.
CTTCATCGATCAATGATACTAAATGGTGATGAAGGATCTCTTTGTTGTCCCTTGGTTTGCATATTCATCCCTTGCATGTGGGCAGCAACAAATTGGTATTTGAGTTGGTCTAGGAGCTGTTCTTGGCTGCCCTTGTGCATTTACAACTGGATTTTGTTTGCCAACCATTTGTGGAGCCATAAAAGGTTGTGGATTGGTTGGAGCTAATGGTTGTTCTTCACCCAAATTCCTTCTTTTTGACCTTGTGTTGGCTGCTAACACCTTGAGAGACTATTTGATTTATGCCACAAAAATCCTCTGCCTGCCAGTTCACAAGTGTGGTGTCATTTGGAGCTGATTGCTGCTGGAATGTTTCTTGTTGTTGGTTGTTTCCTTGACTGCCCTCACCCTCCACACCAGTAGTTGTCACCATTAATGCTTGATTCAAGGCACCGTTGAAGCACATAGATTGGTTGTGAGGTTCATTGCATGGAAAACACCAATCATACTCCTGAGCAACGTTGTTTTGTGTTGGCACCAATGCCTTAGAGGAAGATATAGCATTTGGATTATAGGGCTGAAATGGTCTATTGGCAGGAGGCCTTGCTTGATTTAGATTTGCAGCTGGATTGGGTGGTCTATGAGGTTGATATGGCTGCTGTTAGGCTGAGCTTGAGGCTGGAAGGAAGGTCTAAAACTTTGGGCTTGTTGCCTCTTGAGAGTAACCAGCTCATTACCTAAATTTTGCAATTGCTTCATGACTTCTTGAAGCTCATTTGGGGCACTTGGAGATGAAGTAGAAGCTTCATTTGAACTCTGATTTCTAGGAGTGGGAGAAGGAGCCAAATTAGGTGCTTGATTAGTGTTTGGGCTCTCTAAACTTGGAAACAATGGCATGGGAGGTCTAGGGGCTAGTTTTGCCGGCTTGGATCAAACAATTTTCAGCCCTAATGGCAATCTTATAAGCCATAGGGATAGTTATGCCTCCCATGGTGAATCAACATAGAAATATCAGAATTTAGAGCTTTGAGATAGTAAAGAAAAGCACCTTTCTTACATTGTTGGCTTTGCCACTTTGGAATTCTCTCCCAAGTCCTTTGAAATCTGAAATTAAAATCGATCAACTTGCTCATTGGGAGCTCTTTTGATAGTTGTCGGCTGCTCCAAAGGGACAAGTTGTCTCCCTTTTCCCCAAAGCTGCTCATGGAGGGCTATACATAGCTGATTCCAATTTTGAATAGAACCTGAGGCAAGACTCTGAACCATTGCAAAGCTTTCCCTTTGAATGAAGATGCAGCGGTTTGTGACAACTTGCATCTCATTGATCTCATGGATTGCACAAATGTTAGCAATATCCTTAACATGATCACCGGTGAGGTCTGATTTTCTCCAGTGAAGTATGGAATGTTCTTGATCTAATTGGGATTGGATTTTGTGCATTGAGAGCAAGTGGGCTGCTTTGCTGAGTGAAATTGACATAGGGGTTGTTTTGTGCCATTCTAATTGGTCTTAGAACCCTTGTTGGTGAATGAAAGGCCTACGGGTGGAGGAGTTGAGAGAGTTCTATTTGGTGGAGATGGAGACCTTTGGATTCTCCTCCCACTTTGCCTTATTCTTGGAGATAAGCTGTAGATATTCAAACAACACCTCTTCCTCTCCGACTCTTGACCTTGTGTTGATTCTTCTCATGAGTTTTCAGTCTGCACTTTACAAAACCATTTGATTCTTCCCCTTGGAGTCACCAGATGTGCAATTTATAGCTCTTTTAAGCAAGAAAATTGCAGCAGATGCACATCAACTTTGCAATGAAAATGAGACCTCTAAGGTCCCACCCGGCGTGCCAAAACTATTGTTGCAAATCAGCAGCACCCCTGGATGCAAATCAGGTTTCTAAGTTGATGTTTCGGGCATCGGTGTGATTGCACAACATTGAAACCTCTCTCCAAGTGTGGGACTTGTAAAATGAGAGAGGAATCTCAGATTAGAGGCTGGTTCCTCAAACTCCTCACGATCGAGATCATTATTTGCACAATTGCGAGAGGTTTGAATCCTAATCCTACTCTAAATTCCAAGGAGACAGAGATAGAAAGTGCAAAAATTGAAACTAAACTAATAGGTGATACACCAAAGGAGTGGTGAACACTTCTTGTTCATGAAAATTGACACAATTTCATAAAATGCAACATGAAACATCATACAGGTGATAAGATCACGTAATTAGAAGTCTGAAATGAAGCAAGACAATACAAACAAAGGATTGAAAATTGATCACAGAGTCTGCACTGTCATTTTTCACTGTCAAAATCCTTGCATTTGCAACATCAAAGAGGTAGAAACCTATTACAATCATGAAGAAGGTCTGATACTTGCAAAAATCACTTGTTGAAGGTGAAAGAAGAAGCTTGCTATCCAAAAAAATGTTCAACCTCAAAAAATGAGCCAAATTTGGCTTTTACAATGCATGGGTCGAGCCCAGGAGAGAGAAAACATGTAAAAAATGTGGAAGCCATTCCCCATTGAATGAAGATGCATTAAAATAGCATGGGCATCCTTACAGACCCATGCCCTGACATTTTTGGCCATGCTGAAGAAGAATGCGACCCATTTTGCATTAAAACTGGTTGTTGAAACGTCATTTCTGGCCATTACCACGTGTCAGAGGTGTTTCTTGATTTTCTCTCTCCAAACTCAACCAAAATGCAAAATTGACCCCTGGAATCATGTAGATAATTTCACCATCTTTCCATTGATATAAAGAACGTGAAAATCCAAGCTCTGGATCGAAAGATATGGCGATTTGAAAATTTAGGGCAAAAACAGGCCAAAATCGGATCGGCGGGCAAAAGTTTGAATTTTTACCCATTTGGTCTTTGGAAAAATTTTCAAAATTTTCCCCCTGTGCAAGGTGGCTTCCGCCACTCCGGGTGCCACGTGGTGGCTTCTTTATTGGTGAAAGAGAGCTCATCAAATGGGCCTCTAAGGAAAATTTCCCACGTAAAAATTAAAAATGAGCCATAACTTGAAAAATATGAGGAGTTAGGAGGAAAACTTTACCTTTCCCATAGACCAGGAAAGGACCTCTTTAGTGTGAGAGAGAGCTCTTTGATTTTATCTAGAGACCTTTTGATAAATGGTGCCTTTTTTATCATTTTCTTCTTTGAGTGCCACCACCTCGGTCCACTTGGTGAAATAGTCTGCATTTGCTTTGAGAATCCACTTATGACCTTAGCTTGAGTTTGGATTGATGACTCCAATGAAGTCCAACTCACATTGCATGAAAGCTTGGTCAATTGAAATTGGTTGCAATGGAAGAAGCTACTAATTTTTCTTTACGTGAAGAACACACATTTTTGCACCTTTTATCCATGTGTAGTAGTCACTAAACAATTTGGGCCAATAATAACCTACCTTCATTATCCTAAGATTTGTTACTCATGGGGAAAATGACCTCCGGCCTCTCCATCATGGAATTCATGTAACACCTTTTCAATCTAACCTATTTTAATGCATCTCAAGAAACGTCATTGATGTCTTTCTTGAATAAGACACCATCAAGAAGAACATATTGAATGGATTGTAATATGAAGTATAGGCCTATTTGTTGAGGACATAGGCCTATTTGTAGGAATTCTATCATGTTTTGAGTCTAATAGGGAATAGGAACACTATAATTTGCTTGTTCTTGACCATCTTGTAGTACTAAAATAACCTCATTTTCATTACTTGCATCATCCTGTTTACTTGAGGCTAGCTGGTCACATGGTCCCTTTCCACGAACCAGCTTAGTGACCTTAATTTCAATGTCATATTTCATGAAAGAAGTGATACATCTTGCACATTTCTCATTTAGAGCCTTGTTCATAAGGAATTCCTTGACTCCACATGAGAAACTAGCAATTGGATTTTGTTATTTGAAACTAGGTGTTTGATCTTCTTCAAGCTCCTGATCACTACAAGGACATGCTTTTCGATGAAGGAGTATCTCACTTCATAGTCCTCCAAATTTGACTAAAAAAGGCAACTTGGTTGTTCGAGATCCCTTTTTGTTCTTTGCACTAGATTACAAAAATTATGTCCCCACTACCAAAGGCATAGAGCATGAAGTCCTTGGAGAATTATGGATTAATGAGAGTTGGAGCTTGGGATATAGCCTCTTTTATTGCTTCAAAACTCCTTTTCTTTCATTTTTCTACAGAATTCCATGCTCTTCTTCAACATTAGCGTTATTGGCTACAACAATGGAAAATTTTGGCACAAATATGCAAACAAAATTGATCCTTCCTAGAAATCCTTGAAGAGCCTTCTTATGGCTTAACAAGGGAAATTCTTGAATTACTTTAACTCTTTTGGGTGGATCATCAATCCTTCCTTTGACACAATATGGCCTAGAGCTTTCCTTCATGAGCTAGGAATATGCATTTTTTGGGATTTAATTATACCCCAAATCTTCTACATCTTTAAAATACATGTCTCGGATGAAAAAGATGATCCGTTGCATTTTGAGAACAAAGTGACATTGTCAAGATATATTAGCACTATTTTGTTGATCAACCCCTTGAATTCCATGTCTATCTCCTTTGAAAAGTGGCTCCGGCATTAGACAATCCGAATGACATCTTCCTCAGTAGGCATAGGTGCCCCACTTAGTGGTGAAATCCATTTGAATCTGGTCATCTTCTTTTACCATTATCCTATTATACCTCGAGTAGCCATCGAGGAGGGAAAATATTTCTGAGCTAGATACCACTTGCAAGATTTTTCTATTGAGGGAGTGGATAGTGGTATTTGAGAGATGCCCTATTCAAGTCTCGAATTCCACGCACAACCTTATTTCTCCATTCTTCTTCCAGACTAGGACCAAGTGGGAAACTAAGCTCAAGTGCTTGATTGGAAATATAATGCTTACCTTTATCAGCTTGTTTAGCTCTTTCTTCATAAGAGGCTCGATGTGTGGGTTGAATGGTCTTTCTCATGTCTGATTGGTGTAGCATCTCGGAGGATTCTGAGTGGCCTTTAGATCAATCCTTACAAGTCCTCATAACTCAAGCAAGATGTCTAGAAACTCTTGGCAAAATGAAATCATATCTCCTTGCTTAGTGGCCACCTTACCAATTTGGAGTGTTTTTTCTTCACCCGAATTGGCTCTCCAATCTTCTCCCTAAGACCTATACATTGGCTTTTTCTTTACGAAATGGTCATTGTTCTCAAGATAGATTATAATATTACCAAAACATTTGGAAGCTTGTTCATCCACAATGCACTACTTGGTCCCCAATGCTTTCTAATTTGTCTTAGTTCTAGCCGAGAATTTAGCCTCTTGGCAAGAATTGATGATGTGTTGATTGTTCTCAAACACTTTAGCTTATGTTATTGTCTCAAACTCTAGCAAGATTACAATCACATGGATATGTGGTTGTGTTTTGTCTCTTTTGATACTATCCTGTTCATATCCAAATTGATTCTCCCTTGGAAATGGAGCAAAGCATCATAGATTTAGAAGACACTTAGAGACAAAAAGATCATATTATGAGTCATTTTATATTCTGAGAGGATATCTTTGTTATCCAAAATTCACCCCAGGTTAATTTTGATAACATGCATCAGAATATTCAAGTCCTGTAAATTGATTGTTTGAGCAAAATTCATGTTTCTAGGGTCCCTCATATTTTTATAACTCCCTGTCAAGTAGAAGAGAGCAAGTTATGAGAAAATGTGAAAAATTTTGCAAAAACAAGCTCGGGCAGAAAAAACCAAAAAATGGCTAAGTCCTAGTCCTCGCAGAAGCATTTGGGACAGTTGGGACAAAAGACGATCGTGAACCGGCCAAACCGGCCGAATGAGAACTTTTGTCCTGCACGCTTGGGACAAAGGGCGCGAACTAGGCCGAATTGCAAGGTAATTTGTCCTGAGACGGCCCAAACCAAATGGGACATATCATGCGAGTCGCGAACCCGGCGGATTCGGCGAAATGGGAAATTTCAGACCTTTGTGCTAAATGGGACGAGGGACGCGTGGACGCGAAAAGCCGAAAGCGGCTAAAGGCGAGAGAAGAAAAGTCAACGTTTGACCCGTGGAACTTCAAACGGCCATAACTTTTGACTCGAGCTCCGATTTTCACAAATTGGACTTTCTACGGAACGAGCATCATGTCCTCTATGCCACAAAAACTAGATTTCTTATTTTTAATGAGGGTATATATATTTAAATTAAGGAAACATATTCGGCTTTTTATGTTAATGCTCATTCCCGTCAAATGACGAAAACGCCCGCTGACCCAAAATAGCTGTCCGCACTCAGAAGGCCATAACTTTTGCATTTCTCAACAAAATCACACAAAATTGGTACCGTTGGAATCGTGGTTCCGAGCCCAATGCATAGAAATAAATAAATTCCATATTTGATTAGAAATTGATTGAGTTTTTAATAAAACGTGGCCGGGTTTGTAATGTGTTTTTTGGTAGTTCTGGGAGTGCAATTAAGAGGCATGGCCATCATTCTTTCTTCTTGCAGCACATGGGACAGTATGGGAGCCTTTTGCAAGTAATGTATAACCATTCCAATCAATTTAATTCCTCTTATAGGTGGTTGAAGGATAGATTTGGATTTCCATTTTCCCTTCTCTTCTCCTTCTCATTTTTCTATAAATTGGAGTGTTGGGCTCATTGTAAAAGGGGAGAGTTTTGGGTAACAAAGCTCTGTCAAAATTGCTTTGTGAAGCTTCAGTGTGTTGCAGGCCCTTTATAGTGGACTCCTTGCATGGTGATCAGGCCCTTATCTTGTAATAGATTGAGCTCATTGCATATCATGAAGCAATAAAATATCAAGTTGTGGATATATCTTCCCCTGCTGTGTTTCCTTGCATTCTTCTTGCCCCTTTAATCTTTCTACAAGTATATTGTGTCTATTTATTATGTTCTTGTAGGAATTCATTATCATTGTGTGTGCTTGGAATATTGCTGTGAATGCATTTTGCTGGATTATGGTGAACTGTTATCACCTCTTCTAGTGTGCACTTTGCCTCTGTATTTCACACATTTGGAGATTACTCTCACACCCTCTTTTTCTGGTGTATCACCGCTTTAGTGTAGGCTTTTATTTTATGCATTTTCTCTCCCTGGTCCCTTGGAATTTTAGATTAGACAGAAAAGCTTAGCTGCCTTTCGCACCGGAGTAGATTGTGGCAGGTAAGACTTTCTGGAGGTCTATCTCAAGTAGCAAGTCCACAACTTGGAGATAAGTACCCATGTTATCCAATCACACTGGATGCTTAGAGTGATCAAACTAGAAATCGATCAACTCCGGGGGTGCTTGGATTTGTGATAATGTATACATCCGACTCTTTATCACTGGGCATCGAGAAATGGATAACACCTTCATTAAGGATTTGATCTATCCTCACCGATTTAGTTCATACCTTTTGACATGGGTAAGAGGACCCGTTTTATAACCTTTGTGATGAAGGAGAATGAAGATATCCTTTGCAAAAATTTAAAAGGAGACCACGAGAAAATATGATCAATGCACAACAATTTAACTCTCATGAGTTGTCACTTCTAAAGAATGGTGATATTTTCTAAATAAGGTTAAGGTTACTAAAGACATTATGGAATCCTGATTGCTTACGCATATTTTGGCGGTAGAATTTATTCATTTGTTGACATACAGAGAAAAAAGGGTAGTTTAGGTAGGATTCATTGTTTTTGAATAATGTTTTATGGGGGATTAAGTAGGATAAACTTGATTTTACTAGATCTTTGAGGACCTTCAAAATAATTGGAAAAATAAATGATAGAATGCTTCACAATAGCTAAAATATTCCTTGACCAAAAGGTGTGGATCAATGGAGGCCCATATTTGCATGGTTTCACACAATATCCAAGAATTTAACACAAAGACTCGAGCTAAAGACTCAATTAACCATTAAAGAACCCTAGTTCCTCATGCCTAAGATACACTCGGAGGCTTACAGACACTCTTTATCAACAAAATGACAATGAAGTGGTTTTAAATTGTTTATCTCATTACAAGATGAAGGCTCTTCTAGTAATGAAATTACAAATGCCACTAAACTATCATAGGGATGAGATCTTGTGTGATTCGAGAGGATTTTAACACAAGATTGCAATAGGAACAAGAAAAACTACTTGCAGACATTATGAAATAAAGAAACACAAATTTCTGAGATTAATACAAATTAATTTGAATTTGATTAGATTCATAAGTGGGGGAAAGTGTTTTTGAAAAGTCTCAAAGCTTGTCAATGGTTGTACACTCACAACCAACTTGACATGATCAAATCTAAAACATAAGAGATTAACAGGTTTCTCAAAGATGGTCTCTCAGGAAGATGGGATTTCTCAAATTTTCTCATAAGAATTCAGCCCCTGACCTTTTGCATGAGTAAAGCATGAGTTTTATAACACTCATTTACATTCAAGATTTTTTCCCAAGAAAAGAATATTCGAGGAACCTTTTTTTGTTACATATTTTTCATGATTTCCAGAAAATGATGTTTAACAAACTTATAACAAAAATTTACCAGTTGTTAAAAAAGGTGAATCATTACAAATATTTCCATCATTGTTTTAATTGGGGCACCCGATCATCTCCTCTAGCAATACATTTTTCATGCTTTGCACTGTAACCTCCATTAGTTCATCCTTTTCCCATTCTTTCCTCTGACTCTACTCTACATCGAGCTTCTCGGTAATTCACATTTTACAAGTGCCCAACTAATTCAAACTTCAAAATATCAACCCTTTTGATCCTTGACTAAAAATTAAGCTCTAAATCCATTCAATTGCATGTTTTGAACAAAAGCGATAAGGAATTTCATCAAAGAACAATGAAAAATAATGTATTCACATCTCCGAGATTCTTCGAGCAAAAATGGGGACAAAATCAGATGTAGTGCACAACAACCATTGATTATCCCCTTTGTTAAGTTTAGATTAGATTCGTCCACATGTTTCCCTAGCGCAACTGCAAAGGTGAGGTACAAAGGAAAGTTTCCAAACAAGCGTGGGCCTTCCACGTGCCTTGGGCCCAAGAAAATTACCTTTTGGCCTTTGAAAAGTCTCAGTATAAAAGGAGCTAGTGGAAGCCTCCACATGTCTCAATGGCACACTTTTGATATGGTGCCCAAAAGTAGAGACCCCAAACAAGTGCGGACTCACCACGTGTCCTAGCCCGGAAAGTTTGTTGAAAGAATTTAGGGACCAACGGAAGGTGCCACATGCCTAGCATCCAATAAATTTTCCTCGGTCATTGAAAAGTCCAAGCAAGGGCAGAGTGAGCGAGAAAATTCCACATGTCCCTTCGGCGCTTCTTCAAAAGTAAAGAACATGGGAAGGTCCCAAGAAGGCGTAGGACCCTCCACGTGTCCTAGGCCTTAGAAAGTTTTTGAAAATTTTAAGTATAGAGAGGAGCCAGCAGAAGCCTCCACATGTCTCCTTGGTGCAATTTTGAGATGGTGCCAAAAAGCGGAGACCCTAAAAAGCGTGGGCTCACCACGTGTCTTAGTCCGGTAGAGTTTTGAAAAATTTTAAGGACCAGTGGAAGGTGCTACGTGTCTCCTTGGTGCAACTGCTAAGGTAGGACCTAGAGGTAGATCCTCAAATGAGCGTCGGCCCTCCATGTGTCCATGGTTTAACAAAGTTGCACCTTGACCGCATGAATAAAATGTCTAAGTGCGGGTAGGGCTAGCAAAAAACCTCCACGTGTCTCCCTAGCGTAACTCCAAAGCTCAAACAAGAGGTGAATTTTTAGATGAGTGCAGGCCCTCCATGTGGACAAAACTTGAGTTGAAGTGGGCCTTAGAGTTTTCAAAATTCCCTACCAAGCCACATCTAATCGAAATGGTGACGTTTCCACGGATGTTGGGACAAAAATTGATAGGGAAAACAAAACATGACTGTGGAAAAAGAAGGAAGGGAAGAAACAAATTTACGCCCAAATTAAAAATTATGGACTTAAAGGGATCCTCGACTAAAGGAAAGGACTGATCATGGAAACCAAATGAAGGATAGAGCTTTCACACATCAATACTGGGGAGATAGAAAATATGTGAGCCCACAAATTGAAGACTTTCAAGGTGAAATGGGTTGAGATCAAATTGAGCACCAACATTGGCTCCGACTCGGGGATGGGAACTCCCTGCGAGTGCCAAAAGAACAAAAGAGTAGACCAAGTGCCAAAAATAAACCATTGGGAAATAGAGTCATGAGCCAACCCTCTAGGAACAAACTGAGAAACCAACAAAAATGGCCACCAAGGACCAGGACAAACCAAAACAAAAAAACACGAAAGCAGAAAAAACCAAAATACTATACACTGTACAATGGTGTATACCTCAATTATGAGAAATCAATCAAGGAAATGTTTCAAATGCCTTCCATTAATAGGTAATTCAAGCAATTCCCCATCTAGGTCTTTTAAGAAGAAGGTATGTTCACTAATTCAAATGTCAATTGAATAAGGGCCCATCCACAATGCATCAAACTTTCCATGTTTTCCCTTATCCTGTGCCTACTATCCCATAATAGCACAAGATCTCCCACACTTAAAATCTCTTGGAGTCACCTTCTTATCGAACAACTTCTTCAATATCTCTCTAAATTTTACATGCCTTTGATGGGATTCCCTACTTTCTTCATCTAACTCAACAATCTGATTGATGTGAGCATCATAGGGGCTAACCTCTTGATCTTCCAGTTGTTGAAGAAATTGAAATGAAGAAAATTGTATGTAGGGGAAGCAGAGCTTGAGTTCCATATACCAAGTCAAATGGGATTTTTCCAGTAGCTCGTTTAATGTGATTTGATCAGCCCAAATAGAAAACTTCATCTGCTCACCCCACTTCCTTTGTTCAACTCAAAGTTCTTCTAATTATCTTCAACATATTTTTATTGTTGGACTTTGCTTGTCCATTTCCTTAGGGATTATAATTGGAAGCATATGTCAAATTGATCCAATATTCTTGACACATAGCCACCAAAGGTTTAGCCTAAAATCTCATGGCATTAGAATCTCATGGCATTATCAGCAACTATTTTAGAAAGTACTCTAAATCTGCAAATAATATAATTCAAAATAAAATCCATGAAAATTTGGTGGGTTTCCTTCTTGGTGGGGATTGCCTTCACCCACTTGGTGAAGTAATATGTGGCCACTAATATCCACTTATGGCCTGTACTTGAAGGATTTGAAATCTCACCAATGAATTCCATTCCACATTGCCTAAATGGGGCTTCAATTAATATATGCACAAAGGAAGGAGCATGAAGCTTCAAAGTCTTCCGTAAAAGCGTGGGAAACTTTCACATTTGCTTACCAATAAAGTTGTATATTTGAAAAGAGTTGGCCAGAAATAACTAGCCCTTAAGATTTTATGGGCTATGACTCTTCAAAAAATTCCCCCACAAACTCCTCCATGGAGATCAACAATTATTTTAGGGCTTCATCTTTAGTAATGCATCTTAAGAGAACTCCCTCAGGGTTCTTCCAAGCTAACCCAAAATCAGTAATGACATATTTTTGGGAAGCTAACTTAAGTGCTCTTTTCTGATTCTTGCTCAAATGTTTAGGGAACTGTAGATGTTTGAGATAAAAAATGATGTCCTTATACCATTCAAAATTTATCATTTTTTCAAGGACATTCAACCTTTCTTCTTCAACTTTATTTACCTCAATTGTTTGATTGCTCTCTGCCATAAGTTTTCGAGGCCCAAACCTCTGACCAATTTTTTTTGTTTGGATATCCATATCACACTCTTGCAATTTGTTTACCCATTGGCATCTTTTTCTTGAAACCTCCATTTCTGATAGGATATCTTTCACCATGGTGTGGGGAACATAAGAAATGACTTTGGAAATTAGAAAATATGTCACGAACACCTTTTTGCTTTTTAAAAAAAAATTCTAAGTGTTGCAAGTGGTCACTCCTTTTTTACGGAGAAACAGTCACATCATCTTGATATACATAAATGAAATCATTAATATAGCCAGAGAAAGCTACATCCATTACTCTTTGGAAAGTGGATCCAACATTCATTAGACCAAAAGGCATTTTGACATATACATATGTTCCCCAAGGAGTGGTAAAGGCAGTCTTGATTCAATTTGATTCCTTCATAACTACCTAGTTATATCTAGAAAAACCATCCAAGGTGGATAAAAATTATGAACCAGTAACCAATTGTAACATATTGTCCATATTTGGCATAGGGTAGTTATCCTTCATTTTTGCTCTATTCAAGTTTCTAAATTCCACACAACTTTATATCTCTATTCTTCTTTCCGACATGTACCAAGTTTGTAACCCATTATGAATACCTTGTGGGTTGTATGATTCCTCCATCCCTCAAATTTTAAATTCTTTTTGCATCTTCAAGGGAAAGGAGTGGATTGATCGGCCTCTATTTCTACCTAAATGGCTTGGCAGAAGCTTCTAAGGGAATTTCGTGTTAGAAAATATCCTCTCTATATGCTTTTAGTTCAGAATAAGACCATGCTTAAGAAGTCTGGTATTTCTTCAACAATTGGACATACGACTACTTTTCTTCCTTTCTTAGATTGCTACCTAGCCAAATCTTACGTGGTTTATCCTTCATTCCCAAGTCGTGCTCTTCAACATCCCTCGAGGATGACATGTGTCTGTTGACAATGCAATCAAAATTATCAAAGTTTGATTCAAGTGCTACCAAACCTCTAGGAATAGTATTAGTCTTCAACTGAATGATGTCTTTACCAAATAGAGTCTCCTTTCCACCAGCCACACAAACCATTGGCTCTAATCTATACGTTGATTGGAAAATTCTCCTTAGTTTTTAAAAACCATTGCACCACAGGCATCATCTTGAACACTTGACAATGTTTAACATTTTCGGAATAGATGGCCTAGTTAATATCTCAATATTATACTCAATAGGGGATACTGATACAATTTTCAAATCTAGACCCTAATACTGACCAATTTGTTTGATAAAGTATTGTACTTCTGTATCATGATGTATTATGTTGAAGGAGTCAAACATTTTAATAAAAACCTAGACTGCATGCTTATACTACTTCATTCTCTATTTTTTGTTGCATATAGTTTTCTAACCTTCTTGACAATTAGCTCTGAATCTCCTTTAACAATGATGTCTCTAATACCATATTTCCATGCAATCCTTAGACCCAAGAGCAGTGCTTCATACTCAACAATATTGTTAGTGCACTCAAAGTTGAGTTTAAAAAGAAAAAAACTCTTCCTGGCCTAGAGATATCAGAACAATACCAACACCATTTCAAAATTTAGAGCAAGCCCCATCAAACAACAAAGTCCAAGGAGAACCTACTTGTTTAAGAGACTTGCATTGATCAATTTTGTGTTCTTTACCATCAGCAAATCCAACAAAGTTATCAACATCAATGTCAGTGTATAACACTTCATAGGAAGCATTATTGGGATCCTCAATGAGATGTAGCATCTTTATTTTCACCATATAACTTTACAAGGATTCCCTCAATATGTATAGTGGAAAAAGGCATATCCATTTGCACACTCCCACCCACATTAGAAGCCCTTTTTCTTGATAACAACATTCCCCATTTGGCATGACAATCAACAATAACAACATCTAGTTTAAGTTCTTTCCTAGGTAGGTTGTAAGTTACACTATCAAACCCTTGACACATCTAACCACTGGAACCTCTCTGGAGTCCATGGAAGTGCACTTCCCATAAGTTTTTGTCACTTTGATATCTAATTCATTCATGAACTCAAGAGGCATAACATTGTATGATGCTCCGAATCAAACATACAATTGTGTAACAACATATCCCTAATAATCGAGTAGTGAAAAATGGATCTATATTCATTGGGACTCAACCAAGGATGTTCCCAAATATACTTCAAGTGGCTCACCTAGTTCTTCCAAAGACTTGGGGTTTTTCCAACTCTGTAATAGTAGGAGTCTCAACATTGTTTACATTTCGCTTGGATAATCTTTTCTTCTTTCAATCCCAAATACTCAAAGGCCCTTTTCTTGTTAGGAATCCTAAGAAGCTCAACAATGGAACATAAATCTTGATCTCGACTCAAGACTTGGGCTATGTCATAAGGAACATATTTGGGCAAGGTAGTATTTTAAGGAAGACTGACAAACTCATCTGACAACAAAGGATTTTTCACGGTCATCGAGCATGGGCAACGATACCGGATTCATCCTTAGTTCGATTTGGGGAAATGTTTTAAGACCTTTTCCTAGGAAATTTGTCCAATCCCTTTCTTAGGAGTTTCTTATAGGATATTTTGAGAACTAGACCAAAGTTTTCACAACCTCCTCTAGATCCATAGACTTACTAAACTGAGGCTTTTGGATTGATTACTTAATACCTTCAATCTTAGGAGGCTTACTAACCGCTTTGATATTGTTTTCAATCTAGTAAAGCCATGGTGAAAGCCTACCTCAATGTTGTTGGGTTCTTATCCCTAAAATAATAGGTAGCCTTCTTATCAAAAGCATTTGAGTATTTTATCAAACATGAAACATCACTTGGCCTCGTGGATCATAGATAGCCTATTCAGGTCTTATTGAACCTTGTATTGAAGTCATAAACAAATTCAATAGGATTCTTTTTTAATATTTTCAAATCGATAAAAGAAAACCTTCTGTGTTTTATCTCCATACTACAATCTAAAAGCATTCTTCATTTTTTTTTGAATCAATGGAGTTGAGGAAAATATTTATACCAATCCCGTGCATCCTCCTCTAGAGTATGAATAAACAATTTTATGTACACATCCTAAAATTTGATCTCAAAGTCTTCCATCATATTGACAAAAAGCTTTAAGTGTTTATCACTAGTAATAGCATTATTTCCTTGAAATTTAGGCAAGTGATTTCTAACATCTTGGGCACAACATTTGGATAGCCACCATACCTTTGAATATCTATAGGACCAAAAGTGTTCACAATAAATGGAGGTCTAGGTAGAGGCTAGGCCATACTTTTTTTGGGGATGTGATCTTACAGGAGAAAAAAATGATGGGGAGTGAGGGTCTATGGGGCACATGAATGCAATTCTCGAATGAATGTTCTCTTAAAACTTTGTTTTTGGAAGATCCTATCAACTTTGGAGAGCACAGGAACAAAATGATACGTAAATTTTTCAAATACAAAAGAAGAAACCCTCTCTAGTTGGAGAATTCAAATCTACAAAAGACTACCCGATTCAGAAGTGCTTGAGGAAGTATGGCAATCTTCAATGACAAGTTGATCAGTTTCCATAATTGATAACTCTTTTCTTGATTTCGATCTCCAATAACTTTCCGATTCTTCTTCCTTTAGAATTTGTCTTTCCCAATTCTGGAAACAACCTTCTAGTAGGGTCTTTAATGAAGAAAGATCTTCTTCCTTCCATTTTTAGAGATTAGTGATAAATTTCAATTGACAGAGGTTAAGACACTAGCATTTATCAAAAATTAATTCAACATAGAGTCGCCACTAAGAATTTTCACCTTAGTTGTGTAAATGCACTAAAATTGATCTGTCAAATGTCTGTCAACACTAAATTCATGCAAAGATTCACATATCTAACCTTCCTTTACCCGTATTTAACATTGATGATGTAAACTTAGTGCAAAAACCATCGAGACTAGAAATATCAGCACGTAACTTGTAACTTTTCTCGATTCTTACAAATGTGAACACAAGATGACGTCTCAAATAGAGCATGTAAGAAACATTACTAGGTCCAAATATAAGGATGCCTTTCAAGATCCCCAACAACGCCAATCTGGTGTTGGTATCCAAATTGATTCTCCCTTGGAAACCGAGCAACATCAAAGATTTATAAAGACAGATCATATTATGAGTCATTTTGTAGTCGAGGAGGGGATTCATCTGACTCTTTTCACTTGGGCATTAGAGAAATGGATAGTACCTTCATTAAGGATTTGATCTATCCTCACTACTTTAGGCCATGCCTTTCGACCAGGGTGAGAGGACCCATTTTGTAACCTCTGTCGGTGAAGGAGAATGAAGATATCCTTCTTTGCACAAATTTGAAAGGAGACCCTAAGAAAATATGATCAATGCACCACAATTTAACTCTCACGAGTTGTCACTTCTAAAGAATGGTGATATTTTCTAAACAAGGTTAAGGTTACTAAAGACATTATGGAATCTTGATTGCTTTTGCATATTTTTAATAGAATTTATTCATTTGTGGACATATAAGGTAAACAGGGGTAGTTCGTAGGATTCATTGTTTTTGAATAATTTTTGGTGGGATATTAAGCAGATAAACTTGGTAATTCTAGATCTTTGAGGACCTCACAGTAATTGGAAAACTAAATGACTTAATGCTTTAGAATAGCCAAAATATTCCACAACTAAAAGGTGTGCATCAATGGAGGCCCATATTTTCACTTTCACACAATCTCGTAGAATTTGACATGAAGGCTCAAGTTAAAGACTCAATTAAACATTAAAGACCCCTAGTTCCTCATGCCTAAGATACACTCAGAGGCTTACACAAAATCTTTATCAACAAAATGGTAGTGAAGTTATTTTAAAATTTTATCTCATTACAGGATGAAGGCTTTTATCGTAATGAAATTGTAAATGCCACTAAACTATCACAGGATGAGATCCTATATGATTTAGAGGGATTTTAACACAATATTTACATAGGAACAGAAAACTACTTGCAGACATTCCAAATAAAGGCAGACATAATTTTTCTCAAGATTAACATAGATTAATTCAAAGTTTATTAGATTCATTAAAAGGGAAATTTTCTTTGAAAGTCTTAGAGCTTGTCAATGGATGTACACTCATAACCAGCTTGACATGATCAAATCTAAAACATAAGAGATTAAGAGGTTTCTCAGATGGTCTCTCAGAAGATGGGTTTTTCAAATTTTCTTGTAAGAATTCAACATCCGACCTTTTCATGACTAAAGCATGATTTTTATAACACTCATTTACATCCAAGATTTTTTCCCAAGAAAAGAATGTTCAAGGAACCTTTTTTTGTTACATGTTTTTTCATGATTTCAAAAATGATGTTTAAATGACTTACAATACAAAAAAGTTGCCGCTTTAAAAAAAGGTGAATCATTTAAATATGTCCATCATTGTTTTAATCGGGGCACCAGTCATCTCCTCTGAAACATGTTTTCCATCCTTGGTGCCTACAACCTCCATCATTTCATCCTTTTCCCATTCTTTCCTCTCGCAACTCTTCTCTCGCATCGAGCTTCTCCGGTAATTCACATTTTTACAAGTTCCCGAGCAATTACAACTTCAAAATATCAACCCTTACAATTCTTGGAGTCATAAATTAAGCCCTAAAGCCATTCAATTACACTTTGTAGACAAAAACAACAAGGAATTTCATCAAAAAATGATGAAAAATAATGCGTATTCACATCTCCAAGAGTCTTGGAGAAAAATGGCAGCAAAATCAGATGCAATGCACAACAACCATTGATTCTCCCCTTCTCAACTTTAGATTAGATTCATCCACATGTTTCCTAGGCGCATTTGCAAAGGTGAGGTATAGTGAGGCAAGTTTCAAACAACCGTGGGCCTTCCATGTTCCCTCGGGCCCAAGAAAATTGCGTTTTGACCTTTGAAAAAGTCTTAGTATAAAAGGATCTAGCAAAAGCCTCCACATGTCTCAATGGCACACTTTTGATATTTGCCCAAAAGCTGAGACCCCAAACAAGCATGGAATCACCATGTATCCTTTACACTGAAAATTTCTTGAAATAATTTAGGACCAAATGGAAGGTGCCACATGCCTAGGGTCCGAGAAAGTTTCCTTGGCCATTAAAAAGTCCAAGCAAGGGTAGAGTGAATAGAAAATTCCACATGTCCCTTGGCACTTCTTCAAAAGTAAAGTATAGGGGCAGGTCCCAAGCAAGCACCGGCTCTCCACATGTCCCGAGCCTTAGAAACTTGCTTGAAAAGTTTAAGTATAGAGAGGAACCGACGAAGCCTCCACGTGTCTCCTTAGTGAAACTTTGAGATGGTGCCCAAAAGTGGAGACCCTAAACAAGCACAGTTCACCACATCTCTCACGATAGAGTTGCTGAAAAAGTTTAAGGACCAGCGGAAGGTGCTATGTGTCTCCTGGCACAAATGCTAAGGTAGGACCCTAAGTAGATCCTCAAATGAGCACCGGCCCTCCACATGTCCATGGTCTAAAAATATGCACTTCCACATGAAAAAATATCTAAGTCTGGGAAAGGCTAAGCAAACCTCTACGTGTCTCCCGGCACAACTCCAAAGCTCAAACCAAGAGACAAAATTTCAAATGAGCACAAGGCCTCCACATGGAAAAGGCTTAAGTTGAAGTGGGCCTTAGAGTTTTAAAATTCCACGCCGAGCCACATCTAATCGAAAGGGCCACATTTCCAAAAATGTTGGGAAAAAATTCATAGCGAAAATAAAACATGACTGTGGAAAAATGGACGGAATCGAAAAACCCAATGTACACCCAAATTACAAATTCTTTCACATGGACAGTAAGAACACAAAAAAAAAATTCTTGAATTAAAGTGACCCTTGACCAAAGGAAAGGATGATCATGGTAATCGTTATCCAAAATGTGCCCCCTACTCATTTTGTGGCTAACTCCTCCCATTCTTCCCTCTCTTGTGCCTCAGTCACAAAATTTTGCTTTTAGGCACTCAAAACCTTCTGGAAGTGGCACCATTGGATAGAGCTCTTTCTCAGCTTTCCAGAAAGGTAAAGTTTTCCTCCTAACTCCATGTATTTTTGAAGTTATGGCTCGGCGGAGTTTTTTGGAAAAAATTTCCCCTGAAAGGCCCGCAACCAATGAGATGCCACCATGTGGCACCTAGAGTGGCGGAGTGTGGGGAAATTTTGGAAAATTTTCCAAATGACCAAAAAGGTGCAAAAATTCAAATTTTCCCACCGACCGATTTGGTCCTGTTTTGACCTAAAACTTCAAATCGCCATATCTTTCGATCCAGAGCTCAGGTTTTCACGTTCTTTATATCAATGGAAAGCTGGTGAAATTCTCTACAAGATTCAAGGTCATTTTTGCATTTTGGTTCAGTTTGGAGAGATAAAATTGAGAAACACCTCTAGCACGTGGTCATGGCCAGAAATGACATTTCAACAACCAGTTTTAATGCAAAATGGGTCGCATTCTTCTTCAGTATGGTCAAAAATGTCAGGGCATGGGTTTGTAAGGACCTCCATGCTGTTTTAATGCATCTTCATTCAATGGGTAATGGCTCCCACGTTTTTTCACGTTTTCTCTCTCCTGGGCTCGACCCATGCATTGTAAAAGCCAGAATGAGTTCATTTTGCAAAGGGAGACACCTTTTCAGCTCTGTAACTTCCTTTTTCTTCCTCCTTGGTAGAATTTGTGAAGATTTTTACCTTTCCATGTAATACAACACCTCTTTTTGCCTCTAGATCACTGTAATGCATTGTATTGGACATGGAATGTTAATATATGTTCTGTGATTAAAATCCCTCAATCCTTTCATATATCTATCATTGTTTTCCTGATCTTTCATTACATTTTGAGCAATTTGTGCATGTTTTGTGCTGTGTTTTCTTGTGGATTGTGTATTTTTTATGCAGCAGCAGGTGTCTACAACTCCTTTGGTGCATCACCATCATTAGCATTAGTTTAGTTTCAATTTTTGCACTCTTCTACCTTTGTCCCTTTGAAATTTAGAGTAGATTAGGATTCAAACCTCTGCAGTTGTGCAAATAATGGATCTGATCAGAGGAGTTTGAGGAACCAGCCTCTAATCTAGAGATTCCTCTCTCATTTTACAAGTCCCACACTTGGAGAGAGGTTTCAATGTTGTGCAATCACACTGGATGCCTGAAACATCAACTTAGAAACCTGATTTGCATCCAGGGGTGCTTCTGATTTGCAACAATAGTTTTGGCATGCTCGGTGGGACCTTAGAGGTCTTCCACTTTATCTTTGATAGGTTGGTGTGTTCCTGTTAAAGATTCAGCCTTTTGGAGGCACTTTCAAAAGCACATCTGGCGACTCCATCTGGTAAACAACTCATTCTCTAAGTTGCAGACCTGTTTTCCATTCATTTCCATCCATTCTTCTTTCCATCATTTCCATTCTTTTCCATTCCATGAAGTTGTGCAATCATGACTTCATTTCCATCATGGAATTCACATCAACAACAACAGTATATTCCACCTCCAACATGCATTACAACTCTTTCAAATCAACATTTTGAGCAGATTCAAGATCAGTATGCATACCCATATGAGCAGCTGTGCCAAAGTCAGTTTGGATATGAAGCATGTCAAGCACAAGGGTATCTTTGGTTGTGAGAGGGATCAAGAAGAAAATGCAGATCTGCTGGAACAAATCCAAAAGATGGAGGCAAAGATGGTGCAATCAAGAGCAACAGCTCAAATGAAAGCTTTCAGAATTGGTTGCAGGACTCCTTGTCCATGGGGAGGCCCTTTTCCAAGACACTTCAGCCCTCAGGAGAAGTTGGACTTCATGATGAAGATGCTGCCCCAACTTGCACAATGGACAACAGAAATAGAGGCCTATACACTTGTTGTTGAACAACCTTGTCAATGGGTAAGTTCTACACCATCATCTGGTTTTTCTCTTCCCATTACTCAAGCAAAGCATCATCTCATTTGGAATTGCAAATTCTAAACTCTCCATCTGTTGTCCCAAATGTTGATCCCATGTCTCCACCTCTCAGTCTTCCACCACACCTCAATTCTTCTTTCCTTTTTCCTTCCAAACAGTCATCCCCTCCACAAGAGCTAAAAGAAATACGCTCTCCTCCAAAGAAACAAGAGGTTTCACCTCCTCTACCACCACAAAAAATTTCCAAATCAATTGAGTTATGACCCATCCCTCCTCTTGCATTCCCAATTCCATGTGGGGAAGAAGAAATTGCAAAAATCAGCCATGAAGGACAGCAAGAAGAGGAGCCCAATAGAAAAGAAATGACAAACAACTTGAGGAGTTGGGCTGCCAAATTTGGGATGAAAAAGATCCCCTTGATGGTTAAGCCTTCAGAAGAGGTTGGAGTTGGAGAACAGGTGGTGGTTAAGACTGATTTTGTGGCAGTAGAAGAAGAGCAAAAAGAAGAAGCAGATCAGCAGTCAGTTTGCTCAGAAAGTAGTGTCCATGTTGGCACTCTATTTGAAGGGAATGCTGATTCAATTCAAGTTGCACAATCAGCCATAGAGGAAGAAAGCTCAGAAGAAGATCTTGCAGTCCCAACTTGTCCTCTAGAGCAGCAGATTGAAGAGTTTGACTTGACGAACTTCGTGCTAGAGGAAGAGTTCTATCAAGAGCAAGATTTTCTTCAAGTAGTAGAGAAAGGAGAAGCTGCTCCAGATCCAAAAGAAGAGGAGCACATTCTAGTTGTGGAGGAGAAAATTGCAGATCCAAGGGCTTTGAGCACAAAGCAAGCTATGGGAGAACCTTCAGTTCTTTTTTCTACTTCATCTCTCCCGAGTTCTAGTGCTGAAGAGGAGTTTGATCTCTCAAACTCAATGTTGGAGGGTGAAAGAAACCATGGTGGTCAAGTTACAAGATCAAGAAGACACCATGGAGGAAGTGGAGCATTTGCAGCAGGACAGCCATGAGGCAGTTTATCTGTCAGATTTGGAGGACTATTTTGATGGAGAAGAACCGGTTGAGTTTCCACCATTCTCTCTTTCATCATCCACATTCCAAACACTTGAGTCTGTTGTCATGAAGGAGAACATTCATTTGCAGCAGCCTGCATCTTATAGCAGCTCTTTGGAACCAAGATTGGAAGATTTTAATCTTTCATGTTCTTCATTGGAGGAAGAGAAAGGACAGAGGAATTTTGCCATTTCTTCCACACCATCCATTCAAGGAGGGTCTACAAGAAGACTCCATTTTTGGAGTTGAAAATCAGAGCTATGGGCATATCAAATGGATCATACCTTGCCCAATAAGGTATTTGACTTCATTGGAGTCAAAGGAGAAGTCACAACCAGTCATGCTTGCTTCTAAGCATGAGGATGAGCTACAAAGTACCAAGGATCAGCTGTCATACCTCTTCAATCCAAATGCAGAGCAACTAAAAGAGGTATTGGATTCACCTTCAGCTGATACCTTGATGATTTGGGTGGGAGACCAGCTTCTTGTTGATTTTCCACTCATCCTAACAGCCATGATCAGCTCCAAATCAATTGCATGGCTGCCACTTTTGAGAAAGGGAAGTTATTTCTCACAACCAATTGCAGGGTTTGTTTAGCTTGCCTTTGCTTCCAGTTAGAGTAGAGTAGGTAGGTTTGCTTTTAGTAGAAGAAGTGCTTGTGCACACTCTGCATGTTCCATTTAGAGCATGTATGATTTTTAGTTTTGTACATAGTTTTTGTGGTGCTGGTTTTGCTCTTGCACAGTCCATTTCAGTGGCATTTTGGTGAGAACAACTCCATTTCAGTGGGTTTCCAAGTGGCTCAGAAAGGAGGTTTTCAAATTTCAGATCATTTTGCAGGTTACAACTCATGACTCCATGCCCAATGGATGCTTCAGGCAACTGGTAACTTCATCCAGCAGGCAGATGACCCCTCTGAGTCGCCAAAATTGTTATCCAAAATGTGCCCCCTGCTCATTTTGTGGCTAACTCCTCCCATTCTTCCCTCTCTTGTGCCTCAGTCACAAAATTTTGCTTTCAGGCACTCAAAACCTTCTGGAAGTGGCACCATTGGATAGAGCTCTTTCTCAGCTTTCCAGAAAGGTAAAGTTTTCCTCCTAACTCCATGTATTTTTGAAGTTATGGCTCGGCGGAGTTTTTTGGAAAAATTTTCCCCTGAAAGGCCCATGCAGCCAATGAGATGCCTGCCATGTGGCACCTAGAGTGGTGGAGTGGGGAAATTTTGGAAAATTTTCCAAATGACCAAAAAGGTGCAAAAATTCGAATTTTCCCACCGACCCGATTTGGTCCTGTTTTGACCTAAAACTTCAAATCACCATATCTTTCGATCCAGAGCTCGGTTTTCACGTTCTTTATATCAATGGAAAGATGGTGAAATTCTCTACAAGATTCCAGGGTCATTTTTTCATTTTGGTTCAGTTTGGAGAGAGAAAATTGAGAAACACCTCTGGCACGTGGTCATGGCCAGAAATGACGTTTCAACAACCAGTTTTAATGCAAAATGGGTCGCATTCTTCTTCAGTATGGTCAAAAATGTCAGGGCATGGGTTTGTAAGGACCTCCATGCTATTTTAATGCATCTTCATTCAATGGGTAATGGCTCCCACATTTTTTCACGTTTTCTCTCTCCTGGGCTCGACCCATGCATTGTAAAAGCCAGAATGAGTTCATTTTGCAAAGAGAGACACCTTTTCAGCTCTGCAACTTCCTTTTTCTTCCTCCTTGGCAGAATTTGTGAAGATTTTTACCTTTCCATGTAATACAACACCTCTTTTTGCCTCTAGATCACTGTAATGCATTGTATTGGACATGGAATGTTAATATATGTTCTGTGATTAAAATCCCTCAATCCTTTCATATATCTATCATTGTTTTCCTGATCTTTCATTACATTTTGAGCAATTTGTGCATGTTTTGTGCTGTGTTTTCTTGTGGATTGTGTATTTTTATGCAAAGTAAACAGTGTCTACAACTCCTTTGGTGCATCACCATCATTAGCATTAGTTTAGTTTCAATTTTTGCACTCTTCTACCTTTTCCCTTTGAAATTTAGAGTAGATTAGGATTCAAACCTCTGAAGTTGTGCAAATAATGGATCGATCGAGGATTTTGAGGAACCAGCCTCTAATCTGGAGATTCCTCTCTCATTTTACAAGTCCCGCACTTGGAGAGAGGTTTCAATGTTTGCAATCACTTTGGATGCTTGAAACATCAACTTAGAAACCCGATTTGCATCCAGTTTGTTGATTTGCAACAATAGTAACCAAATGAAGGACATAACTTTCACGCATCAATACGGGAGATAGAAAATATGATAGAGCCCAAGATTGAAGACTTTCAAGGACAAATGGGGTGAGATGAAATTGATCACCAACACTATCAACCACATCAAATGTTGCTCCAACTATTGCAAGCCTATCTCGTCTTCATTCTTCTTCCGGGTATGGACATAATGTTGAAAAGCTTCAAATTATTCAATTAGGTTCCATACCCTATTTTTGTAGTTCTTGATTAGGTCATTCTTTTCAGCATGTTGCCTTTCGACTTGATTGACGATTAGCTTGCTATCACCAAGTACTTGAAAATTCTTTATGCCTCTTTTCCTAGCCCAATGAAGTCCATGAATCAAGGCCTCATATTCAAAAATGGTTTTGAATAGGAAACATGAAATGAAATGCTGAATAATACTTTATGTTATGTGGTGAAACTAACATAGCTCCTCTTCCAACACCTTGTATACTTATTGAGCCATCAAAGAATAGCCGTCATACCTCATTATCATCTTTCTAGTCTGACTTGGTGATGCTAGGGAGAGGTTGATTCTCTTCATGAAAACAATAGACTCCTAATTTAGATTCTTCCATTTCTTTGTAAGGGTCAAATTCATGCCTCTTGTTTTCCCATCCATCAAGAGTCAAGTCTGGAATGCATCTAACCTTAGTATCTACTTCATGGGTGCTCGGATAATCCTCTTGATCAAATTTTAAACAATTTGCATTAATTAGAATATGTGTGTGAGGCTCTTTGTGAAAGTTTGCAATGGGCTCAAGATCTTATCATAGCCTTAGCTCCATACCTCATTTTGAATAGCATGTGTGAACAATCAGCGTAGAAAAATAACCTCCAATTTTAGCGGTGAAGTTTCTTGACAAGCACAATGCAAAGAGTGGTGGTAGGTCCATGACTAATACATCTTGCAAGACGGTCACATTAGGACATACATGCAATGTGAGGCTTAAATATTTTATTACTCCAACCATTGTTACCGATGTCATGTCCAATTACACCAAAAATTTGGAGATGAATTCATATTGAAGACCTAGTTGATCAGCTATTTGTTTTCACATAATTGAGCTATTTGCTCCCAAATCAATCATGCAATTATGTACCAACTTATCCCCTATGATCAATGAGATATATAATGATGGTGGATTCAAATTCTTACCTTGATGCCCTCCATGATTTCCTTCTTGATGAGATGCATTGGTGAGAAATTTTTCTTGTTGATTGGGTGGTTGATTTGATGCTAACCAATTTTCCATAGCATTTTGCAATAGGTCTCTTTGTCCTAGGATAGCCAATGACTCCCACATCAATATGTTTACATTTGTTTTCTTCATCTACTCAATGATGTTGAATGGATATGAGTTATCCTTTTCTACCCCTTGTCTTGCAAATTTTTCTCTTGCGCATGGCCTATTACAACAAGAACTTGAGCTGATCTAGAAGGTGGTTTGGGCTGACCTTGCACATTGGGAGCTGCAATTTGATTGCTAACACCTTGTGGAGTGATGGAGGGTTGTGGATCACTTAAAATTGATGATTTTTCCTCTCCAATGTTCCTTTTCTTGGAGCATGTATTGGTTACACTTTGAGAAGGTGTTTGGTTTATACCATAGAAATCTTCAACCTACCAATTGACAAGTGTGGTCTCATTTCGAGGTACGTCATGTTGAGTTGCTCCTGTTGCTGATTTCCTTCTTGGCATGTCTCTTGTTTCGCACCCATTTTTTCACCATAAGGGATTGATTCAAAGCACCATTAAAACACATTGATTGGTTATGAGGTTTATTGCATGGGAAACGCAAGTCATATTCCTAAGCCATGTTATTTTACACTAGTACTGAGCTCTAGATGTGGATTTAGACCAATATTGTAAGGATCAAATGGTCTATTAGTAGGAGGCCTGACTTGGGTCTTGTTTTCAGTTTGAAAGGGTAGCTTGTTAGGATGATATGAAGGTTTATTGGGTTGAGTTTGAGGCTGATACGATTTGAATTTCTCAACTTTATACCTCTTAAGAATCACTAAATCATTACCCAAGTTCTCCAATTGCTTCATGATTCTTGGATATCACTTAAGGTGCTGGAAGATGAGGTAGAAGATTCAGTTGAATTCTGATTTCTTGGGGAAGGAATGAGAGCTAATGTGGGTGCTTGACTAGTGCTTGGAGCTCCTAGTTCTTGATATAGAGGCATATGAGGCCTAAGTGCAAGTTTACAAAGCATGAATTAAGCAATTTTCAGCTCTAATAGAAATATTATAGGTTGTGGGTAAAGTTATACCTCCCATTGATTGAATCATCATGGAAATATCATAATTTAAAGATTTAATAAAGTATAGGAAAGAACCTTCAGTTGTTGGTCTCATCGCCAATGGAATCCTATCCCACATCCTCTCGAAATCTATAATTGAAATCGGTCATCTATTTATTAGGATCCCTCTTGATTTTTGTCAATTATTCAATAAAGACATTGTATCCCCTTTTCTCCAAATTTGATTGTGGAGATTTGTGCATAAATGGTCCCTATTTTGGATGGATCCCACGGTTAGACTTCGAACCATTGCAAAGCTTTACCTTTAAAGGAGGATGCCAACAACTTGACAACAATGTCCATTTCAACAATTTCATGAATTACATAGACATTTGCAATGTCCTGGATATGATCAATTGGATTTGTTTGGTTCTCTCCAAGTAAAATATGGAATGTTCTTCAACACTACAACTGGAACTAGATTTTGTGCATTGAGAGCCAACAGGCTGCTGCCAATGAAGTTGATGTAGGGGTTGGGTTGTGCCATCTTGATTGGTCGAAGAACTCTAGTCGATTGAATGAAAGGCCTACTAGGTGGAGGAGTTGACAAGATTCTGGTTGGTAGAGATGGAGACCTTTGAGCTCTTCTTCCTCTCCTTGCTCTTTTGGGGATAAATGTAGATAAAAAAAATAATACTTCTTCTCTTGTTCTTGACCTTTTCTGAATTCTTCTCATGAATCTACCAATCTTGGACTACTAAAACCAATGGATTTTTCCCTTTTGAATTATCCATATGTGCAATTTTAGAGATTATTACAAGTCGTGAACTTACAACAAGTGCGCATCAATCTTGCTACAATAAAATGAAGACTTCTTAGTTCCACCAGAGTGCCAAAACTATTGATGAAGAATCAAAGAACCCCCGAATGTTTGTAACTCGATGGGTTGAGACTCTTAATGTGATTTCATAACATAGAGATTCTCCTAAAATGTGGGACTTTGTGAATCGGGAGAGCTCTTCGGATGAAGGATGGTTCCTATTCCTCTTTTAGGTGCACACATTCATATTGCAAAGGATATACCCTAAAACCTAATCTAACTTGCCAAGGAGACATGGTTAAGGAGATGCAAAGTAAAACCTAAATTAAAAGGTTGATGCACCAAAGGAATGTTGAACACTTTCTTTGCCATTAAACAAAAACCATGAAAATGTAATACAACCATCATGCACAAGTAACCGAGATTGTAATGAGAGATAAAGAAGATACAATGAACATAAGAGAGGGTTGAAATCATCCACAAACTTACACTATTGCTCCAAATATTTGATACAGATCCATTATAATGCCCATGAGGCAAGATTGCATTTATAGTTTGAAAGGGAGGTTCGAGCTCCACAAATCCACTTTCGTAAAGAAGAAGAAGGGAGGGTGTAAAACAAAAATGTCTAACCTTAAGAAAAATCCCCTCCTTACAATATATATCTAGAATATGAGAGAGAAAGGAGAGAATAAATCTAATGCTTCCTCAACCACCTCAAAAGAACATTGAATTCACTGCAACAATGATGGTTTCCACCGCAAAACCCATGCCTCCATGTGTTGTTCCTTGTTGGGTAAGAAAGGAAGTTGATAGTTTGTTATGGTGGTAGGTGAGAAGCCCGATAGCCTCAAAATGGTAGATTGTATTTTTCATTTTTAAGAACCTAGTCCCACTAATTTAAATATATCCATTCCTAGTTGAGAAAAAGACGTCAAGAAATTTCCAAAATGTCTCTCTTGCTCAAATTTGAGCTTCTAGTCAAAATTTATGATCATCAATGTCGGGTTGGGTGTCATGATTCATCTTTCATTGAATTGACCCTAGACACATGGAGGGTATCATGATTCATCTTTCATTGAATTCAACCATCCGTTTCCCAAGATCCTGAAAATGTTGAAGTCCGAAAAGTTCAAGCCTTTCTTCATTTTTTTCATTGAGATTTGATCTATATTAAAGAGGCACGTGAGGAGGATGTTAATATAATCCAAGTTGCTTCTTGGCATGAAAGGATGGTGTGAGTTGATGAAAAGAAGATGCACACACATGAAGAAGGGAAGAATGTGAGCGCGCAAGAGGAAGGTGCTAAAAGGGTAAATGAAGTGGAGTAGAATGTAAGAGAAGAAACAAGAAGGAACATGAGGACACACAGATGGTTTATAGCAAGGAAGTGAAGTATGTGAAAGGATGCAAACACATGAGGGAAAGCAAAGAGAATGTGCACGCAAAGTGTGCGCACCATAGAAAAGAACACATACTTGCAAAAAAAGTAGTGAAGTAGGGCGTAGATATCCAACTAAGGAAGGGGGCGCAATGACAAAAAGAAAAGAGGTCATGTGGACAGAAGACTGGAACTTAGCTAATTTGGAAAGCATCTCGCAGAAGGGTGCATGGGAGAATTACAAGGCACATGGAATGTGGAAGAACTACAACCTATGCAAAGTTCCATATGAGCAAGCCTACGGCACGCAACCTGAAATGTGAAGCATCGGAGCTAGAGTGAGAATAAAATTCATCTAAATAGATGGGAGAGTTATTTGGATAACAAGACCCCTAACAATAATTCAAGCACACACACAAATAAATACATGTTTCCATGGTGACCTTGTTGAATTCATCTAGCATTCCAATGTGGTTGGTCTCTGTAAGTACCCAAAAATGTAGGTATTGGCTATTTGGAAAGAGGTTACGAAACCCTAATGATGATTCAGATCTCTTTACAAGGTGTTCGGAATCACGAAAAGCTTCCAAGTATACGTTTGTATCCTAGAAATCCTTATCTAGCTTTAGCATGTTTTTTTCTAAACCTCTGCCCCCTTTTCCTTGCATTTTGTATTTAAGTTATGGAATCACCACGCCTTCCAGGTGGCGGTCCCATACACCGCCACCCAGGACAAGACGATGGTCCTATAACCGCCTCCCCGTGCGCAGTCGGTGGTCATGTGTGCATTTTCCAGAACGTTCGACGATTTCGTCAAACGTAAAAATTCAAATTTCTATCTGCATTCCTCAACCACTAAATCTTGCATTTATGTTTTGGCCACCCATTAAATAGTGATTTCCCTTTTTTTAATATTAGAAGAGTTCAATTTAGACTTACCCTATGGTAAATCCAAATGCTATAAATACTCCAACTTGTCCACAAGAAAATGGCCCTCTCCTTTTGTGTTTGATTATTCAGTTTGTTTGAAGTTCTTGCATGAGTTTCAATAGTTTTATATTTTGCATGAATTCTCAGCCTCTCTTCTGCTTTAGAGATCATTTGATCCTCATACTTTCATTTTACTCCATTGTTGTCCCATACAACCAGCTTAGCATAAGGTAGTTTCACTTTTAGATTAGAATCCATTTGATAATCTTAGAGTTGCAGGTTTTATTTTGTCACAAGAAATAGATCCCAGAATTCTCGGTATTTTGCGTTGTATTCCCGTGATAAATCCTACTAGGAATTACATAGTCAAGCTCTGTTCACTTGCACTATCCCTCTCTTACTTGCATTATATTTGGTTTATATCCAAAGCTGCCATTGTTCAAGCATCTTCTTCTGCTGACACTATCACACTCACACTTTTCTAGATTCACGAGAACACGAAGGAACAAGGAGATCACACTGAGGGGACAAGTCATGATACGACTAGATTTACCATTGTTCTGTAAACTCTAGGTTTGAGCTATCAAAGTTGTAGTTACAATATATCAAATAGAGTAGCAAATCATTCTATTTCAAGTTAAAATTTGCTTTCAATATTGTCGGGGAAGCTGTGGGGAATGATAGTTTCTAAGAAACTATGATTCATTCCTCACTTCTGAGGAAGGATTGAAAGTCTTTCAATTAAACTAGTTAAGTTATTTAATATTTAGGATAAATTCACAACTACACTTGGGTAAAAATGCTACATCAGGCTAGCTTGATTTTTTTAAATTTTGTTATTAGATTAACTGTTCATTATCTGAATATATTAGAATAGCTGCTCTTTTAATTTCGTTCAAAAACACATCATTAAAAATACAAAAATAAGAGAAATATAGGCATAGTGTAGATATATCTTTCATAGTTAGTTTACTTGTTGTAGTTAAAGTTTAATCTTCTTTTGCATGACAATTATGGGACCCAGAGAGCCCAGGGAATACATATTTGAACTGGTAGTATCTCAGCCGAATCTCTTCACAACGTTAATGGATATAGATCAAGGGCTTAGGATTCAGGTCTTTCAAATGACAACAAACCAACAAGAAATTAGTGAACAATTGAGACAACTGAATATTGAAGATGACAAAGCATACACATTTTGGTCAAGTCAACCCAACTATAGATTGCCACGATAGGATATATGCATGACCATACAAGAACACGAGAGAGAACAAATATTTGGTTGTGATCCATTAGTTTCGCAGCTAGATGGACGTAGGAGACCTTCTCATCGACATAGATATAGGGTTGTGTATACAAGTTTCCAGAACACCCGTAAGGTATTCTGAGAAAATCACACAACTCCTGGTACTAAACATAGAAGCTGAAAAGGCTTATGACCATTGGATAGTCGGAAGAAGAGATTGATTCTTCACATGACCATAACAGGTCCACAACAAACATGAACTCATGGTTGTGATCCCCAGTCCCACAACCCAACGGGCCTACAATTGAGTTAAGTATTGACACCGGTTCCACGAACACTAGTATTTAGATCCTCACCACGCCATGAGATATCATAACGCTATTTTCCATATTAAATATAAAGCCAAACAATCAAATATTTTTGGGCTAGACCAGAAAATCACCCATAGTTTTTACAAATCCACTGCACCCCTCATTACCATTTTCTATGATCTTTTCTACGGGAAATATACACAAAGCACCTACATGCAACTTTCCACATATCCAACAACCAATAGATAGGATCTCGATAGAGCTCGACATTGATTGGAGCCTCCAAGCAGCTATTATATCCAAACGGTCCATTACACCAATTCAGGTTAGGAGAGCTTTCTTTGCCTTAGATTTGTAGATTCCATTATTGTGTGTTGAGGATATAAGATTTCCCAACTAGTTTGTCTGTATCCATATATATTCCATTCTCACCGACTATCTTGGCATGACCTCGAGAGGTCGGGTATAAAGAAGAGCTACTTGTAGATTCTCATGCTCACAAACAAACAAATGTTCCCCTTTTATTTTCATTTCTTTCATCCATCTTTGCTCTTTCCCATTATTTTGCGGGTATTTTTATACCCCCAAATATGTCGGGATACGACACATATGGTAGACCTCTATAAGGTCTCAAGTGCATTATGATCAAACAAACAGACAACCATCACCCTTGCTTTCGCATGGGTGACAACTATTCAAGTAATTACTTGTCATCACAAACTCCTCCTCAAAGAACTAGCTCTAGTTCTTCATTTTGAATTGAGGAGTTGGATCAACTCACACAAATGCAACAACCAGAGCCCTCAGGCTCTAACAATATGACGTTTACTGGAGAATCCACTTCATCTCCTCGGGTTTTGTTCAGACCAAAAATTAGTAGATAAGATCCACTCCCATTTTTAGATGAGGAGTATTTAGTGCACTATGCTAGAAGTGAACAATGCTTCCAAAACATGTACCCACCTATAGGAAGTTTGCAAACACAACCCGATACCCTACTCCAAGAAAACACCCCCATTCCTCCACCTATGGGAAATACTCTCGGTGAAGCTTGGTAGGGTAATGATCAATTCATAGCAGGTATCATACCCCTTTACAACCTCAAGGTGTACAACAACCGCCATTAAGGAAAAACACTACATCTTCACCAATCGAGGTCATCTTAGCCTTAGTTGAAAGGTTAGAGGATTAGAACTTGCTCAAGCAAATCAAAATTCATATTTCGGGCAAGCAGGAATCCCCAACCCTCTGCATCATCCCAGCCAAGTTGACCTCCTCACAGGAACAGGCACGTTAGGCATGCCTCCTCAACATTCATATAACTATCCACAACAAACACCAACTAGAACCACATTTTCAAACGCCACTCTAGTTGAAAGTATGATACCTCCCGACTTAGCACCAAACAACCCATACCAGAGCAATGCTCCTCCCTACTTGAATATTTATTCAAAATCACCACAAGGAGACATGTTCTCTTCTCTTGGGATGTTCACTCAACCACAAGGGATTTCCTTATGTCCCTGTAAATACATATGTTATGCCATATCAACAACCCATGCCACCCCCACCCCTCAGTAGGCACCATCGATGGTTGAAACCTATGCGGTAGGGACTTACTCAGAATATTTAAAAGAGCCTCTAGATTTCACCATACGGAGTGTCATGCTTCCAAGACCTCTTCTTGATTTTCCCAAGTACAAAGGGGAGGGAGATCCGAATGCACATATCAAGGCCTATGCCATAGCCATTGAGAATTACTCCCTTGGGATGGGGTTGTTGCTAAGATATTCCCTAAAACCTTAGAGGGTATTTCCCTTGATTGGTATTACAGAATACTTGAAGCCTCGATACACTCATTCAAACAACTTGTGTTAGAGTTTATCAAAGCTTTTGACATGAACAAATTGTTAAGAACATGAATCAAAGAATTCTTACATATTAAACAAGAGCACAATGAATCCACTACTCATTTTATTCAAAGATGGTGTACAATCCTCTACTCATCAGCAAGTGCTCCAAACATGGATCAAATGGAACTATGTGATTTATTCCTTCATTCTCTCAATAGAGAGATAAAGGAAGAAGTCTAGAAGTTCCCACTAAGGACTTATGATGAAGTGCTCAAAAGTGCTCTCTGAATAGATCAAGCGACAATAGATAGTGGTCATAAGACATATGGAACAAATGGGAAATTAATCACTCCCAATCAAAACACTATGACCTATCCTAATGCCGAAATACCAATCAAGGACCCAAGATCCTTAAAAAAACCGCTGGGTTACAATAGATGGAGTAAATCGACCAAGTTAAAAGCAAAAACATTCGTAAACATTTCACCACCTATTAACAATTAGTGAAATAACAAATTTTCACCAAAAATCAACGTGGTGGATTTTAATCATCCATCATGACAACAACAACAACAACAACGAAAATCCAAACACAAGGTCCAAATTGAAACCCAATTGGATATCAGAGTCAAAACCAAAGGCAACAACCTCAAAATTTTAACTCTAACAACCAACAACCTAATCAAAATTTTGGACCACAATAGGTTTCAAACCAACAACCTTGAAACTATAATCCAAACTTATATTGTGGTTTCCACAAGATTTAAGGCCATGATACTAGGACTTTTGTGACTACAATAAATTCATGTAGCATTTTCCAGAAGACCAAAAACAACTCTTTATAGACATGTTTTTAGAAAATTTTGTAGTACCCACGCCAAACACTTACACAAGGGCAATTTCCCTCAAAATGCACCCCTCAAGATTTTTAATGATCCACTCCCAAATCATTCTAACAATAACATGTTGGATCCAAATGGGATGAACAAGGGTGTTATGATAGGAAATAATGATCATGAAGCCTCAACTTCATTAAATCCACCGGTCGCACCCCAATTAGGAACTCGACCACAAACCAAGATAGTTGGCCTGGTAGAGTTAGATATCGAGCTACCCGTAGAAACCATAACAAGAACATGAGATTATTCATCTCAACCAGTTCCAAACTATCCGTTAGAACTAGACAACATTCAACAAACATTGGTAAAACCCATAGGCACTTATGATTTAATTAATGACTTAACAAAGACCTTCTCTCACATTTCTTTCTTGGATTTGTTGAAGAACTCTCCCACCCACAGGGTTGCTCTCTTAGAATTATTAGCCATTATCATTTAATTAACATCACTCCTCCTCTAAACGCAAGTAAACCATGTAGACTTTGATGTCTACCCTCCAGGGCAGCCAGATAGGGATACTGAGTTTATATTTGATATAAGTAAAATGCCAACAGATGCTGAAATTACACGTAGAGGTGACCTAGCCTTACATTTACAAGTATGGGTTTACTGATAATTATGTTAAGTGTCAATGATTGATGATGGGGCAGCAGTTAACATAGTCCCCTTCACTTTTCTTCAAAAGCTAGGATATGGAGAAACAAATTGTTCCACAACATGAAATACACTAAGAGGTTATGATAGCCTCAAGGCCACTTCAATTAGAACTATAGTTTTACCGAGTCACCTTAGGACCCAAGATGGTCCTCACCAAATTTTATATCATAGATTGAGAAACCAACTATAATATGAACCTCGATCGACCATGGATACACCACATTAAGACAATCCCTTCCATGTTATTCTAGGAAATAAGATTTTTGCACCTAGGGAAAATATTTGTGGCACAAGGTGACCCAAAACCATTCGATATACACCTAGCAGACTTGAAGAAGAGACCAGGTGTACACTCTGATTTTGAACTCCCAACGAATCAACTTAGCAAACCAATCAATTCAAAACCAGAAGAGAAGTTGATACCTACAACAGAATTAGAAATTACAAATCTAGTCGAAGGCATTCCAACACTCAAAAAAGACTAACGTCATAGAAATGGTATCATTAGGGACTACCGCAAAAATTGTAGAATTACTAGAGAAATATCTACCCATTCTCCTACCATTTGATTCTATGGGTATGGGATACACCCTAGGAATTGGTTCCCTTCCATCAGATGAAGTTTGTATGGTAGAAGTAACCGAGGTAGAAGAAACAAACATGAGGAATGTCCCAACATCCATTTTTCCAAGAAAATATTGGACTCTCCACTTCGATGGAGCTAGATGTCATTTTGGAGCTGGGGTAGGTGTGATCTTTACTTCTCCCAAGGGAAAGATCCTACCTTTTTCCTTTAAGTTAAATTTTGAGTGTACAAACAATGAGGCTGAGTACGAAGCCCTCCTCCTTGGCCTCATCATAGCCAAAAGGATGGGTGTTGATAACATTATAGTGCTAGGAGACTCACAACTAGTTGAAAACCAAGTATCTCGAGGTATATGAGACTAGAGCGAGAATTTACAACTCTATAAAATGGTGGTATTAGATCTAACCAAAGATTGAACTTCATATCAATGAAGCAATCCCATGAGAGAAGAACCTTTTCACATATTCAATAACAACCTCAGCTTCCCTGTTTCACTCCAAATAGTGAGTTGGAAAATACAAGTTTCACGGTATCACTTCGTCTTGAACCATTGGTGCGTAAAATTGAACAAACCCACTCGACACATATAGAAGCTGAGAATGAGTCTTATATCCTAGATCACTTTGACAACAATAGAGTCACTCTTAAATATCTAAATGCCTATGCGGAGCTACATCTGCTCATCACATAGTGGATCTTTCCCTAATCCCACATTCCTCTTCCTATTTTGGAAATCCCATGATAGATTCTCCTCCACAAAAGGATCTTGATATCTACAAGGAAGAGAAATGGAGAAATTTTGGAACTACCTCCAGCGCCACTTGAATTTGAAGAAGGTAACGCTTCCTTAATCGAAGAAACAATTGACATAAACATTGGAACGGAGGAAGAACCAAATATTTTGAAGTTAGGATCCTCATTAACTCTAGAGGAGATAGAAATACATACTCAGATCCTCAAAGAACATCAAAAGGATTTTGCATTTAATTACAAAGAAATGACGGGAATTGCACCACATATCGCGGTACATAATCTTGTCACCAAACCGGATGCAAAGCCAATTAAACAAAAGTGAGACCAATGAAACCAAAAGTGGCTCTCATGGTGAAAGAAGAAGTAATGAAGCTTCTCCAAGTGGGATTCATCAAACTAGTTGACTATTCACAATGGGTATCTAATATTGTCCTTGTTCTAAAAAAGAATGGGAAGATATGCATTTGCATAGACTTTCGGGACATTAACAAAGCTTGTCCCAAAGATGACTTCCGTTACCATCCATCGACGTTATTGTTGATGCAACAACTGGATTTGAGATTTTGTCTCTCATGGATGGATTCTCAGGGTATAATTAGATTAAAATATCTGAGGAAGATCAAGCCAAGACCACGTTTATAACTCCTTGGGGAACTTATTGTTACGTTGTCATGCCATTTGGTCTTAAGAACACCGGCGCTACATACCAACGGGAAATGACATACATATTCCATGACCTTATTCATAAAATTGTGGAATCCTACATAGATGATTTGTTGGCCAAGGCCAAGAAGCGTTGTGATCACCTAGAAGTACTCCGTATCATTCTCTCACGATTGATCGAATATGGCGTCACATTGAACCCAGAGAAATGTGTATTTGGCGTGACAGGAGGCAAGATTTTGGGTTACATTATATCCTCACGAGGGATTGATGTCGATCCAGCCAAAATCTGGGTTGTTCTCAAAATGATTCCACCATCAGACGAGTCTAGTATCAGATCATTTCTTGGGAAACTCGGTGCAATCCGAAGGTTCATTCCGGACTTAAGTTTTGTTGTTCATCCAATCAACAATCTATTAAATAAATATTATAGCATTGATTGGATAGAATAATGTAATGAGGCCTTTGAAGCAGTTAAATGCTTCTTATTGTCTCCTCCCATGTTAATGCCTCCTAGACCAGATCATCCTTTGATCCTGTATTCATGGGCTACTAATGTCTCCCTAGCCTGTATGCTGGCTCAAGAAGACAATGATAAATGAGAATGTGCAATCTATTTCATTAGCTAAACGTTGCTTGATTATGAAACATGTTATACATAGGAAGAGAGAGAATGCCTTGCCATAGTCTTTGCAATGAAACATTTAAGACATTACATGTTAAATCAAGAAACAAGGGTCATTGTAAAGACAGATCATTTACAAACATTTCTCATGCAAGGGTATTTATCTAAAAAGGCTGGATGTTTCATAACCTTAATGGGTGAATTTGAATTAACATTTGTAAATAAGAAATTTTTAAGGTTCAAATCATTGCAGAGACTGGTTAGTGACAATCCGTTATTAGTGGAGGTGATCTGGTAGATCTAGACTTTCTGATGAATGCATATACTTTGTCGAAACCAGACCCCCATCTCTACATGCCCTTGGTACACTAACATCGTCAATTTTATCATGGACCATACATACCCAGAAGGTGCCACATCGCAACAAAGAAGGTGGTTACGCATTATCACTGCTAAATATGTTATCTTAGAACAAGTGCTCTATCGTAAATCCTTTGATGGAATGCTTTTAAGATGCGTTGACACTGAAGAATCCAAAAATATTCTTTACGAATCCCATAGTGGGATATGTGGAGGCCACTTTGGTGGTCATGCCACTACTCACAAAATACATCGGATGGGCTATTTTTGGCCCACTCTAGAACATGATACAATAGAGTTTGTGCGCAAGTGCCATAAATGCCAAGAATTCTCCCACGAGATTCACATGCCAACACAAGCTCTGTAACCAATCGCAACCCCATGGCCCTTTTCCACATGGGGCCTAGATTTGATAGGGAAATTCTCCCCCTCATCAACAGATGGCCATAATTTTATAATCACGGCCACAGAATATTTTACCAAGTGGGTAGAGGCCATGCCTCTCACCACCGTACCAGGTTCTGTAATCACTAAGTTCATTTTAAATCAAATCATTTGTAGGTACGGTGTCTCGCAAGTCATTATCTCAGATAATGGCACATCCTTTAAGAATGATGAGGTCCATGAGTTATGTAGTAAATTCAAGATAAACCATCATATGCCTCTCTTTATTACCCTCAAGCCAATGGACAAGCTAAAGCCACAAACAAAACATTAAAAGCTATTCTCCTCAAAATAGTTAAGGAGAATAAATGAGATTGACATTTAAAATTATACCGGCCTTGTGGGCCCATCGAACCTCAATAAGAACACCGACGGGGGAAACCCCTTTCTCATTAGTATTTGGGGCAGAAGTGGTTCTCCCGCTTGAGGTCGAAATACCCAAGCCTCGCATCTCATTACAAGGGATTTTGGGAGAAGAAGCCTATAGAGAGGCATGCCTTTCTCAACTAGAAAGCCTTGATGAGGCCAAGCTAAATGCCGAATAAAGGCACAGAGCCTATGCTGACTGGATGTGCCAACAATATAACAAAAAAGTATATGAATGAGAAATATATGAGGGAGATCTAGTTCTAAGACTAGACAGCTGGATTGATAAGAAAACCGGTGAAGGAAGGAAATTATGACCCAAGTGGTTGGGCCCATACCGAGTCATGAAAGACTATGGGAATGGTGTGTATCTCTTATGTACACTAGAAGGTGAGGAATTCAATGAAACTGTCAATTCCTTGCATCTTAAATGGTTTTATGCATAGGTCATTAGCATCACCATTTGTATATTATATCTACCTACATTACATTTAGTCACTTAGTTGTTTCATTTTGTTCACTCATTTCGTAACTATTGTGGTCAAGGAACTTATTCTTAAGCAATTCATTACAAGCTTTTGAAAATATTGGCAAAAGCATTCAAAATCATATCTCTTGATTTCATAATATCATCAAATGGTTCCAAAATCATTTCATCAATTTGACAGACAAAGTCTTGACAAAAACCATACCAAGGCCTACATACTTGGTCATACTCATTCTTCTCTACTTGGTTAAGTTTTTCTTACCTACGATATGTTCTAGAAGCTTCTTGGTGTCACATCTATCCTTCTTACATCTCTTTGAAACAAGGATACTCCAAAGTCACAAATCAAAGGTGTCAAGTTAAATAAAAAATGCTAAACCAAATAGAATATTTTATTTTTACACACTTCTTTTCCCCACCAACCTTTGGTGATGAGCCCACATCTCTTACTGGTGATGTGAGGTTGAGAAAGGAAAGAAGTTCCCTTACTCGCCTATGTCCTGCCTTC
This sequence comes from Taxus wallichiana var. yunnanensis, assembly GCA_018340775.1. NCBI lineage: Eukaryota > Viridiplantae > Streptophyta > Pinopsida > Cupressales > Taxaceae > Taxus > Taxus wallichiana. The sequence goes on from CM031240.1 coordinate 871,022,457, forward strand.
GGTGATGAGCCCATGCTTCTTACTAGTAGCATGGGGCAGGGCGTAGGGGGTCTATTCACACAAGTTAGTGAATATTAATATTTTAAAGCAAAGTATATTAAGTGAAATTAAGTATCTAAATTCCAAAGAGATTAAATTATTAAAATTATATTTTATCGACCAAGTTTACCATCCATGGATCTAAGTCTAGATAAACTGGAAAATAAGATACATTCTGAACTATGTAGTAGTTTGAGTAAGAGTAAGTATGCAAGTCTAAATTTGATTTATGTCAAAACCTTGTCTTTCTCTCATCATTTCCATTTATTCAAACTCATATAATTTGTGCCCTTCCCAACTCTTGGTGTTGAGCCCTCACATCTTACTAGTTGTGGAGATAGGAGTGGGGAAAGTTCATCTCGTTATCACTAGATATTCATCACATTTTGCCAAAATAAGAAGAAGCAACGAACATTGCCCAAAGAAGCCAAAAGTTCAGTACAACATTATGTTTTCATCATCACATATCAGCATTACAAAAAAAAAAAAAGAGAAACATTATGTTATCACTTGTCATCCATTGCATACATTCTAAAAAGCATATAAAAACAAAGATTCTAAAAACATCTAGTGTACACATGGGAAATGAATCACAAAATTCTAGATACAAGAAGATCTAGATCAAAAAGATATATATATATATATATATATATATATATATAAATATATCATGTTTTATATACAATGCCATCATACACTAGGCATGGTCAAAACACTCAATGAGCCCAAAAATACAAAAACACTCGTATAAACATCACCAAAAATCACTACAAAAAGACACCATGATCTCTCAATCCCTGTGGGATCCCTCAGATGGTGCACGACCACGTCTAGGAATCCTGCTGCGACGATGCTCTGAATGAACTAAGGGCTCATGATCACGGCTAGTAGCTATGGTCTCACTATGAGAATGGCTCCTCCTCATCAAGCACTCAGTAGTCCTATATCCAGCCAACTCAGTATGAAGGGAGGTCATGATCTTTTCCACCTTCCAGATAGGGGAAAACACATCAATATGTTGGCCAGCTACTGAAGGCTCTCAACATCCTCAGTAAGCTCAGCTCGAGTACCCTCCAAAGGGACCAACCAGTGTCTCGTGCACACCTGGTGAATCAAGTCTCACCATCCCTCAGTAGTCGCTACAAATAAAAAAGAGAAATAAACAAGTTAGAAAATTGTCCAAAATAAGGTCAAAAACAAACAAAACAACAAAAGAGAAATATCAACTAAACATTTCTAGCTAAAAAAAATGAGAAAAGAGTAGTAACTCACTCAGATCTCAAGCCTCAGGTGGGATCTCTAGGATCTGTGCCTACCACTAACACTACCGCCGACTATGGAACCTCCCCCAAATCTAGAAAGAAATCATGTCCTGCTACGGACTCATCATCTCCCCTAATGTCTCGAGAAGGAAACTCCTCTGAGATCAAGGTCACCTTCTCTGCACTCTCCTCCACCCTCTTGGCCCTCAAGATACTCTGAGTGTCATGCCACTCAGAGTCACTATCATCCTCCTCATCTATCCCACCAGCCCCACCTCCAGTCTCATCCCCCGTCTCCTCCTCTGTCTCCTCTCTAGTGAATAGTATGAGTCCACATCAATGGGCTCATCTCCCTCTCCACTATGAGTAGGACCAGCTCCAATCTGAAGTAAAGGTGCTTGAGGAGCACCGGATACCCCTCGGCACGAACCACCCGCCTAGCTGTGATGGGAACTCCAGGAGTGATCGTAGTCCAACCTCGGCCTCTAGGACCTCCCTTGGCCTCATGAACAGACCTATATACTAGCCTCGCTAGAGGAAACATGTCAATATAGGGGAGGCCAAACTGATGAGGTACTATGTTAAAGGGGTGGATCTCAACTTCCCCGTCCTGTCTATCATTGGTGATTAGTAGTATAGGAGTGATCGTGTGTGTGTGTCTCCTCTCCCCATAACCCTGCCATGGCCTAATAAGGAGTGGCCTCCATGTTTGCAATAGTAAAAGAAGCCACTACCTAGTGTGGCATCCTAAGTACAGTCATCCCTATCCACCTCACTACCCTGAGAGCCCGGGATCCTCTGTCTCGTAAACCTCTCCCATAGGGAATGATGTGCTCATACACCCAACTCATAACTAGAGTAGGGTGACTCAATGACTATCCCTGTAATCTAACCACCCTATATAAGTCATGATAGGTGGTCCCAAGAATTTTCTCCCAAGCGTAAACATGGCCATGCACCTCAATCTATGTGATAATGGGAGCCCAACAGTATAAGAGAGTATCTCCTCCCTTGTCCCCAATCAATCACGAAGCCAAGATACCCATAACATCCTGGTGGAGCACAAGGATAGGAGAATCAACAATGGAATAGACCTTCACCCCCTTCTTCGAGCCCATGGAGACAACAACATCTCCCATGTAGGTGGCCCACTGAACCATCTGAGATCTGGATACTGTTGTCTTGAGAGACAGTCATCTCCCAAGAATCGGGACCCCCAATATGCGATAAACATCCTCTAGGGTGATAGTCCACTCACCCCTAACTCCTGGAAATAGAAAGTGTTCGATCTGCATCCCAGTATGAAAATAAGTCACACAATATGTGACTAGTAGGTGCAACATGAGGGACCTATGCAATCCTCCAAATGCCAGCCCTCTATAGAGTATCTCGCTCTGCCGAGTAAGTGCCTCTAACACTACTTGGGAGCCAATCACACTCCCTCTCTCTACTCCATCTGATGTACTCCTCCTTCTTTTGCATCCACCCAAAATAGAGAAAAAGAGTAAGTTAGTAACATAATCCAACTAGAAAAATCATCAAGAACATATAAAAATGTCAAAAATGCAAAAACAATTAAAATTTACATCTTTTTTTGCATTCTATTTGAAACCATTGCCCTGTGTAGAGCGGTTTCCTAACCACCGCCTTCTGAGGTGGCGGTCATGTAACCACCGCCTTATGAAGTGGTGGTCCCGTAACCGCCACCTTCATAGGGCGGTAGGCGGTGGTCCTTCTGAATGAACTGGAAAGCGGCTCAAAGCCCTAAAAACACTTTAAAAAAGCAAAAATGCACCATTTTAACTGAAATAAAGACCTACCCTATGGGTGCCCCCTAGAGACTCATTTAAAACTAACATTTTCAAAAATGATCCCCCAGGACCAAGATTTTAACATTTCTATATTTTAGGTTTAAAAATGATAAATTGAGGAGAACTAACCTGAGACTTCATGGGTCGATGTCCTACTCTTGGAGGCATGATCATGATCTTGCAACAAATGTTTTGACTATACTCTCATTGAAAACGGTCACCATGGGTCCCAGAGCTCAAAAACCACCAAATCAACACATGTAAATGAATAGTAAAATGAGTTCATTTTATATATATAGTATTCTAATTTTGTTTTGAGTGTTCTCACACAAACTTGGAGTGCCGACGGAGGTAAGTTCTCATCCCCACATGAATGGTAAGTCCTCATTTCATGTTAATTTAGTACTTATTTTTCAATTTATTTTATCTATCTGCACTTGAGTCCTCTTTTCATTTTTTAGATAGCGAGATTTTGGATGACAACATTTCGACACACGGGCATGTCAAGTATAGCTTATAACTCCCCATTTTGGGACCACCATACTTGGACCCACCGTTTTATGCCTCTTCATGGCTAAAATGCTTCTCTGAGGGAAATATGTACGTACCCAAAAATGTAGGTACTATACTACCGGAAAGAGGTTACGGAAACCCCAATGATGATTCAGATCTCTTCACAAGGTGTTCGGAATCCAGAAAATCTCACCAAGTATATGTTTGCATCCTAGAAAGCCTTGTCTAGCTTTTTGCATGTTTTTTCTAAACCTCTACCCCCTTTTCCTTTATTGTGTCTTTAAGTTTGAACTCGCCACCCTTCCTTTGCAGAGCGCGGTCCATGACCACCGCCGGGATAGGATGGTGGTCCCAGTAACCACGCCTCCCTACGTAGGGGCGGTGGTCCTGTGCATGTTTTCCAGAACGTTCTGACGATTTCATCAAATGTAAAAATTCAAATTTCTATCCGCATTCCTCAACCACTAAAGCTTGCATTTATGTTTTGGCTGCCTAGTAAATAGTGATTTCCCTTTGTTTAATATTAGAAGAGTTCAATTTAGACTTACCCTCTGGTAAATCCAAATGCTATAAATACTCAGCTTGTCCACAAGCAAATGGCCCCTCTCCTTCTATGTTTGATTATTTAGTTTGTTTGAAGTTCTTGCATGAGTTTCAATAGTTTTATATTTTGCATGAATTCTCAGCCTCTCTTCTACTTTAGAGATCATTTGATCCTCATACTTTCATTTTACTCCATTGTTGTCCCATACAACCAGCTTAGCATAAGGTAGTTTCACTTTTAGATTAGAATCCATTTGATAATCTTAGAGTTGTAGGTTTTATTTTGTCACAAGAAATAGATCCTAGAATTCTTGGTATTTTGCGTTGTATTCCCGTAATAAATCCTGCTAGGAATTACATAGTCAAGCTCTGTTCACTTGCATTATCCCTCTCTTACTTGTATTATATTTGGTTTATATCCAAAGTCTGCCATTTTTCTAGCATCTTCTCTCTTGACACTATCACACTCACATTTTTCTAGATTCATGAGAACATGAAGGAATGAGGAGATCACACTGAGGGGACAAGTCATGATATGACTAGATTTACCACTATTCTGTAAACTCCAGGTTTGAGCTATCAAAGTTGTAGTTATAATATATCAAATAGAGTAGTAAATCATTCTATTTCAAGTTAAAATTCACTTTCAATATTACCGGGAAGCTGTGGGGAATGATAGTTTCTGAGAAACTATGATTCATTCCTCACTTCTGAGGAAGGATTGAAAGTCTTTCAATTAAACTAGTTAAGTTATTTAATATTTAGGATAAATTCACAACTACATAGGCAAATAGCTACATCAGGCTAGCTTGCTTGTTTTAAATTATGTTATTAGATTAACTGTCCATTATCTAAATATATTAGAATAGCTGCTCTTTTAATTTCGTTCAAAAACACATCATTAAAAATATAAAAAATAAGAGAAATATAGGCATAGTGTAGATATATCTTTCATAGTTAGTTTAATTGTTGCAGTTAAAGTTTAATCTTCTTTTGCATGACAATTACGGGACCCAGAGAGCCTAGGGAATATGTATTCAAACCGGTAGTATCTCAGCTAAATCTCTTCACAACATTAACTAGATATAGATCAAGGGCTTAGGATTTAGGTCTTTCAAACGACAACAAACCAACAAGCAATTAGTGAACAATTGAGACAACTGAATATTGAAGATGACAAAGCATACACATTTTGGTCAAGTCAACCCAACTATAGACTGCCCTGATAGGATATCCACATGACCATACAAGAACCGAGAGAAAACAAATATTTGGGTGTGATCTATTAGTTTCATAGCTAGACGCAGGAGACCTTCTCATTGACATAGATACAAGGTTACGTATACAAGTTGCCAGAACACCTGTAAGGTATTATGAGAAAATCACACAACTCCTAGTACTAAACATAGAAGCTGAAAAGGATTATGACCATTGGATAGTCGGAAGAAGAGATTGATTCTTCACATGACCATAATAGGTCCACAAAAACATGAACTCATGGTTGTGATCCCCAGGTCCCACAACCCAATGGGCCTGCAATTCAGTTAAGTATTGACACCGGTTTATGAACACTAGTATTTAGATCCTCACCACTCCGTTAGATATTATAACGTAATTTTCCGTATTAAATATAGAAGCCAATCAATCCAACATTTTTGGCTAGACAAAAAATCACCCATAGTTTCTTAAAATCCACTACACCCCTCATTACCATTTTCCATGACCTTTTCGGAAATATACATGAAGCACCTACATGTAAATTTCCACGTATCCAACAACCAATAGATAGGATCTCGGTAGAGACTCGACATTGATTGGAGCCTCCGAGCAACTATTATATCCGAATGGTCCATTACACCAATTCAGGTTAGGAGAGCTTTCTTTGCCTTAGATTTGTAGATTCCATTATTACGTGTTGAGGATATAAGATTACCCAACTAGTTTGTCTATATCCACATATATTCCATTCTCACCGGCTGTCTCGGCATGACCTCAAGAGGTCGGGTACGAAGAAGAGCTACTTGTAGATTCTCATGCTCGCATGTCACTTTTCTATCGTACATTCTCCGGTCCCCCATTGTTCATTGTGATATATTTACCTACAACACATAATACCTCCTTCCACCTCGTGGCACATCAAAACATCCAAATGAAATATAAAATATACATCTATAATCATTTATATATGAATCAAATCATCATCTAGGCAAGTAACGATATCATTTATAATTTTTAACAATATCTCGATTCTACATTTCATCGATATCAAATAGGATCACAAAATTAGGTCAATTGTTAAGGTCTACTCAATATGACAAAAATATCACATGTAAAAATATATAACCATGTCAAAATCATATCATCATCAATATAAAATGTCTCTAATAATCCACACATGTCATAGTATGAATCAAAACCAACAATAGACCAAGTATCTCTATCATCTACCATCCCACTAAGTCAAAATTCTATAATAATGTCCATAAGTATAGTCAAGAAGATCGAAATCAAAAGTAAAAAGTGTCAAAGGTAAGTGGGTGCTACATCTCGTGAGCTCAAGAACACACACTTGTGTAAACCATAGGGTGTTGTGATTTGGCGATAACAATGACCTTGCATCCGAGAAGATGGAGGGATTGATTCGGTCATGGGAGATTGTGTTTTGAGATTGGAAAAATAGGTTATAGGTAGGTTTGAAAATGGAAATGATGTCGGAGGAAAGAAATTGAAGGAAGCTCAAAGTCAAGCTAAGAAAAAAATGGGTACTCGAAGTTTGAAGTTTTAAACTTTGGAGGTTTTAGATTTTAGATTTACGGAGAGAAGTAGGTAAAAAACAGAAAAAGGGTTTAAAAGCTTGGAACCCCAAAGTCTGAAAAGGCTCGGGGTTTTGGGGTCAAAAATGATAAATATGGGGATGGTAGAGTCCAAACTCCAAAGTCAAAATTTTGGACTTCGGAGGTTTGGAGGTTTGGAGGTCTCGGTAGGGTGAGTAGTTAATAGTGCTTCAAGTCTTAAAAGTAAAATGCTTGAAACCCAAAGTCTGAATTTAGACTTCATATTTTCTCGATGTTTCATTTGCACAAATGAATAAACAAGTCCTTAAAACGTGAACCCGAAATCTACGAAGTCCTAAAACCGAACCTTGAAATCTCTAAAGTCCTACAAAACCCAAACCCAAAATCCCGAAACCCCTAAAATGTAAAGGTCTAAAACCCGAAGTCCAAATTTCAGACTTTGGGGTTTCAAAATTTTGGAAATTTGAAACCCCAGAACACAAAAATCATAACTCGAAATCCAAATTTCAGACTTTGGGGTTTCATAGTTTTGAAGATTTCATGCGCCCGGCCGGATGAACAATAACATCAACCTCTAAAGTCAAAATGCCTAAAAGTCTAAAATTTCAGACTTCGAGGTTGTGATGCATTTTGAGACTCTAAAAAGAGAAGATCAACAACTCACATTTATGGTAGTATGGCACCCAAATCTTGATTTCCATAAGTTTTGACCAATATCTAGATTTTCACGAGAAAGGACTTTTTGGAAATATCTTAGGGTTATCTTAATTTAAGTGAGACTAATTTCTCCTAAAAGAAGAAATGTAGTCCTCCATTTTAGAGGATGTTCTAGGTTTCTCACCTACCATAATTATGAGGTATGGGCTTCCTTTCTTCTCCAACAAGGAAAAGTACAAGGAGGTATGGATTTTGCAGTGGAACCCATCATTTTGCGAGATGAATTCAATGCATTTTTAGGGTGGTTGAAGAAAAACTTAAAATTCTTCTCTCCCCTTCTCTCATTCTTCCTATATATTGTAAGGAGGGTCATTCTTTTAATGTTGGATAATTTTACTTTGCACCCTCCCTTCTTCTCTTATCTATAAGTTAATTTATGGTGTTCAAACCTCCATCCAAGATATAATGTAAGTTTGTTCCCCTTTGTCATTATAATGTGCTGCATCAAGTATGTGGAGTAATAATATAAGTTTTTGGATGAATTTCAACCCTCTCTTGTGTTCATTGCTTTATTTTGATCTCTCATAGCAATCTTGGTTATCTATGCATGGTTGTTATATTACATTTCTAATGGTTTGTGTTTAATGGTTAGCAGATTCTCGATCATTGGATTGATATGTGGTGTATTTCATCCTTCTTAATGTGATTTTGGTTTCCATATCCATGGAAAATAGGTGTTCAACATTCCTTTTGGTGCATCACCTCCATTAGTTTATGTTTAATTTCTTGTAGTCTTCTTAACCCTATCCCCTTGGCAAGTTAGATTAGATTTTAGAGTGGATCCTCTACAATTTGTATGTGTGCATCAGAATAGAGGAATAGGATCTAGCCTTCTCGAAGGGTTGTCCCATTTACAAGGTCCCACACTTTTGGAAAACTCCATGTTTAATGGATCACACCGATTGCCTCAACCATCTAATTATAAGAAATAAAGGATGTTGTGATTTCACCATAACACTAGCTTTAGGAAAACAAAAAAATAAGTTTAGTTAACTACAGTTTGACTATTTGATATAGTATGTAGCATGTTAATGTTCTAGTAGAAGTAGAGTTCTATTCGTAGGAAATAGACAAAGTTAATTAAATAAATAAACAGTTTTATGCATGAGCTAGACCTAGAAGACTCAGTTCAGATTTGTAAAGCTCTATTTAAAAGCACTTGAAGTCAAGTTTAGATTTATTTAATTAGAATCAATTATTATTTTTATGAGCACACACTGAAGTTGTAAATGTGAAGAAAAGTGTTTCACGCACAAATTTATTGTATTGAGCCAAACATCTAAGTGAAGAAGAAGAAATAAATTAGTTCACGAACAATAGTGCTGATTTATTTGATTTATTTGGTGTATGTAAGTTATATTATTGTTTTATTTATGTTGTTCTTTGAATAACAAGGCAAATATTTTCTACAAATTGGTATCAAAGCATTATTTTTGTAGCATATTATTAAATTGGTAACAAGCGATGGATTTTACATATGGTATGCAAACACCACAATTTAATGGAAATAAATATGAATATGGGTCCTTTACCATGAATGTGTTATTCGAGATCTCACTATATGTGGGAGATTGTTCATAATGGGACACAAATACCGCTGATGTAGAAACATAAACTACACTTTCTTAGGAAGAGAAAGATACTTTGAAGGAGTTACAAAATAAGGATAGAAAATCTCTTTTCTATATTCATCAAGAACTGTGTGAAAGCATTCTTCCCAAAGTGGTAGCAACTAGTCACGCAAAGACCTGCATGAGACACACTACAAGTTCCATACCAAGGTAAGGAGAAAATAAAACTCATCAACCTACAATTACTTTGTAGAGATTTTGAGGATTTATTAATGAAAGATTCAAATTTTGTAGAATCATTCTTTACTTATGTAGTTGGTTTAGTCAATCAAAACCAATCCCATGGTGAGACCATTTAAAATAGAAGGATTATTGAAAATTTTGTTAGGAGTTTTCAGATGAAATTTAATCCTCTAGTTGTTACTATTGAAGGAACTAAGGATTTGAGTCAGCTTTCCATTGATTAGTTTCACGCATCACTAATAAATCATGAAAAAAGGATGAATAGGTAACAAGAAAGTGTGGATTAGGATTTTACATCTCAAATAGCAGGTATTCATGGAAAAAGAAGAGGAACTTTCATCCCAAAAGGTAGAGGAAGAATTTCATCTAGAGGATGCAACAACGGTTCATCAAACTCGGGTGGAAGAGGATAGAGTCAAGAAAATTGTTATGGTCAAAGACAAGACAAGTATTATGTTCGGTGCCATTATTGCAAAATGTATGGGCACTATGCTTATGATTACAAGAAAAATCATTATGACTAGGAGAGGTAAAATAAAAATTAGGTTGGAAGTTCTACTCCTAAACCTATGTTTATTGCATGCACAAGGATTTCCAAAGCAATACCTTATTTATCCCCTATTGAGTGAAATTTATCAAAAGAGAGTCCATGTGATGTATGGTATTTGGATTCAGGTTGCAATAATCACATGACAGGTAATCTAGATTTTTTTCTAGTTTGGATGAATTAGTGAAGAGTGATGTTACTCTTGGAAATAACAATATTGTGTTTGTAAAAGGAAAAGGCATGGTTAGTATTCTAATAAAATAGGGAGAAAATGAATATGCATGATTTTTACTATGTTGTAGGTTTGAAACATAACCTTATGAGTATTGGACAAGCTGATACGAGAAAGGATACCTAGTCTATATGGAAGAAAATGAGTGTATCATTATGGACAAATATCCTAGCACTCAGTTGCTACAAAAGTGAGGATGACCTACATAGAATGTTTATCTTTATAATAAAACTAGGAAAAGAAATAAATCAGATATTTTGCAGCAAAATCTGCACTCAATTCACACCCAAGTCTGCTCTAAGTCAAATCCATTATCTACTAAGGTCATGCTCAAGCATATGAGTCATGTGCTAAGGTAAAAGAGTCATGCGCTTAGGTAACAAATTCTTTTGCTAATATAAATGAGGTCTGCACTAATGCAATAAATTCCCACACTTGTTCCTACGCTAATACAATTGAGTCTTGCATTGAAGGAACACAATCATCTTTTCATTATGTCATGAAAAATGAATCATGGATTTTGCATCTATGGTATGGACATTTAAATTTCATAGGTTTGAATTTAATTCATTGAAAGAATATATTTAAATATTTTCCATTGATTGAAACCAAAAAGAGTATGTGAAGGTTTTATTTTTAAGAAGCAACATGGAGATTCTTTACCGGTTGGAAAGACAACAAAATAAAATGCACCTCTTAACATTATACATTAAAATTTATGTGGACCTATGCAAACAACCTCTATTAGAGATTGTTCATATTTTATGACATTCATTTATGATTACACAAGGAAGACATGGGTTTATTTTCAGAGACATAAATAAAATGCCTTTGATACATTTCAACATTTCAAGGCATTAATGGAGAAACAAAGTGGATACTACATCAAGGTTGTAAGTATGGACGGGGGTGAGTATGTTTCTAATGAATTTATGAGTTTTTTCAAATATCATGGTATACAAAGTAATTTATTATCGTGTATACACCACATAGAATGGTGTGCAGAGAGGTGTTGGTGCTCAAATTAGTCTCACCCCATTTGCCATTAAAATCCCTTAGTTTGTGGCCTTTGTCACATTTTTGTCTCCCCATGTTGGTGCTTGAAAACTCTTTCCTCCATTTGGTTGCCATGATTAGTTCCTCCTTGGTCGAAGGTCACTTAAAATCCTAGAATTTGTTGATTTGTTCCTCTATCCATCTGAAGGTGTCTGTCAATTGGGTGTAAAACTCAGGTTGTTCCTTCCCTTCCATTTTTGTAGTCGTGTGTTGCTGTCCCTGTCATTTTGTCCTAGGTACTTGAAGAAATGTGAATGGATATAGCTTCGAAGGGTCATGTGTGAACCTTACAAAAATTCAAAATTCTCTTTCCTTGAAGAAAATTTCATCTCCGGGCTCAAACAATGGTTTCCCTACATTTTTACGGCTTGACGGGTGTGTTTCTCCCATCAATTTTAAATCTTTCATCAATGGAAACATGGCCCTTTTTTATTGGATGCATCTCATTTGGGGTACTCTAAAACTTTATCGATTGTTTTAACCCAAAACTTATCCACGTGGAGGAATGACACTCGTTTAAAGACTCACCTTTTTGTTTGGCCTTGGAGTTACTCGGGAGGACACATGGAGGATTCCGTTGCTTTTCCCAGACTTAGAAAAAAATTTCACGTAGTTGATATAGTTTTGGTGGGTCGTGGACATATGGTGGGTTAGTGCACTCATATGAAGATTTGTCTCAAGGTCCCACCTTAACAAATGCGACAGATGGAGAGGTGGAGGTTTCCGCCAGCTCCACTAGGGACTTAAACCTTTTAAAGAAATTTTCTAAGGCCTAGGACACGTGGTGAGCCCACGCTCATTCAGGGTCTCCGATTTTTGGGACCATCTTGAAGTTGCACCATAAAGACATGTGGAGGTTTTGCTAGGTCTTCCTTCCTTAGAAATTTTCTAGAAACTTCCTAAAAGGCCTAAGACATGTGGAGGGACCGTGCATGTTTGGGGACTAGCCCTTGAGTTTTATTTTGAAGAAGTGCCAGGAGGACACTTGGAGGCTTCCGCTCACTCTCTCTTTTACTTGGACTTTTCAATGACTGAAGAAGACTATCTCAAACCTTCGACACATAGCACCTTTTGCTAAACTCTCAAGCTTTTTAGCAGACTCTTCTGAAATGAGTCACATGTTGAGCCCACACTTGTTTGGGGTCTCTACTTTTGGGGATGATCCCAAGATGCGCCATTGAGACGCGTGGCAATTTGAAAAGTCAAAATGCGAGGAGGCGGACTTTAGGGAAAATTTGGAAAATTTATTTTGTCCAAAAAATGGGTAAAATGGCATAATTGAGCCACGGTTCCTCGGGACCCACATAGGGACACATGTCAAGCCCATTTTTCAAAGGTGAAGGTAGAGAAAAGCGAGAAATTTTGTATTTTTTCCAAAGGGTATAAAAACTAAAAAGGAACCTCTGGGCCCGTCTTGGCTCGGATCTCCCATGTGGATGGTCCAAATTCAAAATGGAAATCAACTGAAATTGTGCATTTGTATCTAATTTTCTACCATTTTTTTCCAAATCTCCTCGAGATGTGAATTTTTATGGTTTTTATCATTTCTTGGAGTCTCTTGCATGCCAAATGAAGAGGAACATTAATTTGATATCCTGGTTTGGTGGGGAAGGTCTGAAAACATATTTCACCATTAAAGATGTAATTTGGTGACATATTTGACCTGATCTTTATTTTTCCTTGGAACGAAAGAAGCTGTTCATATCTTGGTTTGGTGGGAAAAAATATGAAAACATATTTTACCATTAAGATGTGATCTGACTATTGGCCTCGATCTAATTTTCAGTTTTGAAGAACAACTTACTAGGTGAATAATTGAATCTTTGGAAATATTTGGAGAGATTTTCCCCTTACTTTGACAACCTTTTTGTGATTCTCGGAGTCATGATCAAGGTCGTCACATGCAATGGTGCTTTTAATGTTTCTAGTTTTGGAGGGAAAACTTTGTTGTAAATGAAATGTTATAAATGGCATGAATTTTTCATGAAAATGGTTGGAGGGTTGGAGTGTCGGAGGTCGGGAGCTAATTCACGAGAGAAAATTTTTTGTGAGCCCATTTTTAGGAGAGACTATCTAAGGAACCTGTTTATTTATTTTGTGTTAAATTTGATCATGTCAAGGTGGTTGCGAGTGTACAACCATTGACAAGCTTTGAGATTGTTCTAGAAAATTTCCCCTGCTGATAAATTTAATCAAATTTGAGTAAATCTGTGTTTGATTTTGAGAAAAATTGTATTCTACTTCATTTCTAAATGTCTGTAAACAATTTCTTGTTCCCATTGCAATCTTACATTGAAATCTCTATGAATCACACAAGATCTTAGCTTTGTGATAGTTTGGTGGCACTTGCAATTTCATTTATCATAAGAGCTTTCATTTGATAGTGAAATAAACAAGTTTAAAATCACTTTACTCCTAGCATGATGATTAAGATTGTTTGTTAGCCTTTGAGGGTATCTTAGGCATGATAAAATAGAGGTTGATAGTGTTTAATTAAGTCTTTCAATTTGAGCCTTCATTTTGGATCCTTAAAGTTTGTGTGAAAATGTGCTGATCTGGGCCTCCACTGAAAGCACACCATTCTAGTTAAAGGGACATTCTAGTTGTTTTGAAGCATTCTATTGATCAAGCCTTCCATTTTTTGTAAAAGTTCTCAAAGATCTAATGAATCAAATTCTACTCTGCCTCACCTCCCACCAAAATTCATTTAAAAACAACCAATCCTACCCATACTACCCTTGTTTGTCCTATGTGTGTACAAATGCATAATCTTTGTTACCAAAACATACAGAAGCAATCAGTTTTCATTGTCTTTAGTGTCCTAAACCTTGCTTAGAAAATATCTCCATTATCTAGGGTGACAACTCATGAGAGTTAGATTTTTGTTGTATTGATCATATTTTCTTCAAGGTCTTTTTAATAACTTTACAAAGAAGGATATCTCCATCTCCTCCATAAACAACATGCTACAAAAGGGTCCTCTCACCCTAGTTGAAAGGCACAACCATAAAGTAGTGAGGATAGATCAAATCCTCTTAAGGGTGCTACCCATTTCTCCACATCTGAGTGACAAAGAGCAAGCTACAATTTCTCGGCTACAAACAACACACTACATGTTATGCTTATCTATGAGATTCTGTTATCACCAAATCACAGCACCCTGGAGATGTGCATGTATTTGAACTCACTAAGTGTGATTGATAACATGGGTACTATCTCCAAGTTGTGGACTGCTACTTGAGGAGACCTCGAGAGAAATTTGGGCTCCTAAACTACCTACCACAATCTACTCTAATGCAGGATAAGCTAACTATTCTAATCTAAATTTTCAAGGACCAGAGAGAGAGAATACATAAAATGAAAGCCTACACTAAAGTGGTGATACACCGAAAAGGAGGGTGTGAGACTAATCTCCAAATGTGTGAAATACAGAGGCAAAGTGCACACTAGAAGAGGTGATTTTCACCATAATCTAGCAAAATGCATTCACAACAATATTCCAAGCATACACAATGTTATGAATTCCTGCAAGAACATAACAATAGACACAATATTCTTGTAGAAAGATAAAAGGGGGCAAGAAGAATGCAAGAAAACACAAAGCAGGGAAGATACATCCACAAACTTTGTATTTTATTGCTTCATGGTATGCACAGATTCAATCTATTACAAGATAAGGGCCTGGATCACATGCAAGGAGTCCACTACAAGGGCCTACAACACTCTAAGCTTCACAAAGCAATTTTGGTAGAGCTTTGTTACCCAAAACTCTCTCCTCTACAATGAGCCCAACACTCCAATTTATAGAAAAAGAGAAGGAAAAGAGAAGGGAAAATGGAAATCCCGAAATCTGTCCTTCAACAACCTATAAGAGGCATTAAATTGAGTAAAATGATTATACATTACTTGAAAAAGGCTCCCATACTTTCCCATTTGCGTAGAGAAAGAATGATGACCATGCCTCTTAATTTTGGCCACGTTTTATTCAAAAAATCAATTAATTTCTAATAAAATATGGAATTTCTTGATTTCTGTGCATCGGGCTCGGAACCACGATTCCAACGGTACCAATTTTGTGCAATTTCGTTGAGAAATGCAAAAGTTATGGCCTTCTGAGTGCGGGCAGCTATTTTGGGTCTCAGCGGCGTTTTTTCATTTGACGGGAATGAATAGATGGAGCTGAATATGTTTCTCTTAATTAAATATATCTACCCTCATTAAAAATAAGAAATCAGAAAGATTTTGTGAAAATCGGAGCTCGGAGTCCCGTTTGAAGTTTCGCAGTCAAACGTTGACTTTTCCTCTTCGTCTTCACCCATTTTGCGCTTTCGTCCAAATTTTGTCTCGCTGTCCCGGACGAACCTTCGCCCTGCTTTCGCGTCCCAAATTTTGTCCCGCTGTCCCGAATAACCTTCGCCCAAACGCGCTCCCTCGCGTACTTTTGTACACTGCCTCAAAGACTAAGACTTAGCCATTTTTGTGATTTTTCCGCCCGAAATGTCTTCTACAACCTTTTCACAAGAGCTTGCTCTTTCTTTTTATTATGGGTAAATAGTTTTGAAGGGACTATACCCTGTATATAGAAGGCTCAAAAGCCAAATATCAAAAGAGGTAAAAACAACCCAAAAAGGAGAAAAACGTCCAACATCAGAGGGCTCAACAACTAGATAATACAAAATAGTAATAAAATAGGATCAAGACGTACAGTGATCCGAACAAAAGTAGAAGAGACAAAAAATGAACAAGAGATAACCATCACTGGACATCTCAGCCAAAAGACAACACCAAAACCACCAGTCAACAAAGAACTTTCAGCCAGTAAACAACAACAGAACTCCGCATCACTTGATAGCCCGGTCAATCTTGGCTTTGATCATTTGAAGCGAGACAAAGAATGCAATGGTGGTGGCCTGGGAAGGGTCTTTCAAATCCTGCCTGAGCAATTGCAATATCTCTTTTCTCCTTGGAGCCCCAAATGTCCTCGGTAATACCGCTGAGACTGCAAATACTACGAACATGTTGTTCAATGAAATTATAGATACTTTTAAGGGCAGAGAGGATACAGTCATTACGTCCTTTTGCATTTCCAAGTCTGCCATCCAGAGATTGGAGCTTCTTGAAAATTTCAGCAGTGATATCCTCCTCTTCATCATTTTGTAGTTTCCTTTTGCCCTTAGCTTTATCCATTTCTCTAATAACACTCTTAAGTTCTTGAATTTCCTTTTCCATCTTACCCACTCTGACCAACAAATCCTCATCCTTAGGCTCCTCCACCGGATTACTAATGTGCAACAGATTCTCGGCAAGCTCCAGGTCTTTATGACTTCTAAGAACCCTCTCGAGAAGCAGGGACCTTTGTTTTCATCTTCTTCCTTTTCTTGCTAGTTGAAGCAGTGTCAAGCTTCCTTTCGGGTAGGGGTGGAATGGAGGTAGGGGGGCAGGGGAGGAATGAAGGCAGAGGGAGGAGTAGAATCCAAATGGGGACAGGCTGAGCATTGGTGGTGAATAAGTAGTATTAACCCTTGATGAAGGGGAACCGCCCTAGTGTGATTTTGAACTTCCAGAACCGATTTCTCCAAAGAGTTCAACAAGTAATGAGGGAAGTTGATGATGATGTCTCTACGAAAATGGTTAAGAAAGATCAAATGCTTTTGGGGAATAGTGACAAAACTCCCTTCTAAAGTAACATACCTCACTACCATCCTTGTGATTTCAGCAAACGGCTCGGGAACAGAGGCAAGCTTGATGCCAGCAGTCACAAATTCAAGATTTTCCCCCTCATCAAGAAACTTCTTAGCTTCTACACTCTCTCCACCCACTTGTTAAAGAATTTGGTGCCATCTAGACTGAGCCCAGTGACTTGGGCAATAAGTTCCTCTGATATCTCAACCTCGATGTTGTTGTACTTAACCACGCGATTCCTCCATCCCTGAGCAAATTTAATAGAGAGATCCTGATCAAAACCTTGAATTTTTTCAATAAAGTTCACTAGACCCCCTTTTTGAAGGTAGTTCCAAAGAACTGTATCATCTTTCCAAGATGGATTATGGGTGGGCTCAGTCTTGCAAGGTGGTCCCCCCATTTTTCCTGTGTCTCTGCCCACAATGGTAAAAAATTGAAAACTATGCGGATCAGCCTCAGCTCTATTTTTGAATCCCTCCCAATCGTGTGAATAGATGTAATTATTAGACTTTACTTTGTAATTATTTAATCACTCCTTAGCATCCACCCTATGCCTATTAATGATGATGCTCCAGGTCACGCAAATCTTTAATGATGTCATCACACTGTACTTAAAAAGCCGCTCCTTAGCATCAACATTACAACCTTTAGTGATTACTTTCCAATCCATGTAAGCCATGTAAATCATTGATGATGTCTTCATTAACTTTAGTGGGAAGAATGTCACCTCTTAGCCAAGTTTGAAAAGTATTATTAACCCCAAAATTTTCCAAATCATCTGCCACCCTATTGCCTTCCCGGTAGGTATGTTTGATTTCAAAATTTTCAAAACTCTTGCAAATATCAGTAGCTTCAGCAATGAAGTCTCTGATTGACCAACTGGGGGATTGTTTTTGATTTAGGAGATTGATAATGTTTAGTGAATCACCCTCAATTATAATATTTGAAATATTACAATCTCTGGCTAGCCTTATACCCCAAAGAGCAAGCGAGAGCTTCTGAGTAGTGGTTAGTTTGCCTACCCATTTTTCCAGAAAAGGCAAGCAACAAAACAGCCTCTGTGATCTCTAATGACTCCCCCTCCTCCAGAATCTCAGGATTGCCTTTTGAGGCCCCATCAAAATTCAATTTATGCCAAGCACTGGGAGGCTTAATCCATCGGACAGTGGATCTATCAATATTATTATTATTCTTATGCAAATCAGTGCCTATATTCCAAGTAGCCAAAATGTGCTCTTCTTCCTCAGGGTAAAGTCTATTTTTAGGAGGTTTAAATCTTTCAATGTTGTCCTTCACATCAATGATAATTTCTTTGTAAACTTTGTTACATAACTTTCTAGTATTCCTGAAAATGACATCATTACGAGCTTTCCAAACTCGCCACATGGTGTGGGGTAAAACTAGTTGCCATAATCTCCTTACCACACAATGTTTGTAAGGAGAGTTCCATTGTTCCCAGGCCTAAAGACAAGTAAGGGGAAGATCCAATCCTGATTAAATTTAGCTAAAATAAGATGCCAAATTTTGGAAGTGTACTTACAATGAAGAAATAAATGTTTGATGTCTTCTGCTTCTTCCTGACACATGCAAGCATCTATTCGGCATGATGAACCCTTTCCTAATGAGATTGTCATTAGTTAGGATCTTGCCTTTAATGATGAGCCACAGAAAAAGTTCACTCTAGGGGTTAGCTCTGGCATCCACAACTTATGCCACTCAGTATCACTTTCAATAGAGGCAAAGAAAGAATTGTAACCCGATTTAACCGAGTACTCTCCATCAAAAGAATCTTTCCAAATGAGCTCATCCTTATGATTTTGAGGACTGATATGAATGAGGGAGAGATGACTCTGCATAGAAGAAACATCAGACTGCACATTATCCTCATCTACTTTTAACTGTTTCCATTTCCTTTTGTTTTCATCCACCTCAATATATCCCTGAACTTTGTGCCCATAATTTCTAATCAAGTTGTCTTTTATGTGACCATAAGAGGAAAACTAGTTAATATCGACCATTTATCAGTCCAGAAATTAATGTCTTGACCATCCCCAAGCTTCCAGCTACATCCCTGAGAGAGAATATGTCTGACTTGGAGAAGATTGTTCCAGAAAATAGAACCATTCGGAAGAGACTGATCAGAAATAAAGGAATTCTTGCTTTGGTTGGAAAGGTATTTAATTTTAACCAACTCTGTCCAAGGCTTGTGTTCTTTTATAAGTCTCCAACCCAACTTTGTAATAAGAGCAACATTCATATGTTTGATTTCTTTGATTCCTAACCCCCCAATCCTCTTTGGTTTACAGACCTGCTCCCAAGCCACTAAATGGTATCTAAACCTGTCTTCAGTACCATGCCATAAAAAGTGCTTTTGAATTTTTTCAATACTATTCAATACTGCTCTTTGGAATGTTGAACATTGACATGATATAAATAGGTAAGTTCTGAAGAGTGCTTTTTATCAATAAACACTTGCCTGCACTTGAAAGTAAAGCTCCTTTCCAACCACCCAGTTTTTTTGGAATCTTTTAATAAGATCATTCCAAACCTCATTAGAAACCTTACAAGTACTCAAAGGGAGTCCTAAATAAGTAGTGGGTAGTGAATTAATAGTGCATCCAAGTATAAGAGCAATCTTTCTTTGCCTTTCTATAGGAGTATTGAAAAAATAGATAGAGCTTTTGTCAAAATTAACTTTTTGCCCCGAGGCTTCCTCATAAAATCTAAGAATAGTTTTGATAGCCTTCGCCTCAATTATTGAGGCCATCAGAAGAAGGAGAGTGTCATCAACAAACTGCTGGTGTGAGGAAACCTGATTACCAGAAGTAGGTTGAAAGCCCTTTATCATACCAATATTAATAGCTTTTGAGATAGATCTGCTTAAACTATCAGCCATTATAATAAACAACAAAGGGGAGATTGGATCCCCTTTGAATTCCTCTATTGCTGGCAAAAAAACCAACCGGTTCCCCATTAACAACCACTGAGAAATGGGAAGAAGAAATGCAAGAATGTATAATTTTCTTGAATTTATTTTGAAAACCAAACTTGGATAAAACCTCATCCATGAATTTCCATGAGACTCTGTCAAAAGCCTTATGCATGTCTAACTTGATAGCCATCCCTTTTTTTACTTTTATCCATTGAATGAATTGTTTCATGGACCATAATAACTCCATCCTGAATAATTCTTCCCTGAATGAAACCACTCTCTGCTTGTTGAGAAATAATCTCCATTAGAATAGGTTGCATCCTAGTGGTTAAAATATTTGTGAAGATCGATATATTACATTAACCAAACTGATTGGCCTAAAATATTTGAAATCCTTTGCATCCATCTTCTTAGGAGCAAGCACAATATGTGTATTATTTAACTCTTTTATGAGATTTCCAGTTCTGTAAAACTCATTAACAACTTTCAACAGATCTTGAGTAGATTTCCCAAAGCATCTTTGGAAGAAGTTTGTAGAAAAACCATCAGGGCCTGGAGCCTTATCCCCTTCCAGAGAAAAAACAACTTTTTTCAATTCCTCAATGGTGACTATTTTGGAAAGATTCTTAAACCTCTCAGTAGGTAGTAAATTATTAGGAATAGAGTCTAAGAGAAAGGAGGCCACTTGCTCATTGTAGGAATTATTCTCAGTGAGTAGATTCTTGTAGAATTTGAGGGCTTCTTCTTTGATGTCTTCAGAATCCATAGTAATGTTCCCATTTCCCTTAGAGACTTCAGTAATTCTGTTACAAGCCCTATGTTTGAGGGCTGTCATATGAAAAAATTTGTATTCCTATCACCTGCTTTTAACCAGAGAGCTCTAGACTTCATTCTCCAAAGGTTTCCTCATAACTGTTTATATTATGTAGGTCTGAAAGTAGCTTTTTTTCTGTTGATGATCCTCAAGGGTCATACCTTTCAAAGAAACTTTAAGCTCAAACTCTTCCGATGCTTGCTTAAGCTCTTTCTTTTTTTCAAAGATATTCCCAAAAACCTCTTTATTCCAGATTCTAACCTTTTGCTTCACATTTTTCAGCTTCTGAAGAAGCCTGAATTGAGCCATCCCTGATCCTTCCCAAGACCACCACTCTTTAATTTATGTCAGAATATCTTCATGCTCAAGCCACATCTTTTCAAATTTAAAATTGCAATGGAAAGGTTTTGACCAATTGAAAAATTAAGGGCAATAGGATTGTGGTCTGAACCTATCCTGGGAAGGGAAGAGAGATGAAAATTCTGATCTAAGATCCAATTAGCAGAAATGAGAGCTCTATCCAATCTAACTGAATCAAGCTTTCCCAATTCTTCTGTTAGACTAGGTAAATTGATTACCATGAAGTTCTATGTCCATAAGATTAAGAGTCGATATAAAGTCAACAAATTCTTCCATGCTGATAGAAAAATCAGAGTTCCCTCCAAATTTTTCCCCCAGATTTAAAGGAGTGTTAAAGTCTCCCATTATCAACCAGTTCATATCCTCAATATTATTCCAAAACAAGACTAACTCCTTCCACAAATTTCTTCTACCAGCAACAGTATTAGGGGCATAAATATTGGAAAGAATCCAGCTAGAATTATTCTCAAGGCTTTTAAAGATTATAGCTAAATGATTCTGGGAGGAAGAAAGCACATTACCATGAACAATTTTAGTGTCCCAGAAGATCGCTAAGCCTCAGAAGCACCTTGAGAATCAACAGAAAAAAGGCAACATTCTCCCAGAAATATCTTTTGCAATCTTCAACAACTTTACTTTTCATTTTAGTTTCCTGAATTAGAAGGATGTTGGGCCTATTTGATCTTTTAATTTCCTTAAGCATTCTTTTCTTAGGTCCCCCATTGAGCCCTCTGACATTCCAAGAAATAACCTTCATTAAAAAAGTTTTGGGGATGAGGTTGCCGGATGGTTCAAAATCCTTTGAGTACCATCTACAATTTCTTTCTCAGTTTCTTTTTCTCTTACTTCTCTCTTGGAGAGTCTGCCTTTTCTATAGGTGACTCCAATATTTTTGTTCTCCTAGCAGTAGCCCTTGTGATTCTTGAGGTGGAAGCTTCCCAGCTTCCTATCTGCTTCTTTTTATCACTATAGAGCGATTCTAGAATTTCTTCAAGACCTTTTATTCTTCGTTTCTTACTTCTCACTATGATGAATCCATCTTTATCACATTCGATAGACTTTTCTTTATAGTAGGAGTAATTTCCCCTTCCTCTTTTCCTTTATCAACATCCAGTTGTTGAGCTATTTTAGGAGTGGGCTCCTCCATATTGGAAAACTCTTTATCTGGTTTAGATCTCTTGCTATGGATTCCAGAACCCCTTTGGCTTTTCCTTGTCTCAATTTGTGTAGTTCCAGAGAGCTACTCTTAACTATCAGTTCTTGATGAGGAAGAGGAGAAATTTTTTCCATCTCTTCTTCCGTAGAAGTGGAAAGGTGAATGTAAACTTTTTCATTTTCTTCATCAACTTCCATGTTCAGCTTTACCGGATTTGAAGCCTTAAGGATCATTGTTGGATCCACTTCCATTTCCTTCATGCTTTCTCCTTCCTTTGTCGATTCAGGATCATTTTCCTTTTGGCTTCATCATGCTTTTCCGATTGGTGAATTTTAGGTCTCCATAGTTTCCTATAAACCGGTGGTCTCTTTATTATGGTCTTAAAACCTTTTTTCCGGTCCTTAAACCTTAGGTTCATCTGCAAGCGGTGAACTCCTGCATGTTGGTTCTGGTCATCAGGAAGAGAGGCTTTATCATCTTCATCCATCTACTTTTTCCCTTGTCTCTCAGAATGATCCAAGGGTTTTCCAACTTTTGCTTCATTTGTTCGGAGCATTTGCTGGCAAAATGCCTAATTTATGACATTTGCTACATCTTAGCTGGAAAGCCTCATAATCAATTTGTTGTTTCCATGCCCCCAATTTGGACTACAGAATGATGTGATCAGGCAGCTCCTGATCCATATCAGATGAGACACAGAACCATGCAAAGGCAAGTCTGGATCTATTTTTCGTAGGTCCATCTAACCCAACTGGTGAACCAATCGATTTAGCTATATGAAGAAGAATCTCATCATCCCATAGATGAAGAGGTAGCCCTGGGAGTCTACACCAGATGGGTATGGTATGTATGTTCTCAGTATTTGGATTAAACCCAGTATACCATTTTTTTAGAAAAAGCCCCATATTGCCAATACACCAGGGACCACCCAATAAGACAGAGTCCACATCAGCTTGGAGATTAAATCGGGCTAGAAAAAAACCCTTGGCCATGGTGGTGATAGTCAGATCTCCTTTTGGTTTCCATCTGTGAATGGCCCATTTTCTGATAATATCTACATTGGGTCTTGATCCCAAAAACTTTCCAACTAGGGCTAGATTGGTTTTCTCAAGAGCTCTATGCAGACATCCGTCAGGCACTTGTATGTGGGTCACCCCCTCATTATCTTTTGTACTTTTAAAATTCAGCCCACATGCAGGGGAATGAGGACCCACATTTTTGTCAGGAGGAACCTTAACAATGTCCGCCCAGGCTCTAGATCCGATACTAACACCTTTAGCTGGTTCTCCCTCTCTTAACGGTGCCTTAACAGCTAGTTCGCAGCCTTTTGAGAGACATTCAGTGGCCAGTGCAGCTGAAACCACACTCTCAAAACCTCTTTGAAAAATATGGAAGGAAGAAGATATTTCTTTGCTAGGGATCCTACTAGGACATTATTTCCAGAGCTAGGAAAAACAAAGTCAAAAGGAAGAAGATCCTAGAGAGTTGTTGGAGATCAGTAGTCAAGAAAAGAGATCTCCATTGATGAAGGTGATCAACCTATCATTGAAGATTTCCATTCAAGTGATTTTGAATCAGGTAGTCTTTTTGTGGAATTAAATTCTCCATCTGGAGAGGGGCCTTCATTTGAATTTGAAAAGTTTTCTTCTCATTCTACTCCTGTGTTTTCTAAAGTTGATAGGGTTTTCCAAGAGACAGATCCTTTAGGGGATATCCATTTTGGAAGTTATACTCCTGTGTTTCAAAGACCCCTTGTCCCTTATCAGTTTGATTCTCCTCCAAGGTCACCTCCTCAAAACAACATGGCCCATCCCCCACCTAGACCTCCATTTGTTGTAAATACTTTTGGGCCTATAAATTTTAGAGGGATGGTCGGTTATCCAAATGTAGTTCCCCAAGATGTAAGAAATAGACTACCAAAGTTCCAAGGAAATAATGCTATAACTGGTGATCAGCATCTAAAGCTCTTTATCAACATGATGGAAGACTTTGAGATTGAATTTGAAGATGTATATATCAAATTGTTTATCCATACTTTGGAGGAAGATGTCAGGGACTGGTATAAAGATTTTCCAGATAATTCCATTGATTCTTGGACTAAAATGAATAATGCATTTAGATTGCAGTATGGTGACAAAATGGATCCTAGGTTTCTTCTGTCATAATTTGAGAATATTAAAAAGAATCCTAATGAGTCAGTGCATGACTTTAACACTAGATTTAATAAGACATTGAGGATATTTCCTGTAATTTTAAGGCCATGTGATGAATCTTGTCTTATAAAGTATTCAGATGCATTTGATAAGAAAGTTGCTTACTATTTGAGGGACAAAAACCCTACCAATTTGAGGTAGGCCTTTACTATGGCTCTGCAAATTGAGAACAACATTAAGGCCATTGGAAAACCTCCTAAGAGGGAGGGTGTTAAACTGATAAACCCAGAAAAAACCTCAAGAAAGCAAGAGTGTGGATCTTGAGGAGGTTGTTAAAACTCTAGCGTGGGGTTGTCAAAGAAATCTCATACAAATTAGCCCGGGAAGAGAAAGGAATTGGGAAGAGTTCACAAGGTCAGCATAAGCAACAAGGCCAAGATAGATTTACCAATCATCCTAGAAATGAGCAGAGATTTGATGATAGAGGCAAGGGACCCATGTAATTTGAAAATAGACTTCCCAAGCTAGATAAACAAAATGATGCCCGATACTTTGGTATCGAGTTGTTTTTCTTGAAGAAAAAAATGTAATTGATTGGTGTGATAGGTGTTTCATGCCCCATGCTCCATGTGAAGTAGATCAACAAGAAGAAGAAGAAGTTGATGATGATAACATAGATGATGATGCATGCATGATGGAGTGCTCTACAAGCTCACAATAAGAAGCAAATTCAACTAAGTTGTTGATTTTTGGGATTGCATTCATTGGGTACCTATTCTTCCTCCCTCTCATACTTTATAAATAAATTTTGTGCAAGCTTTTGAACTATCAATAATGACTTTGAATATTTAAGAGCTTTAATGATAAAGAAGTATGATGGAGGAATCCCATATGAAGAGGATAGGTGGTTTTTATGAGCGTTGTTGTTGTTCAAGAAAAAGATTATAATACTTGGAGTAGAGTTGTCAAAGGAGCAGGGCCTCAAGCCAAACCTAAAACTCCATTGCTTACTAGTATTCCAAAAGAGGTTCCTAAGAAAGATACACTTTCCAAAGGCCTTGTTGTCCCAAACAAGATTCATACTTCTCCTCATGCTCAAACTATCAAAAATCCTGTGTTATCTGATGAGTTTGTCAATCTCCCTTCCAATGCTACTTGCCAAAGTGTGTTCCATATGACATTGCCCAAGTTTTGAGTCAAATCAAAGTTAGTGTTCTAATTGTTGAGCTTCTTAGGATTCCTGAGCACAAGAAGAGGGAATTGGAGTATTTGGGATTGAAAGAAGAGAAGAGTACCCCAAGCAGAAATGTAAACATTGTGGAGACTCCTCCAATCATTGAAGAACTAGAAACACCACCAGCATCAAAAGAGCTAGATGAACCACCTGAGGTTTATTTGGGAACATCCTTGGTAGAGTCTCAGCTAAATGTGGATCCATTCTTCACCACTCTGATCATTAAGGATAGATTTTTTGCAGACAATTGTTGTTTGATTCAGGGGCATCATGCAATGTTATGCCTTTGGAAGTCATGAATGAACTGGATATCAAAGTAATAACCACATATGGGAAGTGCACTTCCATGGATTCTAGAGAGGTTCCAGTGGTGGGATATGTGAAAGGTCTGGTGGTGCAACTTGTAGCTTATCTCGGGAAGGAACTCAAAACTTGATGTTGTTATTGTTGATTTCCCACCAAGTGGGATATGCTTTTTATCCGAAAATGGGTTACAAGTGTGTTGGTGGGATTGTTCAAATGGATATGTCCTACGCCACCATCCCAATTGAGGGAAGCCTTATCAATTTGTATGGGGAAAAAAAGATATTGTACCTCATTGAAGACCCCAACAATGCATCTTATGAAGTGTTGTGCAAAAGTGTTGATTTTGATAACTTTATCGGGTTTACTAATGGGAAAGAGAACAAAATGGATCAATGTAAGAATATTGAACAAGTAGGCTCTCCATGGACTCTATTGTTTGATGGAGCTTGCTCCAAATTTGGAAATGGTGCTGGTGTAGTTCTGATTTCTCCAAGCTTGGAAGAGTTTGTTTTTTCTTTCAAACTTAACTTTGAGTGTACTAACAACATTGCTGAGTATGAGGCATTGTTGTTAGGTTTGATAATTTCTTGGAAATACTATGTTAAAGACATCATTGTTAAGGGAGATTCAGAACTAATTGTTAAACAAATCATAAAATTGTATGCTACTACAAAAAATCAAAGAATGAAATAGTACAAGCATGTAGTCTGGGACTTGATTGAGATGTTTGATTCATTTAACATTGTGCATCATGATAGGAAGTTCAATGTTATGGCAGAAAAGCTTGTAGTGTTGGGATCTCGGTTTGATAGTTGTGCAATGTCCCCATATTGTGAATATGATGTTGAAGTGTTAACAAGGCCATCTGTCCCTGACAACATTAAACATTGGAAAATTTTTGATGATGATGCTTAGGTCAAAATATTTTTGTAGAACAAAGGGGAGTTTTTTTATCAGTGTATTGATTGGGAGCCAATGGTGTGTGCAGTAGAGGGTAAAGAAACTTTGTTTGGAAAAGATATCATCCAACTGAAAACTAATACCATCCCTAGAGGACTGGTTGCTCTTGAATCAAACTTTGATAATGTTGATTGCATTATTAATAGGCATATAGCAGCCTCAAGGGATGTTGAAGAGCATGACCTAGGTACAGAGGAGAAACCAAGGAAGATCTGGTTGGGAAGAAATCTGAACAAGGAGGAAAAACAATCCTATGTCCAAGTTGTTGAAGAAGTATCAGGACTACTTGGCTTGGTCTTATTCAGAGTTGAAGGCATACAAAGAGAGGATCTATTTCAGCATGAAATTCCTTGGAGCCTAATGCAAAACCATTCAGACAAAAGAAGAGGCCAATTAATCCACTCCTCTCTATGAAGATGCAAGATGAGTTAAAAAGGCTAAGAGATGGAGGGATCATTCAGCCAACAAGGTATTCTTCTTGGGTGCGAACTTAGTGCCAGTTAGAAAAAGAATGGTGATATCAGGCTATGCATGGATTTTAGAAATCTGAACAGAGCATCAATGAAGGATAATTATCCTTTACCAAACATGGATAACATGTTACAATTGGTCACTGGTTCTGAGTTTTTATCTACTTTGGATGGCTTCTCTGGGTATAACCAAGTGGTTATGAAGCAATCAGAGAGAATCAAAACTACTTTCACTACTCCATGGGGTACTTATGTGTATGTGAGGATGTCATTTGGCTTGATGAATGCTGGAGCTATTTTTCGAGAGCAATGGATGTAGAATTCTCAGGATATATAAATGACTTCATTGTTGTGTATCAAGATGATGTGATAGTTTTCTCTAGGAAGAGAAGTGATCACCTGCAACATTTAGAAAAGATGCTGATAAGATCTGAGAGAGTATGGCATTTCACTCAATCCAAAGAAGTTCCATTTCAGAGTGCAAAAGGCCAAGTTGCTTGGTCACATTGTATCAAAGGATGGTGTCATGATTGATCCCAAGAGGGTAGAGGCCATCAGCAAGGTCCCAATTCCAAGAACCAAGAAAGGAATTCAGTCCTTCTTTGGGAAAATAAATTTTATCAGAAGATTCATATCAAACTTTGTTGAGTTGACCATTCCAATTACTTGCATGCTAAAAAAGGACCAAGTAATCAAATGGGAAGAGGCTGCCATTCAAGCTTTTAATGGGATCAAGGAAGCATTAAAGCATGCCCCTATTTTAGAATCAAAGAGTGTCGACAACAAAGGATGTCGACATGAAAATGGATGCGCAAGGTGCAAGGCAAAGGATGTCGAGTAAATGGATGCGCCAAGGCACAAAGGCACAAAAGAAAGGATGTCGACATGAAAATGGATGCGCCAAGGTGCAGGTGTAAGGGCACAAAAAAGATGTCGACACGAAAATGGATGCGCCAAGGCGCAGGTAAAGGGCACAACAAAGTGTCGACATGAAAAATTGATGCTTCAAGCGCACATCATGCATGACACAAAGTGTCGACATGAAAAATTTGCACCTATGGCACATAAGAGTATGTCGACATAAGGATGGATGATGCCAATGGCGCATCTTCAGGAGGTGCAACATTTTGAGCATTGCCGACACAGAAGCACCTCGACCCAGATATTCAGATGGCCATAACTTTTCACAGGAGCTGATTCACGCAAGGTTGGACTTTTGGAAAGCTTACGAGGTCCTCTATCCAACTATGACGGATATATTTAATTGGGTGGAAAAATTCTTAAAAATGCAAAATACAGTTCGCCACTTTTTGGGTTTGCTAGGTTCTCACCTACCACCATAATGAGATGAATTAAATGCAACCTAGAGGTGGTTGGGGTAGATTTGGATTTCTCTCTCTCTTTCCCTCTCTCATTCTTCCTATAAATTGTAAGGAGGGGCTTCTTTCTAAAGGTTGGACATTCTTGTTTTGCCCCCTCCTTCTTCTCTTGGCAGTGAATTTGTGGAGTTCAAACCTCCCATCTAAAACTCGTAATGCAACTTTGCCTCTGGCATTTCAGTAGTGTATGTATCAATCTTTGGAGAAAATAATGCATGTCTGTGGATGATTCTCAACCCTCTCTCGTGTTCATTTGCATCCTCCTCTTGATCTTTCACTAAATTTGGTTATCTGTGCATGATCTGCATTGCATTTTAATGGTTTGTGTTTATTGGCAAGACAGGTGTTCTTCATTCCTGCATCACCTTTGTTAGTTTAGGTTTATTTTTATGCATCTTCTTACCCTGTCTCCTTGGAAAGTTAGATTAGGTTTTTGAGTAAACCCTCTACATTTTTATGTGTGCATCTGAACAGAGGAATAGGAACCGGCCTTCATCCGAGAGCTTTTCCGATTTCGCAAGGTCCCACACTTGGGAAAAGCTCCATGTTATGCAATCGCACTGAGAGTCTCAACCCATCGAGTTGCAGACATTCAGGGGTGTTGTGATTCACCATCAATAGTTTTGGCATGCCTGGTGGGACCAAGAGGTCATTCCACAAGATTTGAAGGAATTTTCAAGAAATTTGGACTTAAAATTGCAGGTTTTACAATTTCAGATTTTTCACCTTCCAGGCTGAACTTTGAAATTGATTTTCAAGGGCTTAACTTGCTCAAAACAAGTCAAAATTTCACCAGTTGATAGATCGGGGGATAATCTTCAAAAGGGTATTCTTAGATTTTTGAGATTTTGACTTTCAAAATTTCATGGTTTTTAGTATTTCGGGTTTTCCTAGGTGTTGAGCATGTCCCAAGTTGCATGTATTTCAGTGTTTTGTAAGTTTTGCATGACCTAAGTTTCACCTGTACCTTTGGGGATTAGTAAATGCACAACAAGACCCGATAACCGAATTGAAGAACTATATCTTTCGGGTCCTTCAAAGTTTTAAATTCTATTTTTAATATTGTCAAGTTTGGTGTGTAACTTGGCAAAATCTAGTATTTTGAGGCTCATTATCTAACACATCCGTGACTCAAGGGATAGAATTCAGTGGTATAGCAGCACAAGTTGCCCAGGCACATGAGAAGAATTCAAACCAGGTCTGATACTCGAGAAGAGGGGCTATTTGTCCACTTGCAACTATCACCAGGAAGAGGAAGGAGAGGAAGAAGACCACAAAGATCACCATCTCCACCTAACAGAGACTTTATCAACCCTCCACCCGGTAGACCTTTTCATCCATCAACAAGGGTTCTAAGCCAATCATAATGGCACAACCAAAATCCCTTTGTCAATTTCACGGCAAAGCAGCCCACTTGCCCTCAATGCACGTAATCCAGTTCCAATTGCAGCATTCAAGAACATTCCATTTTTCACCGGAGAAAATCATACCACTCCCGGTGATCATGTCAAAGACATTGCTAACGTTTGTGCAATCCATGAGATAAATGAAATGGATGTTGCTGTCAAATTGCTGGCATCTTCATTCAAAGGGAAGGCATTGCAATGGTTTAGGAGCCTTGAGCTGGTTCTATCCAAAATTGGAATCAGTTATGCATAGTTCTCCATGAGCAGTTTGGAGAAAAGGGAGACAATTTGTCTCTACTAGAACAATTGACAACTATCAAGAGAGCTCCCAATGAGCAGCTGACTGACTTCAACTTCAGATTTCAAAGGTCTTGGGATATAGGATTTCCAAAGTGGTCATAGTTAGGCCAACAAACCAAGGTGCTTTTCTATACTATCTTAAGGCTTTGAATTTTGATATTTCTATGTTAATTCAATCTATGGGAGGCACAACCTTACCTGCTGCTTATAGCATTGCCATTAGGGCTGAAAACTATCTTATTCAAGCTGGTAAGCTGGCTCCTAGGCCTCCCATGCCCTTGTATCCAAACTTAGAAAATCCAAGCACTAGTCAAGCACCCACTTTGGCTCCTATTCCCACTCCTAGAAATCAAAGTTCAAATGAAACTTCTACTTCATCCTCTAGTGCTTCAAATGAACTCCAAGAGGTTATGAAACAATTGCAGAACCTTGGAAATGAGCTGGTGACTATCAAAAGACAACAAGCTCAAAGTGCTAGACCGTATCAGCCTCAAGCGCAGTACTAGGCTAGGCCCCCATACCAACAAAATAGGCCACCAGCTCAAGCTGCAAATCAAAATCAAAGCCAAGTAAGGCCTCCCGCCAATAGACCATTTCAGCCCTATAACCCCAATGTTGCATCTGCTTCTAAAGCATTAGTGCCAGTGCAAAACAACATAGCTCAAGAGTATGATTGGTGTTTCCCATGCAATGAACCTCACAACCAATCTATGTGCTTCAATGGTGCTTTGAACCAAGCCCTGATGGTGACAACTACTGGCGTAGAGGGTGAAGTGAGTCAAGAAACAAATCAGCAACAAGGGACATCTCAGCAAAACACAACTCCAAATGATACCGCACTTGTGAATTGGCAAGCTGAGGATTTTTGTGGCATGAATCAAACAATTTCTCAGAGTGTAGCAGCTAACACAAGATCAAAGAAGAGGAATATTGGTGAAGGGAAGTCATTGGCTCCAAGTGATCTACAACCTTCCATCACTCCACAAGGTGTTGGTAAGCAAAATACAGTTCCAAACATGCAAGGACAGCCCAAACCACCTTCTAAACCAACTCAAATGCCAGCTGTTGCTGCCCATGCATGCCAAGAAAGGAATGTGCAGCCTAAAGGACAACAAAGAGATCTTTCATCCCCATTTAGCATCATTGATCAAATGAAGAAGACAAATGTGAATATATCAATGTGGGAATCTTTATCCATCCTAGGCCAAAGAGATCTTCTACAAGCTGCCATGAAGAATTGGTCAACTTCAAACCAGCAGGTCCATATGCAAGAGAATGTCCTCACAAATGCTGCTCAGCCTGAAGGGAATCATGGAGGACAACAAGGTAAAGTTTTGAAACCCCCTCCATTCTATGTTTCATTAATCATTGGGGATAAACTAGTACACAATTGCATGATTGATTCTGGGGCAAGTAGTTCTGTCATGCCCAAGCAAATAGCTGATCAGCTGGGTCTCCAATATGAAGTCATATCAAAGGGGGTAGTGCAATTGGATGGGACAAAGCAGTAGCAATGGTGGGAGTGATTAAAGGTTTGAATCTTACCTTGCATGCATGCCCCAACGTTACCATTTTGCAAGATGTGTCAGTGATAGATTTGCCACCACTCTTTGCCCTATGCTTATCAAGGGATTTCACAGCTAGAATTGGAGGCTACTTATCTGCTGATTGGTCACACATGTTGTTCAGAACAAGATATGGTACTAAGGTCACAATCAGATCCGAACCAATTGCAAACTTTCATATTGAGCCTCATACTCCAAGCCAAATCAATGCCAACTATTCAACATTTGATCAAGAAGATTATCCAAGCACAGATGAAGCTGACACCAAAGTTGGAAGCATCCCAGATTTGACTCTTGATGAATGGGCAAGCAAGGTACATGCTTTTGATCCCTACCAAGAAGTAGAAGAATCTGAGCTAGGAGTCTATTGCATACATGAAGAAAACCAACCTATTCCTAGCATCACCAAACCAGACCATAAGGATGACAATGAGGTATGGCAATTATTTTTGATGGATCAAGGAGTAGGCAAGGTGCAGGAGGAGGAGCTATGCTTGTTTCACCTCAAGGCATCAAATATTATTCAGTTTTTTCCATTTTTTCCTGTTCAAACAACACAGCTGAATATGAGGCCTTGATTCATGGACTTCATTGGGCCAGGAAAAAGGGCATAAAGAACTTGCAGGTGTTTGGGAGATAGTGAGCTAATCATCAATCAAGTCAGGGACAACATGCTACAAAGAATGACTCATCAAGAACTACAAGAATAGGGTATGGGACCTCATTGAGGATTTCAAAGCTTTCAACATCGTGTCCATACCTAGAAGAAAATGAAGCCGCAGATAGGCTCGCAGTAGTTGGAGCAATGTTTGATGTGGTTGACAACATCAAAAGGGAAAAACACAACCACATATCCATGTGATTGTGAGGCCAGTAGTTCCTAGATAATAACACAAGTCGGGCAGTGTTTGAGAATGATCAATGATCATCAATTTTTACAAGAAGAGGCTGAATTCTCAGCTAGGAATCAAGATAGACTAGAGCAGCAGTATGGGGATCAAGTAGTAGCACTGCAGGACAAACAAGCTTCCCAAGGGTTTAGTAACATTGGAGTCTATCTTCAACCCTAACGACCAGTTCCGTAAGGAAAAGGCTAACATACAGGTCAAGAGAGAAGATTCAGAGCCAATTCCGGTTGGGGAAGGCAAAACACTTCAAATTGGTAAAGTGGCCACTGAGCAGGAGAAATCAGATTTCATACAACTTTGCCAAGAATTTCCAGATGTCTTCGCTTGGAGCTATGAAGACTTGAGAGGATTCAATCCAAAGTTGGCACAACATACCATAGAATTGGATCCAGATGCTAAGCCCATCAGAAAAAAGCAGAGACCAGTCAACCCTCACATTGAGCCTCTAATGAAGAAAGAGCTAAACAAGCTAATAGAGGCAAGCATTATATTCCCGATCAAGCACTCAAGCTGGGTTGCAAACTTGGTTCCGGTCAGGAAGAAGAGTGGAGAAATCAGGTTGTGTGTGGACTTCGAGACCTCAACAGGGCATCTCTCAAAGACCATTACCCACTTCCTTCAATGGAACAAATATTGCAAGTAGTATCCGGTTCGGAGAGATTCTCTCTCCTAGATGGCTACTCAGGGTATAATCAGGTAATGGTGAAAGAAGATGACCAGTTCAAGATGGCTTTCACCACCAAATGGGGCACCTATGCCTACAAGAAGATGCCATTTGGGCTATCAAATGCTGGAGCCACTTTCCAAAGGGCAATGGATATGGCATTCAAGGGGTTGATCAATAAAATAGTTTTGATATATCTTGATGACATCACTGTATTCTCCAAAAATGCAAGTGGATCACCTCTTTCATCTGAGGCAGGTATTTCAGAGGTGTAGAAGATTTGGGGTATCATTGAATCCCAAAAAATGCATATTCTTGGCTCACGAAGGAAAACTTCTAGGCCATATTGTTTCAAAGGAGGGATTGACGATTGACCCAGAAAGAGTTGAAGCAATTCGAGCATTGCCATTGCCAAGTCACAAGAAGGCTCTTCAAAGCTTCTTGGGAAGGATCAATTTTGTCCGCAGTTTGTTCCAAACTTTGCAGCTCTCGTAAAGCCAATAACGCTGATGTTGAAGAAGAGCATGGCATTTAAGTGGACATCTGAAGGCAAGGCAAGTTTTGAGGCAATAAAAGAGGCTATATCTCAAGCTCCGACTCTCGTCAATCCAGACTTCTCCAAGGATTTCATGCTATATGCCTTCGGTGGTGGAGACACAATTTCTGCAATCCTGGTACAACAAAACAAAGAAGGATTAGAACAACCAGTTGCTTTCTTCAGTCAAGGCTTGGAGGAATACGAAACTAGGTACTCTTTCATTGAAAAGCATGTCCTTGTAGTGATCAGGAGCTTAAAGAAATTCAAGCACCTAGTCTCAAACAACAAGATCCAATTGTTGGTCTCTCATGGGAGTCAAGGACTTCCTTCTAAACAAGGATCTGAATGAGAAACGTGCAGGATGGATAACCCGTGTCATGGAATATGACATCGAGATCAAGGTCACTAAACTAGTACGTGGAAAAGGACTATGTGAACAACTAGCTTTGAGTCGGCAAGTTGAAGCAGGTGATGAAAAAGAGACTGTCTTGGTACTACAGGATGGTCAAGAACAAGAAAATGATGATGTGCCCACTCCTTGTTGGACTCAGAATATGATACACTTCCTACAGTAGGCCTATGCCCTCCAGAAATGAGCAAAGCAAAGAGGAGATACTTCAGATTACAAGCCATTCCATATGTGCTTGTTGATGGTGTTTTGTTTAAAAAGACATCAATGGAGTTCTATTGAGGTGCATTGGGACAGGTCAAATTGAGAGGGTGTTACGAGATTTTCATGATGGAGATTCCGGAGGACATTTCACCCCACGAGTAATAGCTCTCAAGATAATGAAGGCAGGGTATTATTGGCCCAAAGTTGTTCAAAATGATCTGCTATACATGGATAAGAAAGTGCAAGAAATGTGCACTCTTCACAGAAAAGAAAGACTAGCAAAGACTTCCATGCACCCAATTTTGGTTGACCAACCATTTATGCAATGGGGATTGGACTTCATCTGGGGTCATCAACCCAAACTCAAGCCAAGGCCACAAGTGGATTCTCATGGCAACGGACTATTTCACCAAGTGGACCGAAGCAGTAGCGCTCAAAGAAGCAAATGAGTCTAACATACTAGACTTTTATGAAGGAATAGTGACCAAGTTCGGTGTGCCAGCCACTATCATATCAGATAATGCATTGGCATTCATAGGTTCCAAGATTACAGAATGGGCTGTCAAGAATGGAATCTATTTGAGCACCTCTTCAAATTATTACCCGCAGGGTAATGGACAAGCAGAGTCCACGAACAAGAATTTGCTAAGAATCATCAGAAGGACTCTGGATGAAAACCAAAGGACATGGCATACCAAGCTAAAATCAGCATTATGGGCTGACAGATAACGCCAAAGAGGTCTACAGGTAATTCTCCCTACAAGTTGGTCTATGGGAAAGAGGCAGTATTGCCTATATCATTAGAATTGCCAAGCATTGGAGCTCATGAAGTAGTTGGAGTTGTCTGAGTTCGAACCAATGGAGGCCAGGTATGCAGAGTTGATGGAATTGGAAGAAATAAGAGAACATGTAGTTCTGATGATTGAAAAGGATCAGGCCTTAGTAAAAGATGGTTTGATAAGAAGGCAAGAGCAAAGACCTTCCAGGAAGGGGACCTAGTTCTAAAATGGGATGCAGATCGGGAAAACCAGGAAGGCATTCCAAGTTTGATGCCATTTGGAGTGGCCCCTACATGGTCATGGGATGTAAAAGTAGTAATGCCTTCCAATTGTCTACATTGGATGGAGAAGAACTCCCGATTCCGGTTAACGGAATCTATCTTAAACATTGCTACTAAAAGGAAAAGGTTTACCCTTGTAAATATTAGCCTAGATTTCAATTCCTCTAAGTGCGTATGCACATTGTCTTGTTGTAGTTAGGTTTCAATTTCCCTAAGTGCTTTGGCACAGGTTTTTTGCTCTCAAAGTTGAATTTTCTACATAGCTCAAAGATGCTCTCGAGAAAGGAGTTGCAAGTATCGGGCTCGGGATCAGATATCAAGTTGGTTTCAAGTTATTGCTTATGACTCCATGCCCAATGGATTGCTAAAAGGCCACTGATCTTCTACCTAGCAGGTAGGTGATCCCGTTGAGTCACCAAATTGTTGTATATATCTTCCCCCGGTAGATATAGACAAAAGAAGAATATGGAAATCAAAGAAACTCAAAGCCCGATATTTATTGCACAAAATGAAAAGCAAAGTGTCAAGGCATGAAAAAGTGTGTGACGCACAGGTAATGTGCACAAAGAAAAGGTGTCGACACAAAAATGGATGCCAAACATGTAGTAAAGGCATGTGAAAGGTGTCGACATGAAATGGATGTGCCCAAGGCGCAGTAAGGCACACAAAGTGTCGACATGAAATGGATGCGCCAAGGCGCGCAGTAAAGGTGCATGCAAAAGGTGTCGACATGAAAATGGATGCCTGGCGTGCAAGTAAAGGCACACATGACAAAAAGGTGTCGACATGAAAAAATGGATGCGCCATGGCAGGTAAAGGGCGCAAGGAAAAGAGTGTCGACATGAAAATGGATGCGCCAAGGCGCAGGTAAAGGGCACACAAAGGTGTCGACATGAAAATGGATGCCCAAGGCGCAGTAAAGGGCAGAAAGAGTGTCGACATGAAAATGGATGCACCAAAGGCGCGTAAAGGGTGCATGAGTGTCACATGAAATGGATGGCACATGAAAAGGAAACAAAATGTGCCATGGTGCATGGTACAGTAAGAGTATGTCGACACAAATGGATGGATGTGCAAGGCGCACCTTCAGGAGGCGCAACATTTTGAGCGCTGACAGGAAGCAAACCCACCAGATATTCAGATGGCCATAACTTTTCACAGGGAGCTCGGATTCATGCAAGGTTGGACTTTTTGGAAAGCTTACGAGGTCCTCTATCCAACTATGACTGGATATCTTTAATTGGGTGGAAAAATTCTTAAAAATGCAAAATACAGTTTCGCCACTTTTTGGGTTTGCTAGGGTTCTCACCTACCACCATAATGAGATGAATTAAATGCAACCTAGAGGTGGTTGGGGTAGATTTGGAATTTCTCTCTCTTTCCCTCTCTCATTCTTCCTATAAATTGTAAGGAGGGGCTTCTTTCTAAAGGTTGGACATTCTTGTTTTGCCCCTCCCTTCTTCTCTTTGGCAGGTGAATTTGTGGAGTTCAAACCTCCCATCTAAAACTGTAATGCAACTTTGCCTCTTGGCATTTTGTAGTGTATTGTATCAATATTTGGAGAAAATAATGCATGTCTGTGGATGATTCTCAACCCTCTCTGTGTTCATTTGCATCCTCTTGATCTTTCACTACAATTTTGTTTTATCTGTGCATGATCTTGCATTGCATTTTAATGGTTTGTGTTTATTGGCAAGACAGTGTTCTTCATTCCTCGGTGCATCACCTTTGTTAGTTTAGGTTATTTTTATGCATCTTCTTACCCTGTCTCCTTGGAAAGTTAGATTAGGTTTTTGAGTAAACCCTCTACATTTTTATGTGTGCATCTGAACAGAGGAATAGGAACCAGCCTTCATCCGGAGAGCTTTTCCGATTTCGCAAGGTCCCAAGATCGAAAGCTTCGGGCTCCATTCCTTGCACTCCTGTGTATCAATTGAAGCCTCATTCAAGCAATGGGGAATGGATTTCATTGGTGAGATTTTAGACCCTTCAAGTGCTGGCCATAAGTGGATTCTTGTAGCCACTGATTACTTCACTAAGTGGGTGGAGGAAATCCCCACCAAGAGAGCAACACACCAAATTGTCATGGACTTCATGTTGAACCATATCATCTGCAGGTTTGGAGTGCCAGTTAAAATTGTTGCTGATAATGCCATGAGCTTCAGAGCTAAACCTTTGGTGGCAATGTGTAAAGAATATGGGATCAATTTGACATATGCCTCCAACTATAACCCCCAAGGAAATGGACAAGTAGATTCTAGCAATAAAAATTTATTAAAAATCATCAGGAGAACCTTGGAGCTGAACAAAAGGAAATGGGGTGAGCAGTTGAAGTTTGTTGTTTGGGCTGATCGAATTACTGTTAAAAGAGCTACTGGAAAAATTCCATTTGAATTGGTGTATGGAACTCAAGCTCTGTTGCCCCTGCATATGCAATTATCCTCATATTAGTTCATTCAACAAATGGAAGATCAAGAAGTTAGTCCATATGATGCTCACACTAACCAGATTATTGAACTTGATGAAGAAAGGAGAGTATCTCACCAAAAGCATGTGAAGTTCAGAGAAAAATTGAAGAAGTTATTTGATAAGAAGGTCACTCCCAGAGCTTTCAACATTGGAGATATTGTCTTTGTTATCAGATAGAAGACATGAAGACAAGGTAAAACATGGTAAATTTGATGCACTATGGATGGGACCTTACTCCATTGACATCCAGATTGGTGAACATACCTTCTTCTTGAAATACTTGGATGGGGAATTGCTCGAATTTCCTATTAATGGTAGGCACTTGAAACATTTCCTAGATTGATTCCCCAGAATCAAGGTGAGCATCCTTTTATGCAGTGTATAGTTCATTATTTACTTTCTATCTTTTGTGGTTTTGCTCGTTTTGGTCCTGGTGACATGGTTTTGTTGGTTCCTTGGCTCATTTTAGGAGATGGTTCTAGTTTTCTACTCTGCAAGCTAACTCCCCGTGCCTAATGGATTTTTTTGGCACTTGGTTTGTTATTTGGTTCTTGTGGCACTCACAAGGAGTGCCCATCCCAGTCGGAGCCGATGTTGGTGCTCGAATTAGTCTCACCCCATTTTCCATTAAAATCCCTCAGTTTGTGGCCTCTATCATGTTTTTGTCTCCGTGTTGGTGCTTGAAAACTTTGTCCTCCATTTGGTTTCCATGATTAGTTCCTCCTTGGTCAAAGGTCACTTAAAATCCCTAAATTTGTTGATTTGTTCCTCTATCCATCTAAAGGTGTCTATCAATTAGGTGTAAAACTTAGGTTGTTCCTTCCCTTCCATTTTCCATAGTTGTGTGTTGTTGTCCCTATCATTTTGTCCCAGGTACTTGAAGAAATGTGAATGGATATAGCTCGGAGGGTCATGTGTGAACCTTACAACATTTCTAAATTCTCTTTCCTTGAAGAAAATTTCATCTCCAGGCTCAAACAGTGGTTTCCTTGCATTTTTACAACTTGACGGGTGTGTTTCTCCCATCAATTTTAAATCTCTACATTAGTGGAAATGTGGCCCTTTTTGATTGGATGCGGCTCTCTACTACTTATAAAACTTTGTGGATTGTTTTAACCCAAAACTCTTCCACGTGGAGGAATGGCGTTCCTATAAAGACTCACCTTTTTGTTTGGCCTTAGAGTTGCATCGGGAAGACACATGTAGGATTCTCGCCGCTTTTCCTGCATGCACTTTTTTTTTTTCATGCAATTGATATATTTTTGGTGGGTGTGGACACATGGTGGGTTACTACTCATATGAATATTTGTCTCTGGATCATAGCTTAACAAATGCTATAGAGGGACAAGTTGAGGTTTTGCCAGCTCGGTAGGGAATTAAACCTTTTAAAGAAATTTTCTAAGGCCTCGGGGACATGTGGTGAAACCATGCTCATTCAGTGGTCTCCACTTTAGGAAACCATCTTCAAGTTGCACCCTAAAGACATGTGGAGGGACTGCACATGTTTGGGGACCAGCCCTTGAGTTTTGTTTTTAAGAAGCGCTAGGAGGACACTTGGAGTCTTCCGCTCACTCTCCCTTTTGCTTGGACTTTTCAACGACCAAAGAAGACAGTCTAGAACCTTAGACACATGGCACCTTCCACTGAACTCTCAATATTTTTAGTAGACTCTTCCGGACTGAGACACATGTTGAGCCCACACTTGTTTGGGGTCTCTACTTTTGGGGACCATCCCAAGATGCACCATTGAGATGCGTGGCAATTTGAAAAGTCAAAAGGTCGGGGAGGCGGACTCTAGGGGAAAATTTGGAAAATTTTATTTTTTCCAAAAATAGGTAAAATGGCATAATTGAGCCATGGTTCCTCTAGGACCCACAAAGGGACATGTGTTAAGCCCATTTTTCAAAGGCGGAGGGGCGGAGCAAATTGAGAAATTTTTCATTTTTTCCAAACGGTATAAAAAAAAAAGGAACCTCTGGCCCATCTTGACTTGGATCTCCCACGTGGATGGTCCAAATTCAAAAGGAAATCGATGGAAACTGTGCATCTGTATCTGTTTTTTCCACAATGTTTGTTCAAATCTCCTAGGGATGTGGATTTTTATTATTTTTACCATTTCTTGGATTCTCCTACATGCCAAATAAAGAGGAACATTAATTTGATATCCTGGTTTTTCGAGGAAGGTTTGAAAATGTCTTTCACTAATAAAGATGTAATCGACTATGATTCAACTTTGATCTTTCTTTCCTTGGCACGCAAGAGACCTGTTGATATCTTGGTTTAGTGGGAAAAAATATGAAAACGTATTTTACCATTAAGATGTGATCTGACTATTGGCCTCGATCTGATTTTCTATTTTTTCCTTCCTTGGCATGTAAAGAACCAGATTTGATAGATTAGAGGAGGAAGTAGTTGGCGTGTGAGATGAAGAATGACTTACCAGGTGAAGAATTGAATGTTGGAAATATTTGGAGAGATTTTCCTTCAAAACCGACAACTTTTTTGTAAATCTGATTTTGGGAGTCACGATCAAGGTCATCACACGTAATGGTGCTTTGAATGTTTCTAGTTTTGGGGGGAAAACTCTGTTGTAAATGAAATATTATAAATTGCATGAATTTTTCATGCAAAATGGTTGGAAGGTTGGAGTGTTAGAGGTCGGGAGCTAATTCCTGAGAGAAAAAGTTTGACAGAGCCCATATTTTCTGAGAGACTATCTGAGGAACCTGTTTATTTCTTTTGTGTTAAATTTGATCATGTCAAGGTGGTTGCGAGTGTACAACCATTGACAAGCTCTGAGATTGTTCTAGAAACTTTCCCTTGTTGATAAATTTAATCAAATTTGAGTAAATCTGTGTTTGATTTTGAGAAAAATTGTGTCTACTTCATTTCTAAATGTCTACAAACAGTTTCTTGTTCCATTGCAATCTTACATTGAAATCTCTGTGAATCACACAAGATCTTAGCTTTGTGATAGTTTTGTGGCACTTGTAATTTCATTTATCAGAAGAGCTTTCATTTGATAGTGAAATAAATAAGTTTAAAATCACTTTACTCCTAGCATGATGATTAAGATTGTTTGTTAGCCTTTGAGGGTATCTTAGGCGTGATAAAACAGAGGTTGATAGTGTTTAATTAAGTCTTTCAATTTGAGCCTTCATTTTGGATCCTTAAAGTTTGTGTGAAAACATGTTGATTTGGGCCTCCATTGAAAGCACACCATTCTAGTTAAAGGGAAATTCTAGCTATTTTGAAGCATTCGTTGATCAAGCCTTCCATTTTTGTAAAATTTTTCAGAGATCCAGAGTTAATCAAAGTCTACTCTACCTCACCTCCCACCAAAATTCATTTAAAAATAACCAATCCTACCCATACTACCCCTATTTGTCTTATGTGTGTACAAATGCATAATCTTTGTTACCAAAACATACAGAAGCAATCAGAGTTTTCATTGTCTTTAGTGGCCTGAACCTTTCTTAGAAAATATCTCCATTATCTAGGGTGGAAAATCGTGAGAGTTAGATTTTTGTTGTATTGATCATATTTTCTTCAAGGTCTTTTAATAACTTTGAAAAGAAGGATATCTCCATCTCCTCCACAAAAAGTAGGCTACAAAAGGGTCCTCTCACCCTGGTTGAAAGGTACAACCATAAAGTAGTGAGGATAGATCAAATCCTCTTAAGGGTGCTGCCCATTTCTCCACATCACGATTGACATAGAGCAAGCTGCATTTTTTCCGGCTACTAAATGACACAAGTACATGCTCGCTTGTCTCGAGCTTCTGTCAAAACCATGATGTTGCTCGGGCCGAGGGAGAATCAATTTGGGTACGAACAAGAGGAAGAATATAACCATCATGTAGATGAAAATAAATATGTTAAAGTCAAAGAACCTTCCAAATGACTATTGGAAAAAATAAGTAACAACTTTTGTTTACATTCTAAACGAGTCTCTAACAAAACTTATTAGGAACATGGTTCCTCAACAAGCATGGAATGGCATGAAATATAGTGTTTGTCATTTCAAATTTTTAGGTTGTGTGGTGTATGCACATGTACACGATGAGCTAAGGAGGAAGTTGGAAAACAAAGGAGAAATGTGTATTTTTGATGGGTATTCATAGATAAAAAGGGTACAAGTTCTTAAATATGGTCACTAGAAAGGCTTGTGATCGGAAGCGATATACAACTCATTGAGAATGAAGCATGTGATGGAAGTATTTAGAAAATAGTCAAGTATAGCAGTAAATAGTTATTCCACATGATGTAATGGAAGATGACACTTTAGAGTAACAAGGTACTATATCTACACATATTTGACATACACCACAAGTCATAGCATAAGCTACACCTCCATCTACGGTCCATAGGTCTACAAGATTTCAGCCATCTTCAGCCATGCAAGAGACACCAAAGAACCTCTACCACCACAAAGTAGTCCATCATCAAATAGTCCACATAGTGGAAAACATAGAGTATTAGTGAAATTTACAATGTTTATACAATTAACTCATTTTCATTTCTTGCCTTGTTTTCAAGCAGCAAATATATTATATTTTGAAGTGGATATAAAAATTAATGTTTGGGAAAAGCCATGGATGATGAGATCGATGCTATAGAGAAGAATCAAATATGGGAGTGATGAATCTTCTAAACGGAAAGGATGTGGTAGGAGTCAAGTGGGTCTACAAGACCAAATACAATGTTGATGGAAAATTAGAGAAACATAAAGCAAGGATGGTAGCGAGAGGTTTTACGTAGCAATATGGAGTGGAATACAATGAAATGTTTGCACCAGTAACACATTTGGATATGGTAAGAATGGTTTTAAAAATTACAACTCAAAACAAATGGCCTATTTATCAGATGGATGTAAAATCAACATTCTTGAATGGTTTCCTTGAAGAAGAATTTTTGCGAATTAGCTAGTGGGTAATGAGATTGAAGGATATGAAGGAAAAGTATATAGGTTGAGAAAGCACTCTATGGTCTCAAGCAAGCATCTAGAGCTTGGTATAGTAGAATTGATTCTTATTTTATTGAGAATGGTTTCAATTGCAGCAAGCATGAATTAATTCGACCTTATACGCCAAGATAAATGAGCAAGATAAGATTCTAATAGTTTGTTTATACGTAGACGATTTGATCATTATTGAAATCTATTTACAAATTCATTCAAATTATCCATGAAAATGAATTTGAGATGAAAAATATTTCACTTATGCTTTATTTTTGGGCATTGAATTTCAACAATCAGCAGATGAATTTTTATCTCACAAGCAAAGTATGAAAATGATGTTTTGAAGTGGTTTAACATGTTGAATTTCAAGCCAGCACCAACATTAGTTATAGCAGGTTTGAAGTTGAGCAAAGAGGATAGCGAATCATTTTTGGATAAAAAATTATTCAAAAATTTAGTTGGAAGTTTTATGTATTTGACGGCGACAAGGTGACATTATGTGTGGTGTGAGCCTCATTTCTAGGTTCATGTAATATCCTAAAGATTTACATTGGAAAGTTGGAAAGAGAATTTTGAGGTATGTATGTGGAACAATGAATCATGCATTTCTTTACTCAAGTTTAGAAGATTTCAAATTAATTGGTTATATAGAAAGTGATAGTGCTGGAAATATAGATGACAGTAAAGAGAACATCCGGTTGTACTTTTCACTTTGGAACAAGTATAGTTTCATGAGCATCTAAGAAGTAACCCATAGTCACACTATCTTCAGCAGAAGTGGAATATGTAGCTACAACATGAGCAACATGTCAAGATGTTTGGATCAGAAAATTATTGAAAGATTTGAAGTAGAAACAAGAGGAAGCTACGTAGACATTTTGCGACTACAATTCATCAATAACCTTGTCCAAAATACTATTTTTCATAAGAGGAGAAAGCACATTTATACGAGATATCATTTCATCGAGAGTTGGTAAAAAACAAGGAAATTCATCTTGAATTTTACAGGTTTGAAGATCAGTTTGTAGACATTTTTACAAAAGCTTTGGCAAAGGAATTTTTCAAATATTTGAGATTTTTTTAGGAGTTTGTGATCTTGCATATGGCAGATCTTGAAATACGAACGCAACTCCAGAATATTG
Source organism: Taxus wallichiana var. yunnanensis (assembly GCA_018340775.1). NCBI lineage: Eukaryota > Viridiplantae > Streptophyta > Pinopsida > Cupressales > Taxaceae > Taxus > Taxus wallichiana. The sequence goes on from CM031240.1 coordinate 871,066,856, forward strand.
AAAGATACATGTTTTAATTTAAAGGGAGTGCTGTAAATATGCGTGTCCAACATATGATTCCTCACGTAGCTTCAGGAAAACAATTAAATAAGTTTATTTAACTGCAGTTTGACTATTTGATAAAGTCCGTAACATGTTAGTGTTTTAGTAGAAGTAGATTTCTATTATTAGGAAATAGACACAGTCAATTAATTAAATAAACAATTAGTTGTATGCATGATTATGAACTAGAAGATCCTAGACTCCAGTTCCGATTTGTAAAGCTCTGTTTAAGAGTAGTTCGAAGCCAAGTTTACATTGATTCAGTTGTTATTTAATTAGAAGCAATTGTTATTGTTATGAGTACACACAACTAAAGCTATAGATGTGAAAAAAACTGTTGCACGCACAAATTTAACATATTGAGCTAAATCTCTGAGTGACAACGAAGAAATAAATTAGTTCACACACAACAATTCTATTTTCTTTGATTTCTCTGTTTTATGCAAGTTATATTATTGTTTTACTTATTGTGTTCATTGTATAAGACTGCAGATATTTTCTATAGTGAAAATGCAAACACTTGTCTGATTAACTGGTTGGTCTTATATTCACATTATTGTAAACATTAACAAATAAATAAATAATACGTCTCAAAATTGTTTGTTAAACACCTAATCTACTAAATCTAGGAAGATCAGTCTACCCAATCAGTAAAATTTGATATTTTCTCCAATCTTTGATTCATAGATGAATTTGCACCATAGATTTTGGTGGGTTATTTGAATTTTATTCGTACATGTGGGAATAAAATTGGATCGTTTAAGAGTGGTTAAGTTTGAGGAGAAATTAAATTATCTTTATGAAGCTTTCTGCCAACTGGCTTTATTGAATGGGTGGGTTTTCCAACTTTAGGTGCAATTCAAACAAGCAAGCAAGCCGACAGAATAAACTTATTATATAAAACCCTATATTATGAATAGGAATAGGTATGACTTGTTGGGTCCCCATTTATTATTATATCTATTTTTCCATGTGTGTTTTTGTCATTTCTTTGTACATAGTTCTACGTTGAGTCCTCTGAGTAGAGATGAGATTTGACAACCATTCCAAACGTTTTTCACATTTTAAAACATATTTCACAGTTTTTATTAGTGTCAGGGAATAGACGACCAAGATGATTTTAGTCATTGATGCATGATGTTTTTGCAGTTGTACACATGTCCAACGACCATGCTTTGAACCTCTCACGTTTTGACACCACTATGCTTTGTGTTAGAATATATAAATGACGTGTCTAACGGATGAGAGTCCCCTGATTGGGGGTTACTTTACCTATCACTTTTGTTGTAGGTTTTATTTTCTCCGCGCCCTTGTTATAAGATAATATTCTAATGCACTAATCTCGTGCATACAGTTCACCACTTTGAAATTCAAGCTTTTAATTACAACAATAATTTTAGTAGTCAAAATGCAAAAAAATGAGGTGGCCTCACGCGTGGGAATTGATCCAGTGACCTAGTCTAGGAGGAACCCAGGTGAAAACATGTACTACTCATACCACAAGCAACATGATATGTTCAATAGTAACTGAGCAACTTGATATGTTAAATGGTAACTAAGTGTTCTTTTAAACATCAATTCTTTCTTATTGGAACGAATGATTTCACAACACATTTTAATCATGATATATGCTTTTTAGTCATTGTTGTTGCTATAATATTAAAGGATTTTCTTCAATTATTGTTTATTTCCTCTTCCATATTTATATGTGCTTGATTCAAGTTTTTTGGGGCAATATTATTCCTTTCAAAGGTAATATAGAATAAGAGTTACTTGTTATAGTCGATATTGTCATAAATTGCACTCACATAAATAATGTAAGTGAGATTGAGATGATAAATTGGAGCAAAAATAGTAGATATTATTTAGGTAGATATTCCTAGAATTATAGGTGTGTAAATGTAGGTATTTAATTTCAACATTTAAGTCGTATTATTACTATGCGAAATTTCGTTAATGTCTCTCTCTTATTTTTTTATTTCATAATACGAGCAAGATTGATATGGTAGAGTACATAACATATAAAATATATTATCAATGTTCGAACAATCTAAGCAATGGAATAGGTGTGGGACATGCATGTATTTAATTCCAAACATTATATTTTAACTTTTTCCTTTGCAACTTTTCATGTCTTCTTCTTATCTAACAAATTATACACCATCTAATAAAAACATTACATGATAAAAAAATAAAACTAAAAATTTCCAAAGCGCATTTCCTCCATAATTTCTCAAAAACATTGTTTCTTTTAGTTTTGTAACGGCTTGTTGTTGGGGATCTAGAACCGAGAGATACATTAATATCACTTTGAGTGAGGGTCCCCTTTATATGGCTAAATAAATACGTAATACAATGATATTCTTAAGTTTGAGATTGTTTTGAATAATTGACAAACATGGCCTTTGTTACAATTTTTCAACAAAATAGTTTTTTTGTTACATAGTAATCAAAAATGAAAATTGTGGCATTGGAATTATAGCTAATCCACATTTTGATATATTATTGTAGTTTTTCCACAATTCATTATACCATGGATAGTCCACAATTTATAAAATTTATAGTTAATCTCCATTTTTAAACTGTATATTATCCACATTTCTTAATTTTTGTAACATTTCTACAATTATTGTATTTGTTAGTATTCCACAATCTTCACAAAAAATGTAGTTTATCTATATATTACATTTTGGTAGAAATTTCACATTTTAGAATTTTGTAACTCTCACCAATGTTATATTGTGACAATTTCAACAATTTATTTCTATAATTTCCGTTACCACATAAAAATTATAGGTGGAAACTACAATTTAATTGCTACAATAATTAATTGTGAAATTATATTTTTCAAAAATGTAGATATGTTACTATTAACAACGAATATGACATTTATTTAGATAATTCTTTATGTGGATTGTCTACATTTAGAAGATACATATATAATTTTATTATTAAATGTGAATATTTTTCTATAAAAATAATAATTATCATTATTATATATTATTAAAAAAATAAAAAATATTTTAAAAAATCGCATGCAAACTTAAATATATTATTTTATTAAAATAAACATCTTAATTAATAAAGCTTTTTATAACTTGCAGTTTTAAATTAAAAACTATTGTAAGTATAACTTGGGATTATACTTTGTTTTCCTCTGCCTAACCTATTAACACTGTACATGGATATATGTTTTAGGTTCTTAAACGCGGATCCCAAGCCAAGGCCTTCACAACAAACTAATCTGTATGGCCGATGATATGGAACTCTAGGGTGAAAGAGTGCAAGTTAAAGTGTCGATGGCTATCAGGAAAAGGCGTAACTAGCCGACACATTCAAGTTTATAATGACGTGGTCGGTGGGTCCCTCGTTTTGCTGAAAGAATAGAAACAAATATCTGTTAGTAAATTTCTAGCGCCATCAATCATCGCTATTTTCTTGGCCTTTTGTGGACATTAATATCTAAATTAAATTAAATTAAATTAAAATTATTTGTTCCAGCACTTCCGGCAACTCCTGTTCCAATAATACTTACTGTAATAAATCACGTGTAGTACAAGGAATATTGTCTTTATTATCACGACAGATTTGTTGAGGGTCGATTCATGAACAAAACAAATATCTTGCACACAATTTTTAGCAGATAGTAAACAGAGGTGAACATCTGCTATTTGACGGCTGTCTTAGGACGTCGTTTGTAAAATAGTCAGCCCATCTCTGTTTGACATGAAAGAATTCGGGACAACCATCATTATTATTATGAACATATTCAATGTAAATATAAGTGCAACATTACATAAATATTTAATTAACACATTTCACTGAAAATGTGTTTATATCGAAAGCATATAATCCTAAAACTTATACAACACTTGTAAATACGATTAAAAATATAATACATTTTTAAATAAAAATTATATTTAACATAAATGGATGCACCGTTTAAAACCAATTAACGTCACAATTTTTTTCATTTGACAAGTGGAGTAAGCCATCAAATCTCATCCTTAAAAGGCATCTCTATATTATGAATTTTTGAGAAAGAAATAATACTTAAAATTTGAGAATATATATTTGCAACTAATAAACTTGATTCCTAAAGAAGAGTACATGACAACTGGAAAGAAATCAAAAATTGCAACCGGTGGAGTTTGAGTTTTTAAAAATAAAGCTTTCGGTTGTTCCACAAAACACAATACATGGAAAAAAATAGTGAGTTAAACTTCAATTGATGCACGAGATGAGTAACTCCACGTTGAAAATAGAAAAGCCAAAACCACTCGTAATACCTTCCACACGGGGATGAGATTTGATGGCCACCTCCACCCGTCAGGAGGAAATTTGGTGACGAGAAATAATTTTTCTTGATCTTTTTGACTATCTAAAATAATTAATTTGTTTTGAATTTTTATGTGAATGTTACAACATGTTTGTTTACGATTTTAATCTATATAATATTATACAAATTTGTTTGGTATTTTATCATTATTCATAAATTGTATTAGAAATTTATGTAACTAATATATAATATAATTAAAAAATATTTGTAATTGTTATATAATATTAATAAATCTAACGTGTAGTTTGAAAATAACATGTCAAACATTGATGGTTTATTACTTTTCAAAAATGTCAAATACGTTCCAAACACTTAAAAACATTCAAAACGAAGGTCAAATCTCAACTATGCTTCCACGTATGAAAATGAGACAAGTGAGTGAATTGATGATAAGTGTAGTTCAAGGTTTTAATTTTATGACCTTTTAAAATAAATTGTTTTTTATTTGATTAGGTAAAAACAAGGATCGGCTCCTAGAAGCCACACAATCGAAAGATGCAACATGAAACCAACCCAAGATGAGCAAGAAAAGAAACATGACCACACAAGGAGTTAAACAAACTTAACTTGAAAAGGACCAGGTCCATAAAAGACTAAAAAGCAGTCATGCAGATCGATAGCCCGCTTGGATTTCCTAGAATGCACTAAGTGCCATCCTTCAACAGGATCACCTCCACCCCAAATGTCACCTTGATGTACTCTCTATAATTCTTGCCCTCCCAAAAGGCAAGGACCTTTAGGGAGTCTGGATCGATATGGGGTTTAGCCATTCAAATCTTCAATTTTATCTCATTTTTTTAATCTCCAGTACAACTTCCAATCTACCCTCTTGGGTATCCATCGTAGGCCATTTAGGACCTTTAGGAAAAGGTAAGGATCCCACAGGATCGCTCTGAGATGGTTGGGCCCTGAATTTCCTATCATAAAACTCCCATCTCATTTCCTCAAATGATTCCACCAAATCGAGAAGTTTATCCATTGGATCGGGAGGTAATGATTCTTGTATTTCCTTAGATGCATTCGATTCATCCCCAGAACCATACTCCTCCCTTGTTTCTGCAGATTCCTCACTTTCCTCCTCATTGTTTTCATCCGAGTCAGATGAGTCGAGTTGTGACTTGTTGAAGCAAGATCCTAGCCCCTGAAGGAGCAAGGGACACGTGGGAAAGTGGAAGATCCACACCCGACTCAACCACCACCAAAACAGATCCAACAGCACAAAGCACCTCCTCCACCACAACGCATGAAGGAAGCAAAGAAGCAGGACAAGGGGCACTAGCTCCAACACTCACGTTTTGCTTCATTCTCCAATCCAAAATAGGGCCTTTGCAAGAGGCAGACCCATGGCCAAAAATCCTACACTTAACACAAAAGACAAGGGAATGTTCATATTGGATCTCTTGATCAACAACCCTATTTCTCAAGAAGATACGGATGAAGGAAGGTAGCTTTTCTCGAAGGGAAACATTGATGCACATTCTCACAGCAACCATCCTAGATCTAGCTAGGGTCGTTGGGTCAATGATCAGCAGATCTCCAATGGCATGAGCTATTCCCCTCAACACTTCAACCTCCCAGAACTCAAAAGCTAAATCTGGGAGTTTCACCCAAACTGGGTAAGCCGTAGGTTCAAAAAATTTCTTATCAAACCTGAGGTCTCCATTTGGCTAGATGCAAGCATAGTCTTCCCATAGAGCCAAGGACCCCCATTAATGGTGTTGAGATATTCATCCTCCCTGTCAAACTGGAACAAGAAAGATTGATTCGAAATGACTACCACCGAGATGCCTCCAATAGGAGCCCATTTCCTTCTAGCCCAGGCTCTAACAAGATCAACATTTGGTCTAATACCCACAAATCTTCCACAAAGAGAGAGCCCATATCTATTTTTTTCCCTTTCAACCATATCCTCTCGCATAAACAAGGTTGAATTATCATTTTTACAAATCAAGTTCAAGGTAGGAAGGGAGGGCCAAATACGGACTTTCAAATGGACTCGCTCACCCCAATATCGAGAGATCCCAACAACCTATTATCAAGAAAGTGGGCTACAAGTGTTGGTGGAATTTTTCAGATGGATGTGTCTTTTGCCACCATTCTAATGAAGGCAGCGTTGTAAAGCTATATGGAGAGAAGAAGATGTTGCACCTCATTGAAGATCCAAATAATGCTTCTTATGAAGTGTTGTATGCTATTGTAGATGTTGATAACTTTGTGGGGTTATTTGTTGGAAAAGAGCAAGATTGATCGGTGTAAATGTCTTGAACAAGTGGGTTTACCTTGGATGTTTAGCGGAAGCCCCGTGTGTCTATGGTCCGAGACATTTTTATTTGTCCATTAAAAACTCCGAGCAAAGGGCAGAGTGAGCGGAAGCCTCCAAGTGTCCTCCCTGGTGCTTCTTGAAAATAAAACCTAGAGGCCAGACCCAAATAGGCACAGTCCCTCCACGTGTCCTAGAATTTTCAAAATTTATTTGAAAAAGTTTAAGTACTAAACGAAGCCGGTGGAAGCCTCCACATGTCTCCCTATCATAATTGTTAAGGTGTGACCCTGAGGTAGATCCTCAAATGAGCCCCGCCCTCCACACATCCATGGTCCGCCAAACCTTTATCGGGTGCATGAAAATTTTTTCTATGTCCGAGAAAGGCAACAAAAAACTCCACGTCTCCCAAAGCCATAACTCAAGGCCAAACCAAAAGGTGAATTTTCAAATGAGCGTCGAACCTCCACGTGGACAAGTTTTGAGTTAGAGAGAGCCTTAGATTTTTTCAAAGTGCCCCACTAAGCCACATCCAACTAGAAGGGCCACGTTTCCACAGATGTTGAGATGTAAATTTGACGGGGAAAAACACACCCGTCAAACCATAAAATGCAGGAAAAACACCATTTGAGCCCGGAAATGAATCTTTATTCACAGATAAAGAGTTTGGAAATGATATAAGGCCCAAATGTGATCCTCCAAGCTGCATCCAATCACATTTCCACATATATTTGGGACAAAAATGATGGGACAACAAAACATGACTGTGGAAAATGAAAGGAAAGGAAAAACCCAAGTTTTATGCCCAAGTTACAAACTATTTCATATGGATAGAGGAACGAAAAACAAATTTTGGACTTTTAATTGATCCTCGACCAAGGAAGGGACTCATCATCGCAACCAATGGAGGACAGTATTCAAGCATCAATACGTGGAGATAGAAACATGATAGACCCGCAAATTGAAGAATTTCAATGACAAATGGGGTGAGACTAATTTGAGCACCAACATCGGCTCGGCTTAGGGATGGGCACTCCTGTGAGTGCCACAAGAAAAAATATCAGACAAAGTGCTAAAAAATAGACCATTAGGTAACAAAGTTAAAGAATAAGCTTGTAGAGTAGAAAAACCATAACCATCCTCTAAAAAATGAACCGAGAAACTAGCAAAATCAGGTCACCAAGGACCAGAATGAACAAAAACACAAAAGGAGAATGAAAGCAAAGAACTATAACTATACAATTTAATATACCTTGATTCTAAGAAATCAATCAAGGAAATGTTTCAAATTCACCGCCATTAACGTGAGGAAAGTCAAGAAATTCCCCATCTAAGTCTTTTAGGAAGAAGGTATTTTCACCAATTCAAATATCAATTGAATAAGGGACCATCCACAATGCATCAAATTTACCATTCTTTGCCCTTATCTTCATGCACTGCTATCCCATGAAAGCAAAATACCCCCAATGTTGAAATCCCTTGAGTCACCTTCTTATCAAATAACTTCTTCAACTTTTCTCTGAACTTCACATGCCATTGATGGGATGCCCTTCTTTCTTCATCTAACTCAACAATCTGATTGATTCGAGCATCATATGGACTAACTTCTTGATCTTCAATTTGTTGAACAAACTAAAATGAAGAAAATTACAAATGAAGGGGAAACAAATCTTGAGTTCCATATACCAACACAAATGGGCTCTTATAGTAGCTCTTTTTGATAGTAATTTTATCATCCCAAACAAAAACTTTAGTTTTCACCCCTCTTCTTTTGTTCATCTCCAAGGTTCTTCTAATGATCTTCAAAAAAAAAAATTTCTGGACTCATTGTCCATTTCCTTGGGGATTCTAGTTAGAAGCATATATCAAATTGATCCATAATCTTTGCACATTGCCACCAAATGTTTGGCTCTAAAACTCGTGGCATTATCAACAACAATTTTATTTGGCACTCCAAATGCATATGATTTGATTAGCATGAAGTCCATGATAAATTGGTGTGTTGCCTTCTTGTTGGGGATTTCTTCCACCAACTTAGTGAAATAATCAGTGGCTACTAGAATCCATTTATGACCAGCACTAGAAGAATCAGAAATTTTTCCAATGAAATCCATTCCCCATTTCTTAAATGGGGCTTCAACTGACATAGGCTGCAAAGGAAGGGAGCTGAAGCTTTCATTCTTCAAGAAAAACACTGAAAACTTTCACATTTCCTAACCAATAGAGTTGTATCTTTGAAGAGAGTTTGAAACCAATAACTAACCCTCAAGATTTTATGTGTTGTAACTCTTCCAACAAAATTTCCCCACAAACTCCTCCATGGATATCAGCAATTATTTTGGGGCCTCATCTTCAATAATGCATCTTAAGAGCACTCCCTTGGGGTTCTTCCAAGCTAACCCAAAATCAATAATGACATATTTTCGAGAGGATTAAGAGCTCTTTTCTGATTTTTACTCAAATATTTAGGGCAGCATAGATGTCTAAGATAAAAGATTATATCCTTGTACCATTTAGAGCTTACCAACTTTTCAAGGACATCCACCCTTTCTCCTTCTACTTCATTCACCTTAATAGTTTACAAGTTGCTCTCATCCATAAGATTATCTAGGCCCAAACCTCTTACCAATTTTGTGGTTTAGATATCCATGTCATACTCTTGCAACTTGTTCCACCCATCTGCATATTTTTCTTGAGACCTCCATCTTTGATAATATGTCTTTCACCATGGTGTGGGGAACATAAAAACAAATTTAGAGCTCAAGATGCAAGTGTCTGAAAACCTTTGTTGCTTTCACCAAAAAAAATTCTTGCTTCTCCATGATGGTGTACTTTAACTCGGCTCCTTGAAATGCCTTACTGAAAAACAAAATTGGTCTCTTAGCCCCTTCATCATCCTTTGGCAATAAAAGATGAATGGTTTTTCTAAAGAAAAAGAAAAAACTTGAAAATGCTTCTTGTAATTTGGAGCTGCCAAAACAAGGGAATGCTTTAGTGCTTCCTTTATCCCATTGAAAGCTTGAATGGAAGCTTCTTCCCATTTTATAACTTGGTCCTTCTTCAACATACTAGTAATGGGATGGTCACTCAACAAAGTTAGACATAAATCTTATGATAAAGTTTATTTCTCAAAAGAAGGATGGAACTCCCTTCTTAGTTCTTGGAATTGGAACCTGTCAGTGATGGCTTCCACTCTCTCGGGATCAATCATGATCCCGTTACTTTGATACAATGTGACCAAGAAATTTTTCTTTTGCACTCCAAAATGGCACTTCTTGGGATTCAATGATATGCCATACTCTCTACATCTTAACAACATTCTCTCCAAGTGTGTTAAGTGATCATCTTCTTTTTCGGAAAACACAATTACATCATTTGGATAAACAAAATGAAATCATTGATATAACTAGCAAATGCTACATCCATTGCTCTTTGAAAATTTCTCCAACATTCATTAAGCCAAAAAGCATCCCGACATAGACATAAATTACCCAAGGAGTGGTAAAGACAATCTTTAATTTTTCGATCTCTTTCACAACAACTCGATTATAGCTAGAGAAACCATCCAGTGGATAACAATTCAGAACTAGTTACCAATTGTATCATATTATCCATGTTTGGCAGAGGATGATTATCTTTCAATGATTCTTTGTTCATGTTCTGAAGTCTATGCATAGCCTTATATCACCATTCTTTTTCCTAATAGGCCTAGGTTTACAACCCAAGATGAGTACCTTGTGGGCTAAATGATACCTCCATCCCTCAACTTCTTTAGTTATTCTTGCATCTTCAAAGAATACGAGTGGATTGATGGGCCTCTGTTTTTTTTCCTAAAAGGCTTGGCATTAGATTGAGAGGAATTTCATGTTGGAACAAATCTTCCATGTATGCCTTCAACTCAAAGTAAGACCAAGCTATAGGTAGTTTTGATATTTCTTAAACAATTAAACATAGGATTGCTTCTCTTCCTTGCTGATATTGCTTCTAACCATATTTTACATGGTTTTTCCTTTGTTCCCAGGTCATGCTCTTCCACATCTCTTGAAACCAACATACTCCTTTTAATAATGCAATCAACATTATCAAACTTCGATTCAAGTGCCACCAAACCTCTGGGAATCGTGTTTGTCTTCATTTGGATGATATATTTTCCAAATAAAGTTTTCCTTTCCTTCAGCAACACACACCATTGGTTCCTAATCTATATTTTTCTCAAGAAAATCACCTTGGTTATGTAGAAACTATTTCATCTGGGCATCATCATCAAACACTTGCCAATTTTTAACATTATCAGGATAGATGGCCTTGTTAGTATTTCAACATCATACTCACAAAATGGAGACAATGTGTTCCCAAATTTAGATCTTGCACTCTGCTAACTTGTCTGCAAAAGCATTAAACTTTCTATCATGGGGCACAATATTAAAAGAGTCAATCATTTCAATCAAATCCCAAACCGCATGCTTATATTGTTTCATTCTCTAATTTTTAGTAGCATACTATTTTCTAATTTGCTTGATAATCAATTTGAATCCCATTTGACAATGATATTCTTTATACCATATTTCCATGTAATTCTCAAACCTAATAACAATGCTTCATATTTAGCAATTTGTTAGTGCATTCAAAGTTGAGTTTGAAATAAAATAAAACTCTTCATGGCACGGAGAAATCAAAATAATGCCAAGACCATTTCCAAACTTGGAACATGCTCCATCGAATAACAAGGTCCAAGGTAAACCTACTTGTTCAAGACATTTACATTGATCAATCATATGCTCTTTGCCATCATTTAACACCACAAATTTATCATCATCTACATTCACATACAACACTTCATAAGAAGCATTATTTGGATCTTCAATGAGGTGCAACATCTTCTTCTCTCCATACAACTTTACAAGGTTGCCTTTAATTAGAATGGTGGAAAAATGCATATCCATATGAACACTTCCACCAACACTTGTAGACCACTTTCTTGATAATAACATGCCCCATTTGGCAAGGAAATCAATAATGACGACATCAAGTTTCAAGTTCTTACCGGATAAGCTATAAGTTGTACCACCAAACCTTTTACACATCCTACAATAGGCACCTCTCTAGAATCCATTGTAGTACACTTGCCATAGGCTTTTCATCAATTTAATGTTCAATTCATTCATGAATTCTAGAGGCATAACATTACATGATGCTCGAGGATCAAACATATAATTGTGCAAAGAAGTATGTATTTAATAATAGTATTGTAAAAATGGATCAACATTTAATTGAGACTTAACCAAAGATGTTCCCAAGTAAAATTTCAGGTGGTTCACCCATCTCTCCTCCAATACTAGTGGTTTTCTAGGTTTACAATGGTTGGAGGAGTGTTTTCATTATTTATATTTATGCCTTGGGCACTCCTATCTTCCTCCAATCCCAAATACTCAAAATCCCTCTTCTTATACTTAGGAATCCTAATCAGTTCAACAATTGGGACAGAAATCTTGATCTGACTCAAGACTTGGGCAATGTCATAAGGAATGTATTTGGGAAAAGCAGCATTTGGAGAAATATTGACAAACTCATCAGATGGCACAATATTTTTCACATTTTGGGCATGGGTGGGAACACCAGTTCTACTTGAGACAACAAGGCCTTTACCAGATGCATCTTTCTTTGGAGTTTCTTTTGGGACATTGGTGAGAATTGGGGTCTTTGGTTTGGCTTGAGGCCCTGCCCCTTTGACAACTTTACTTCTTGTGTTATACTCTTTTTCTTGGGCAACAACAACATTCATTAACAATTTTCTATCCTCTTTTTCGATGGGATTCATCCATCGTACTTCTTAATCATTAGAGTTATTAGGTAATCAAAATCATTATTAGGAATTTCAAATGCTTGTACCATATCTATTTATAAAGCATGAGAAGGAGGAAGAAGAGGTACTAGTGAATGCGATCCCAAAAACTTGTAGTAGTTCTTGCACTTAATACCTTATTTGAAGTTGTTCCTTGCTATGAGCTTGTAGAGCAATCCACAATACATGCATCATCATGTGTTGTCATCATCATTAGCTTCTTCAACTTGTTGATATACTTCACATGGCAGGTGGGGTAAGAAACATTTTTCACACCAATCAATTTGATTTATCTCTTCAACAACAGAAACTCTGGCATTTAGAGGATCAGGAACTACTCTATTTTCCCTAGCTTGGGGTTGTCTAGCTCCCATGGGTCCTTTACCTCTGTCATCAGACCTTTGATCATTTCTAGGATGATTTGCAAATTTGTCTTATCCTTGTTTCCTATGTTGACCTTGAGAACCTTGTCCAATTCCTTTCTCTGCCTTGGCTAGCTTGTAAGAGATTTATTTGACAACTCTAGCCAAAGTCTTTACAACTTCCTCAAGATCCATAACCTTACTTGATTGAGGATTCTCATGGTTGATCATTTTAACACCCTCCTCTTAGGAGGTTTTCCAACTACTTTAATGTTGTTCTCAATTTGCAGAGCCATGGTAAAGGCTTACCTCAAAGTATTAGTGTTCTTATCCCTCAAATAGTAAGCAACTTTCTTATAAAATGCATCCGAATACTTTATCAGACATGATTCATCACATGGCCTCAAAATAAATAGGAAATCTTCTCAATGTTTTGTTAAATATAGTGTTGAAATCATGCACTGATCATTAGGATTCATTTTTATATTTTCAAACTCTAATCAAAGAAACCAAGGGTCTATTTTATCACCATAATACATTCTAAAATTATTCTTCATCTCTATTAAGGAGTCAATGGAATTATCTAGAAAAGATTTATACGATTCCCTTGCATCTTCTTCTAGAGTATGGATAAATAATTTAATGTATACATCCTCAAACTCTATTTCAAAATCCTCCATCATATTGACAAAGAGTTTCAAGTGTTGATCACTAGTTATTGCATTATTTCCTTGAAACTTAGGAAATTTGTTTCTTACATCTTGTGGCACAACATTTGGATAACCAGCCATACCTCTAAAACTGATGGGACCAAAAGTATTAACAACAAATGGAGGTCTGGGTGGAGGCTGAGCCATATTATTTTGAGGAGGTGATCTTATAGGAGAAACAAAATGATGAGGAGTGAGGGGTCTGTGTGGTATAGGGATGTAATTTTAGAATGACTACCCTCTAAAGGCTCTGTTTCTTGGAAAACTATATTAGATTTTGAAAATACAGGGGCAGATTGAGAAGAAAATGTTTCAAATATAGATGAAGGACCCTCTCCAAATGGAGAATTTAATTCAACAAAGAGACTACCTGATTCAAAAGCACTTGAGGAAGTACTACAATCTTCAATCACAAGCTGATTAGTTTCACCAATGGAGATCACTTTCTTGAGGCTTGATCTCCAAAAGCCCTACAAATTCTTCTTCCTTCTAAATTAGACTTTCCCAACTCTTGAAACAACCTTCTACTAGGGTCCTTGGTGAAGAAATATCTTCTTCCTTCCAGCTTTGCAGATATTAGTGACAAATCTTACTTGATATATGTTAAGACACTAGTATTTATAAAGAATTTAAACAACATGGAATCACCATTAATAATTTTCACCTTAGTTTATGTAAATGCACTATGAAAGACCTATAAAATGTCCGTCAATGCTAGATTAATTTAAAGCTTACAAGATCTACTCTTCTTTTACCCAAATTTATCAATGATGATATAAATCTTAGTGCAATAAATATATAAGATGGAAATATTGACTCAAAACTCACAAATTTAAACAATTATTACAGATCGAACAAATAATGATGTTTCAAAGCAATGTATCACACAACATGTGTTAAAAATATGTGATCAAAACATTGACACTAGTGTTGTTGATAGCCCAAATGGATATGAACTAGAAACAAATCAACAAATCATCCTCGTACACCTCGAGATTCTTCAAATACTAAAAAGAGTCCCAAATCGGTGATGCTCAAAAGTCCCCACAAATAGTCCACAACAATGGCGCCACTAGTGTTGGTATCAAAATTTGTTCTCCATTTCAAGATGAGCAACATCACAAATTAGAAATGGAACTTAGAGATAGATAGATCATGAGTGTGTGTTATTTTTAGCCGGGATGATATCTAAGCGGCCCTTTTATCACTCATATTTGTGGAGAGATGGATTAAACCTTAAGAGGATTTGACCTATCCTCACTACTTTAGGTCATGCCTTTCGACCCGTGGTGAGAGGACTCCTTAGTGTAACCTCTATTTGATGAAGGAGATGGAGATATCCTTCTTTTGCACAAATTTTATGAAGAGAAACCTTGGGAAAATAAAGTCAATATTCCATAATTTAACTCTTAAGAGTTATCACTTCTAAACGATGGAGATACCTTCAACACAAGGCTAAGGTTACTTGAAGACATTAAGAAATTCTAATTATTCTACATATTTTAGTAAGTAGATTTTGTTCCTTTGTTTATATATAGGAAAATAGGGTAGTTCAAGATGGATTCATGGTTTTGAATGATTTTGGTGGGAGATGAAGCATGATAAATTTTATTATACATGATCTCTGAGAAACTTCACAATAATGGACAACTTAACAACATAAAGCTTCCAAATAGTTAAGACGTTCCTTCAACCAGAAGGTGTTCTTCAATGGAGGCTAGATCAACATGTTTTCACACAATATTTGAGAATCTAAAAAAGGATCGAATTATAAGAATCAATTAAACACCAAGAACCTTTGATCAATCATGCCTAAGGTATGCCCAAAGACTTACGGACAATATTTATCAACAAATGATAAATGAATTGATTTTATATTTGTTTATCTCATCACAAGATGAAGGATCTTCTTGAAATGAAATTGCAAATACTACTAAATTATCACAGTGGATGAGATCATGTGTGGATTTCACAAATATTTCAAAGTAATATTGTAATAGGAACAAAAGAAAATTTTAGAGAATTCTCGAAAAAAAGCAGACACAAATTGCTCCAGAGATTGACACAAATTAATTTCAAAATTTCTTAGATTCATTAGTAGGGGAAATCTTCCAGAGAAATCTTCATTGCTCGTAAAAATGGCTATACATCCGCAACCAACTTGACACGATATAAAATCTAACATAGAAGAAAATAATAGGTTATCTCATCTTGGTCTCTCAAGAAGACAAATTTCAAAATTTATCTTAAGAATTCAACCCTTGACCATTTTGGAAGATTATTCTTGGTCCATTTATACATTTATTTTTTACTCACTCAATTTTCCCCCAAAAGAGAAAAATATTTGAGAGACCTTTTTTGTTACCAATTTTCCTCATAAAGCAACATTTTACAAATTTACATGCGAAAGCTGTGAGGTGGACCAATTTTGAAATGATCACATTTCATGGGCCCTCGACTAATGACTAGCGGGAGACCATGCCACATCATTTTGGAAATCCTTCTAATCATTTTGATTCTATCATGTGAGAAATCCCCTTTTAATCATTTTTAGAGGCTCGCATATTTGGATATGACAGGTAATCCTTTTACTCTCGAGGAAACACCTTTTTCATCTTTTATGCCTGTAACTTTCATCATTTCATATTTTCCATCTCTTTCCTCCTTTGAAACTTCTGCCTCGTATACATCTCCTCTAGTAATTCCCATTTTGAAAGTGCCCAAGGCAATTCAAAATTCAAAATTTTGATCTTAACAAACCTTGGACTCAAAAATTAAGTTTTGAATCCATTTAATGACACTTTACATATAGAGACATCAAGGAATTTCATCAAAGAATGATGAAAAAATGTGTATTCACATCTCCAGAGTGTTGAAAAAAATGGTAGAAAAATAGTTGTAATACACAACAACCATTGATTATGCCCCTTTTCCATTTTATATCATAGCCGTCACATGTTTCCTTGGTACAATAGTAAAGGATAAGTACAAGGGAAAGTTCCCAAACAAGCGCAAGCCTTCCACATGCCATGGGCCCAAGAAAATGCATTTTGGTCTTTGAAAAAGTGTAAAAGGATCCAAAATTTCACACACAAACAGCGCACTTTGAATAGTAAAAGGATAACTTTTTTTTTTACTTGATTGACACTAACACGACACAACATGTCGTGTCTCAAGGATGGTAGAGTTTGTTAAAAACTTGAGGTTTAGCAAGGATGGCCATAAAGGCAGACGGAAAAATTCACACCTATCAAGGAAAAATTTTTACCTTTTTTTAGACATGACAACATAGAAGTCCAACCACAAAACACACTTATAGTTAGGGAAAGCCACAATAAGAAATGATTGAAGGTTATTTATTTTGATAAAACACCCTTTATCTCATGACTTATCTTTTCGTAAAGATTCAATATATGATTCGCACAAATTCATCTTACCAACCGAGTTATTTTCTATATACTTTGTAGAGTAGTTCACATAAAGTCTTCTCCTACTTGCTAAATCTTATTATCTTCCGAAACTTACCATTGTTTTCCCTTAAGATTGTTTAAGAGTTCACCCAAAAGGGGTAGTGTTCACTAGTTTAGCTAGGGATATCAATTTATAAAATTTCACTTTACAAGGATAGTTTCACCTTTGATTACTTCAGAATCTCTTGTTCTCAAGTAAGTCATCTCTACATTAATTTATCGAATATATATATTTTAGTTAACTTCTATATGAGGGTTAACCACTCCATTTAATTTTACTTATATCACATCATTACAAGGTGTCAGAGAGTTTTGACTTAACACTTTATTCTCAAAATCAAGGTTTTACAATACTTATGCCAATGTAATGATTGAATATCATTTCTCACCAAGGTAAGTTACTAGTCTAACAACAAAAGGGAAAGAACACTTCACCACGTAGTTTTCCAAACATACCAAGACAAGAGATCTTCTAAACTCCTTGCAAGCAAAGTTACAAAATTTACAAATTAAACTTTCTACAAAGAACTTCATAATTTGAACTGATGAAACTTTTACACTCTTTTCCTTTAATCTACTCGCATAATCCATTTGCACAAATATTTATTAGAGTCAGTTCGCTAGAACTGAGCATGATAAGATATAAACCTCACCTAATAATTTATGCCATCTAGCATCTAAATAAATGAAAGTTTGCAATACTCCTTATCAAATAAATTTCTAACATACATTTAAAACTCAACTACACATCTCATGATAATACATTTCATACTCATTAATGTTCACTTCCTTAAGATCTTCTTACATAAGAACACAATTACAAGTGACTAGATATACAACCTTAACCATGCAATAAATCATACTTAAATTACAGTAATAATAATAACGCTCACCTAATACCTCGACCTACTTCACATATATATAAGTATCCAACAATATTATCTTTCAATTAAATAAAAGCACCAACGACATTAAGTTTATATGATAAATACAAGTATCAATCTTATATTATTCATCGATATTACCCAAGTATCAAACCTTCATAGAAAATCGGTGATATGTAAGTATAATTTGGATATTTATCTCACAATTTTAAGGATATACCAGGGTTCATTTTAAGAGACCTCCTGGAAATCGGAGGTGGAGAATACCTGGCGAATATCCCCGGAACCGGTTTCACGGGAAGGCGAATTTTTTGGGGGTTGTATGAAAAAATTTCGCCTGATTATCAAGCACTACGACAGAAGGCTGCAGACGCGCGACGGGATATTTTACATCAGCGTGTCAAAAATGCGATGACACGCATCCGCAGCCGCAGCCTCGAACTCGCTTTCTCATCAAAAAATCTCCGTGTCGCGCATCAACAAACTCTTTTTCGTGCATCTGCTATGCATCAATATCTCATTTGTACCTCATTGTCGCGCGTCAAAAATGCGTTGACGGCGTCAACAGGATTTAGTGACACGCGTCAATAGGCCTTAGTGACGCGCGTCAACGTGCCTTAGTGACGCACATCAATAGGCCTTAGTGACACGCATCATGCAGACCTTAGTGACATCGCGTCACTAAGGCCTATTGACGCCGCTGGCCACTAAGGCCTCGTTGCGCGCATCAATAGGCCTTAGTGACGTGCGTCAATAGGCCTTAGTGACGCGTGTCAATAGGCCTTAGTGACGCGTGTCACTAAGTTCTATTGACACGCGACAAAGCCAAATATCTTGTCGCAAGCGCCTCGCAACCTCTACCCTCTTCTTGCTCATCGAAAAAAACTCCATGTCGCTCGTCAACAAAATCTTTGTCATGCGTCAATATCTACAGTATCTCCTTGTCTGCAAACCCTCCTTGTCGCGCGTCTATAATACGGGATATATCATATTGTTGAAAAATGTGAAGTAGAAGTGTTCTACCTGGCGAATAATCTAGGTTTATATAGGGGATATTTTTCAAGGGTAGGCGAAGCTGACCCCTAAAAAAAATTAAAGTGTAATTTTTAGGCGAACAGGTCACTGGCGCCGTGCAAAAAATTCACCTTTTCAAAATTTTCAAAAATGGAATATTCGCCACTAAAATTTTCCCTGGGATATACTTATGTTAACAAATATTCCACCAATCCACAAGTTCATATATTATTTAGGTATCCTTTTGGTTGCTTATTCCATGTCTTTATATGTTTCTATTAGTACAAGGGTCCAACTCATTGGAATGAGTTACGATCAACAAAATTGTCATATTTTGCTAATATGTCAAAGATACATTTGACTAACTAGGATATGTAAGAACGGTCCAAGCCACTATAAATACAAGTATCAACATTATCTCAACTCCCAATTGAGATGCAAGTATCAATTTTTTAGCTAACATAATAATCATCGTAATGCCGAAAAATATTCCACTCGTTAACTAAGTATTGAAATAACATATTTATCCTTACTGGTTACCTGATAACATAATATACCCTGTTATATAATTCAACCTCCACTTGCATACCCCAATTTATGGGTATTAATTATTGTTCTATAAAATTAAGTTAATTAATTTCAGGTGGACTTATATCCTCATCTTGTCATACATGGTATGCATCCCATTATGGTATCTGTACCTTTACTTAAGGCTATGCATGAATCCATTTAGGGTAGTTATCTTAACTTCCCTATTCATCTGTTTTCCTACCAAAAGTCTTTCGACAAGCTTCAAGGTCAAAGTATAAGATAAATTTATAATTTCATATTTCAAGCATTGCCTAAATTCATATGCATGAGGACATCACATATCAATCAAACTTGAAGAATGTCGACATTCATGAGAGTTCGATGTATCCAATATTACTTTAACCGATTCAAAGATCCAAGTAGTGCCTCAAAATTAAGCCAAAGAATTATCCACACAGGATAATGACTTGCGTGCATAACATATTCGTAAAGGTCATAGAAAACCCATTAACGCATGCTTCAGGAGGGTTCCAATCCAATAATAAGCTCATAGTAATAATAATAAGAGGGCCGGTGAGGGGTTTTCAATAATCCCAAGGTAAATGATAATCGAATGACTCGGGATGGAGCTATCTAGAAAGACCAATAAAACTAGTATGACTGTTCCCAAATAGAAGCCCCCAATCCTAATGGGAGTTTATATTATTATAAAACCACAAAGTAAAATCCAAATACAGTCATATCAGAAATTCCCTTTTTCAAGCCATGTTCTACATAATATAAGCAATACAAGAAAAATTATAAACCTCATTCATGCTCCATACTATTTTCTACGTAAAACCCTCATTCAAAGGAATAATCAAGGCAAAAAGATAAAGTAACATTATAAGATCAAGTGAGGGCAAGAATCGATGTAGAGATTTCTTCTACTCAAATAGTAAATAAGATAAATCAGTAAAGGGGGATAGAGATCAGTTCATGCAATTATGAACAAAATTCATTTGAAACCCATCTCTTTCTAGGCATCTCTTTTAAGAAAGAGTCAATATATGTAAAAACATGTTATATAAAATCCAGAATCCAAACGCTATTTATTTAGTAAAACAAGAACACATCAACATTCCAAAAGAAACCCATATCTAAAGCATTCGAACAAAATTGCAAAGATCGATTTATCCAAATGCTAAAGGAAATAAATCATTAAGAGAGAGGGTTAGTCTTATCATGCCTGTTTTAAACGCATCCACCAAAGAACATATCCAGCAGGACTGCGTAAACATTAATGTTGTTATTCTAGTATGCCAACTAGTGTCGTTAGTTGCGAGATATAAGCACAAACACGGTGATGAAACATATGGTACTGGGGAATTACATGCCATTTTGATAGTTCCATAGTTGTTCTTGCTAAAGTGGATAACTCTTATGCGTAGTCTCCCGTAAGGAAATAACAGGATAGAGAAGACCAACAATTATGTCTGTCACAAAATCATGAGTCGTCCAAACTTTAATGTTGTTATAAGAAAATAGAATATTGTTTCCATCCATTTTATATATTCTTGTTCCTCTAATCACCTTTATAATTATTTTCACTGTGAAGAGACCACTGTCCATCAAGGACACTCAATTTACGGCATTTGTGAATCTTATTCACATATAGATCGGCTCTTTCCACAAGAAGTGTACTCCAATTAAGTCTCTCAATCGGTTTGGATGACCGATCCCAAATGCTTGAATTAAACGAAGGTTTAAGCACAAAATGCTAAGAAGAGTGCCAATAGACTCTCGTGCACTGGGCAACAAAATGGCCCATGCAATTCAAAATTTCCCCTAATAAGTTATCTTGCAAAGTGATCTCTGTTGCTGGCATGCAGGAAGGAGAAGTCTCTATTAATGTCACACAAAGAAGAGTAAACCATTTGGCCACCATGTGAGTTGCAACTGTTGTACTAGCTAAAGGTTCAACAAGGCAATCGTGACTTCATGAATATTTTGATACGAAACAGATCCATGCCTATGAGATTCTCTTCCATGAGTTACATCGTAAAACAAGTAAGGTCTCAATAGAGAATCTTTGCAATAAATTTCATCAGTCTCCCGGTAATAATCTCACCTGTCACATAGTCGATTTTGATAAAAATACCTTGAAGGAGAATCCTGAATTTGAGTATGCATTCAATACTAAATAAATAACAACATAGTTGGACAACACCTTGTTGGAAGCGCCAAAAGGCTTCGCCATACTGCAACATGCCTGCCGCCTGGCCTAAATTTTGGCATGCGAGTGGATAAATTCGGTTAACCATTTTTCCTGAGAATTTAAAGGTACCTCTGTCTAGCATTTTTACCACCGTCCATAAATTCACTATGCTTTGGAATCATGTGTAGACAATGTTCTCTCTGAAAGAAAATTGCCAGACTATATGAACTATGTAAAGACTCGCTCACCCGTCCTCTATGCATACAGAGACTTTGCAATAAATGCGTGGAGAATCATTCACAATATCCCAACCAAGTACCTAAGTTGTAATATTTCCATTACAGATTATGCATAAGTCCTCCAGAAATGCAGCGGGAGTCAGAAGGCGCTAGGGACGGTCGTAGCAATGAATACGGGAAGTTAATCTTCCAAACTAGCCAATACAAGCTGAAGCTAAAAATGGAATGATGCTCAAAATAGCAGTGACATGAAAAAGATTCCGAAGTGCCTGGAAAACTGGTTTGGAATACAAAGATTATACAAAACCATCATTCTGGAAACTTCCATTTTCATGTCCAACATGTCCTAGCTAAGGATGTGCCACCAAACTTACAAGAAAGAAAGTGCATCAAACTTGGTAGGCATTGGAGTTGTAATGACTTAAGAGGAGTTGGGACGAAACCATTTTAAAAACACGAGGGTCGGAATTCGGACGCCAACAAATATACAACATACATTGATTTGAAAACCAGAGCCAGAGCCTCGTAGCTTCTTCTAACCACCATATCAACCCATCAAAAGAGACCTCCATCTGCAATCCCACGCGGCCAATAACAAAGCTAGAGCGGGTAAAAGATAAACACAGGAAGATCAATAATAAAATCTGATTTGAAAGCTGCGGCTAGCATTAGAGAATCTAATTGCAGTCAAAGCAGTAGGCTAAAAAAATAATGAGACAACCACCCAAAATGAATGTTGTCCGCCACAACCAGGAGAAAAGGCTCTTCAACCACTACCAATCAAGACCCTCTACGATAAAGAATAAAAATACAGCCTCCCACTGTCTCATGCCAAACATGAAATTAAAATTTCATTAAAGAATTGACAAGAAATACCTCCCATCCGCCAACTAACCACATCACAAGGATAATACATTTCATTTTATTTTATTTTTGGAGCCCATGCTTTGGGGGACAGCCACTCACAGAGAAACAAGGCTGATATATATATAAAACATTAATTTTAGAAAATTATCAAGGGTCCATCAACATTAAAAAAATAGTCTCCACCTTCAAAGGCACCACCACAAATCATACTCTTCCTCGCTTTGCTAACGAGGCTCGATCATCGGGAGAGACAAACAAATTAAAATGATAGTTTAAAGATATCAAAGGATGATGTTGATAACAATCGACATAAAGAAAATAATAACAAAATACAATCGTTGATCGACAATAAAATCATAATTTCATTCTTATTATTATTATTATCATTATTACTAGCAACCAACAGCTTAAACTCGACGATAAGGCGAAACACTAACATTTCAAAGGAAAAGCAACAACGTTTAACTCTAAGAAGCACGGTCGCCGTGAAGCAAAGGAGCAACGATGAAGGGGCATTACATTCTCCTCCCCTTAAGAAAGCATCGTCCTCGATGTGACATTACTACGAGAGGAAAGGAAATGGTTCACAACCAAGAACAGTAAAGGAGAAAGTGCACCCTATGGTTTAAAATTTTAGTTGATTAAAGCACGGTCACAAGGTAGCCTTAGGAACATTTGGTAGGAATTTTAACTTTCAAGGTTCTGTGAAGATTGGAAGTTCCCTCTTATTTATTATTTCATTAGTTCCTTTCCATTAGCATTATTCTTAGTTTAATTTCTTTTAAAATTTCATCCTTGAAGAGTTTTGGTTTATTCCTTATCAGGTGCCCAACATGAACTACTAACACAACACCCTATCAGGTTCAAAAAGACACTACAGATTCACAAGCACACAAGTATATTCTTCATGATTGTATTACACCACAAAAAGGTTACTCAAATACGGAATGGAATAGGCACAGTCCACATAACATAGTACTGGTCACACAACCATGACTGAAAATTATACTACTTGAACAAGGTGTACTACGATTTCCAGACATTCCCTCAATTCCACAGATGAAAATTTCACATAACTCCAAACAAAAGCTATAGGTACATAGTGTCCACAAGGGTATCAATGACATATCCACAACATCACAACACATATCCATTGACATGAGTAACACATACATCAAAAGACCACTACCAAAACATCACAATAACTCAACATATATCCCGAAACATCAACCATACACACAAATATCATATGCCTCCCTCAAACTCTTATGCCTCCCTCAAGTCTCTTATGCCTCCTCAAAATATTATGCCTCCTCAAACTCTTATGCCTCCTTGAAGTCTCTTATGTCTCCCTCAAACTCTTATGCCTCCTCAAGGAGGCCGGTTGACCCTATGGCCCAAGACACATAGAGTTCGAACACTCCTAACCCAAGTGACATAATAACGTGTGGTTCAACAACCCGCTAGTTATATGTAACTCCTCGGGGCGTACCCCCTTACAACGAAGTGAGTCCATAGGTCCAACCATTCCATGGTGCATCCTATGACCCTATTCCACATCATGACAAAAGAACCAAAGACAACAATCCAATCTAAGTGCCAAGTGGCAAAGTAAAGCCTTGGGCAAGGCGGTAAAAATTCCAAATTTAAAAGAAGACCCAAAATCAAGCAAAATAAATGGCCAAATAGCCATAGTTAGTATCAAAATCCACATGTTAGTGCCATAAACCAAGGAAGTGCCCAAAATTGTAAAGCATGGCAATCATGAAAAGTCTTTGGTCCTTACAAAATAAAGTAAAAAGCTCAATTTATTTAATAAAATCAACTTATAATAATGTCACATTATGATAACCGTGTGGCCTTATCTGGCCACCAAAGGGGTACTCAACGAGTCATGAAGACTTTCTGGAACATCGAGCCTCACTGTAAAATACATATCAATAATACAACCTGTCATCACCTCTATCTCAATCATCCCGAAGACTTCGACAAGGCTAAACATAGTCATAGTTGCACTTAGGTTGCATACATACAACCACCTAGGAGAGAGGAAAGAATCATAGGTTGTTACCTACTAAACCAAATTTGGCTTGAGTTATTGACCCATGGTACACCATTCCTCACTCTCAACATACACTTCTACCGATTTCCCTCGTGGTCGGTTAACGTAAGGTTCACAACATAACATGTAACTACATTACTAACACAATGGTGGTACACATACAAGGTAGATCACAATCATACAATCACTAAGTGTAACACATCACTTTACCACATTCTTCACCCAAAGTGCAATCACCATATGATAGGGTTCATACACTCACCGTATGACCCCAAATCACAACATGAAGCATTACATATTTGCACAAATCATACATACGATGAACATAGTCAATCACAACATAACATCCTTTGCTACATAACAAGGTGGTACACAAAGTTCTTCAAACATGGTAAAAACATCATGATATATCTCATTTCTTTTAACATCAATCTAGTCATACAACATATTGATACACCGACATATCACAATATGTCACAATGCTCCAACACTATGTCATCCACATTATAATTCTTTTCGCACATCACAAACAACAATTCACATGTAAACTCTTCATAGAATCCACAAGAAGGAGAGAGAACACTCCCATCCCCAACACATCAACATGATGACAAACACGCACTAAGTGACATACACATCACGTGTGTTCACAATATCACAATTACGACAATAATCACATCACTCTTATACCACATTACTCTTCCAATATAAATCATCATCATGCAATACCATCATCTCCATGAAAAAATATCATGTAACACCATCACCATCATGTAACATCATCATACAACACCAATCCGGCCCATAGGTTCGAGAGCAATGAACCTACGCTCCGATACCAAGTGTAACGGCCCAAAATTTCACACACAAACAACACGGTTGAAATACAGGATAACTTTTTTTTTACTTGATTCACACTAACATGACACAACATGTCATCACCAAGGATACGACTAACTCGTGAACAACTTGATACAAGGATGGCCATAAAGGCAAAAGACGGAAACGCTCACACCTATCAAGGAAAAATTACCTTTCTTTTAGACATGACAACATAGAAGTCCAACCACAAAACACACTTACGCTAGGGCAAGCCACGTAAGAAGAAATGATCAAGGTTATTTATTTTGATAAAGCACCCTTTATCTCATGACTTATGTTTTCGTAAAGATTCAATATATGATTCGCACAAATTCATCTTACCGAAGTTATTTTCTTATACATCGTAGAGTAGTTTACATAAAGTCTTCTCCTACTTGCTAAATCTTATTATCTTCCAGAAACTAACCATTGTTTTCCCTTAAGCTTGTTTAAGAGTTCACCCAAAAGGGGTAGTGTTCACTAGTTTAGCTAGGGATATCAATTTATAAAATTTTACTTTACAAGGATAGTTTCACCTTTGAGTACTTCAGGAATCTCTTGTTCTCAAGTAAGTCATCTCTACATTAATTTATCTGAATATATATATTTTAGTTAACTTCTATAAGGGTTAACCACTCCATTTAATTTTACTTATATCACATCATTACAAGGTGTCAGAGAGTTTTGACTTAACACTTTATTCTCAAAATCAAGGTTTTACAATACTTATGCCAATGTAATGATTGAATATCATTTCTCACCAAGGTAAGTTACTATTCTAACAACAAAAGGAAAAGAACACCTCACCACGTAGTTTTCCAAACATACCAAGACAAGAGATCTTCTAAACTCCTTGCAAGCAAAGTTACAAAATTTACAACGCATTGAACTTTCTACAAAGAACTTCTTAATTTGAATCGATGAAAATTTTACACTCTTTCCTTTAATCTACTCGCATAATCCATCTACACAAATATTTATTAGAGTCATTTCGCTAGAACCGAGCATGATAAGATATAAACCTCACCTAATAATTTATGCCATTTAGCATCTAAATAAATGAAAGTTTGTAATACTCCTTATCAAATAAATTTCTAACCTACATTTAAAATTTAATCGCACATCTCATGATAATACATTTCCCACTAATTAATGTTCACTTCTTTAAGATCTACTTACATAAGGACACAATTCCAAGTGACTAGATATACAACCTTAACCATGCAATAAATCATACTTAAATTACAGTAATAATAATAATGCTCACCTAATACCCTCGACCTACTTCACATATATAAGTATCCAACAATATTATCTTTCAATTAAATAAAAGCACCAACGACATTAAGTTTATATAATAAATACAAGTATCAATCTTATATTATTCATCGATATTACCCAAGTATCAAACCTTCATAGAAAATCAGTGATATGTAAGTATAATTTGGATACTTATCTCACAATTTTAAGGATATACTTATGTTAACAAATATTCCACCAATCCACAAGTTCATATATTATTTAGGTATCCTTTTGGTTGCTTATTCCATGTCTTTATATGTTTCTATTAGTCAAGGGTCCAACTCATTCGAATGAGTTACTTATCAACAAAATTGTCATATTTTGCTAATATGTCGTAGAGATACATTTGACTAACTAGGATATGTAAGCACGGTCCAAGCCACTATAAATACAAGTATCAACATTATCTCAACTTCCAATTGAGATGTAAGTATCAATTTTTAGCTAACATAATAATAATCGTAATGCTAGAAAAATATTCCACTCGTTAACTAAGTATTGAAATAACATATTTATCCTTACTAGTTACTCCGATAACATAATATACCCTGTTATATAATTCAACCTCCACTTGCATACCCCAATTTATGGGTATTAATTATTGTTCTTAAAATGAAGTTAATTAATTTTAGGTGGACTTATATCCTTATCGTTATACATGGTATGCAATTCCCACTATGGTATCTCGTCACCTTTACTTAAGGCTATGCATGACTCCATTTAGGTAGTTATCTTAACTTCCCTATTCATCTGTTTTCCTACCAAAAAGTCTTTCGACAAGCTTCAAGGTCAAAGTTTAAGATAAATTTACAATTTCATATTTCAAGCATTGCCTCGAATTCATATGCATGAGGACATCACATATCAATCAAACTTGAAGAATGTCGACATTCATGAGAGTTCGATGTATCCAATATTACTTTAACCGATTCAAAGATCCAAGTAAAGTGCCTCAAAATTAAGCCAAAGAATTATCCACACGGGATAATGACTTGCGTGCATAACATATTCGTAAAGGTCATGAAAACCCTTTAACGCATGCTTTAGGAGGGTTCCATCTAATAATAAGCTCATAGTAATAATAATAGAAGAGGGCCCGGTGAGGGGTTTTCAATAATCCCCAAGGTAAATGATAATCGAATGACTCTGGGATGGAGCTATCTAGAAAGACCAATAAAACTAGTATGATTGTTCCCAAATAGAAGCCCCCAATCCTAATGGGAGTTTATATTATTATAAACCACAAAGAAAATCCAAATACATTCATATCGGAAATTCCCCTTTTCAAGCCATGTTCTACATAATATATAAACAATACAAGAAAATTATAAACCTCATTCACGCTCCATACTATTTTCTACGTAAAACCCTCATTCAAAGGAATAATCAAGGCAAAAAGATAAAGCAACATTATAAGATCGTAGGCAAGAATCGATGTAGAGATTTCTTCTACTCAAATAGTAAATAAGATAAACCGTAAAGGGGGAGAGAGATCGAGTTCATGGAATTATGAATAAAAGTCATTTGAAATCCATCTCTTTCGGGCATCTCTTTCGTGAAAGAGTCAATATATGTAAAAACATGGTATATAAAATCCAGAGTCCAAACGCTATTTATTTAGTAAAACAAGAACACATCAACATTCCAAAAGAAACCCATATCTACAACATTCGAGCAAAATTACAAAGATCGATTTATCCAAATGCTAAAGGAAATAAATCAT
The DNA here is from genome assembly GCA_018340775.1 of Taxus wallichiana var. yunnanensis. Taxonomy (NCBI): domain Eukaryota; kingdom Viridiplantae; phylum Streptophyta; class Pinopsida; order Cupressales; family Taxaceae; genus Taxus; species Taxus wallichiana. The sequence goes on from CM031240.1 coordinate 871,095,561, forward strand.
TAAGAGAGAGGGTTAGTCTTATCATTCCGCTTTAAACGCATCCACCAACAACATATCTAGCAGGACTGCAGAAACATTAATGTTGCTATTCTAGTATGCCAACTAGTGTCGTTAGTTGCAGATATAAGCACAAACACAGCTGATGAAACATATGGCTAGGGAATTACATGCCATTTTAATAGTTCCATAGTTGTTCTTGCTAAAGTGGATAACTCCATGCGTAGTCCCCTCTAGTAAGAAAATAATAGGATAGAGAAGACCAACAATTATGTCTCACAAAACAATAAAGCTCGCCCAGGACTTTAATGCTGATATAAGAAAATAGAATGTTGTTTCCATCCATTTTATATATTCTTGTTCCTCAGTATCACCTTTATCATTCTTTTCACCAGAAGAGACCAGCTATCCATCAAGGACACTCGATTTATGGCTCTTTCCACAAGAAGTGTACTCCAATTAAGTCTCTCAATCAGTTTGGACGACTGATCCCCAAATGCTGAATTGAAACGAAGGTTTGAGCACAAAATGCTAAGAAGAGTGCCAATAGACTCTCATACCTGGGCAGCAGAATGGCCCATGCAATTCAAAATTTCCCCTAATAAGTTCTCTTGCAAAGTGATCTCTGTTGCTGGCATGCAGGAAGGAGAATTCTCTATTAATGTCGCACAAAGAAGAGTAAACCGTTTGGCCACCATGTGAGTTGCAAGTCTGCATTTAGCTAAAGGTTCGGAAAAGGCAATCTATACTTCATGAATATTTTGATATGAAATGCAGATCCACACCTATGAGATTCTCTTCCATGAGTTACATCGTAAAACAAGTAAGGTATCAATAGAAAATCTTTGTAATAAATTTCATCAGTCTCCTAGTAATACTCTCAACTTTGTCACATAGTCAATTTTGATAAAAATACCTTCAAGGAGAATCCCGAATATGAGAATGCATTCAATACTCGATCGATAACAACATAGTTGGACAACCCGCTTGTTGGAAGCGCTCAAAAAGGCTCTCGCCATACTACAACATGCCGCCACACGGCCTAAATTTTGGCATGCGAGTGGATAAATTCGGTTAACCATTTTTCCCGAGAATTTAAAGGTACCTCTTTCTAGCATTTTTACCACCATCCATAAATTCACTATGCTTTGGAATCATGTGCAGACAATGTTCTCTCCGAAATAAAATTGCCGTGACTATATGAACTATGTAAAGAATCGCTCACCCGTCCTCTATGCATACAGAGACTTTGCAATAAGTGCGTGGAGAATCATTCACAATATCCCAACCAAGTACCTAAGTTGTAATATTTCCGTTACAGATTATGCATAAGTCCTCCAGAAATGTAGCAGGGAGTCGGAAGGTGCTAGGGACGGTCGTAGCATTGAATACGGGAAGTTAATCTTCCAAACTAGCCAATACAAGCTGAAGCTGAAAATGGAATGATGCTCAAAATAGCAGTGACATGAAAAAGATTCCGAAGTGCCTGGCAAACCGGTTTGGAATACAAAGATTATACAAAACCATCATTCTGTAAACTTCCATTTTCACGTCCAACATGTCCTGGCTAAGGATGTGCCGCCAAAATTACAAGAAAGAAAGTGCATCAAACTTTGTAGGCATTGGAGTTGTAATGACTTAAGAGGAGTTGGGGACGAAACCAGTTTAAAAACACGAGGGTCGGAAGTTGGACGCCAACAAATATACAACATACGTTGCTTTGAAAAACCAGAGCCTAGAGCCTCGTAGCTTCTTCTAACCACCATATCAACCCATTAAAAAGAGACCTCCATCTCGCAATCCCATGCGGCAAAGAACAAATCCAGAGAAGGTAAAATATAAACACAGGAAGATCAATAATAAAATCTGATTTGAAAGCCGAGTGGCCAACGTCAAAGAAACTAATTGCAGGTGTAGCAGGTTGGCTAAAAAAAACAATGAGACAACCACCCAAAATGAATGTTGTCCGCCACCAACCAGGGAGAAAAGGTGCTTCAACCACTACCAATCAAGACCCCTACCAAAAAGAATAAAAATACAGTCTCCCACTGTCTCACGCCAAACATGAAATTAAAAGTTCATTAAAGAATTAAAAAGCAATACCTCCCATCCGCCAACTAACCACATCACAAGGATAATACATTTCATTTTATTTTATTTTTGGAGCCCATGCTTTGGGACAAAGCCGCTTCCACAGAGAAACAAGCTCGATATATATATATAAAACATTAATTTTAGAAAATTATCAAGGGTCCATCAACATTATAAAAAAAAAAACCCCACCTTCAAAGGCACCACCAAAAATCATACTCTTCCTCATTTGCGCAACGAGGCTCGATCAGCGGGAGCGACAAACAAATTAAAAGGATAGTTTAAAGATATCAAAGGATGATGTCGATAACAATCGACATAAAGAAAATAATAACAAAATACAATCGTTGATCGACAATACAATCATAATGTCATTACTATTATTATTATTATCATTATTACTAGCAACCAACAATTAAACTTGACAAGGTGAAACACTAATGTTTCAAAGGAAAAGAAACAACGTTCAACTCTAAGAAGCACGGTCGTCACAGAAGCAAAGGAGCAACGATGAACGGGCATTACAAAAAGTCCTAGTGTAAAGGAGCCAGTGGAAGCCTCCACATATCTCAAAGGCACATTTTGAGATGGTCCTCAAATGCAAAGACCCAAAACAAGTGCGGGCTCAACACATGTCTCGGTTCCAGCAGAGTTTGCTAAAAAATTTGGAGGTTCAGAAGGCACCATGTGTGTAGGGTCCGAGAAATTTTTCTTTGGCCGTTGAAAATTCCAACAAAGGGAAGAGTGAGCAGAAGCCTCCAAGTGTACTCCTGGCACTTCTTCAAAATAAAACCTAGGGTCGAGTTGCCAAATAAGCATGGTCCCTCCATGTGTCCCAAGTCTTTCAAAATTGCTTTGAAAAAGTTTAAGTACAAAGCGGAGCCGGTGGAAGCCTCCACATGTCTCCATGTTGTAATTGTTAAGGTGGGACCCTAAGGTGGATCCTCAAATGAACTCCAACCCTTCACATGTCCATGGTCCACGAAAAATGTACTTTGCATGAAAAATTTGTCGGTCTAGGCAAGGCGGTGGAAATATCTATGTGTCTCCCTACAAAACTCCAAGGCAAAACAAAACGTGAATTCTCAAATGAGTATCGACCCTCCACGTGGACAAGTTTTGAGTTAGAGTGAGCCTTATATTTTTCAAAGTGCCCCACTAAGCTACATACAACCGAGATAGGGCCACGTTTCCATGATGTGAGATGTAAAGTTGACAGGAAAAACACACCATCAAATCGTAAATGCAAGTAAAAACACCATTCGAGCCCCGAGAAATGAATCTTTCTTCATGAACAGAGTTTGGAAATGATATAAGGCCAAAATGTGATCCTCCAAGCTATATCCAATCACGTTTCCACGATATTTGGGACAAAAATGATAGGGACAACAAAACATGACTATGGAAAATGGAAGGAAAGGAAAAACCCAAGTTTTACACCCAAGTTACAAACTCTTTCATATGGACAGAGGAATGAAAAACAAATTTTGGACTTTTAAGTGATCCTCAACCAAGGAAGGGACTGATCATGGCAACCAAATGGAGGACAGAGTCTTCAAGCATCAACATGGAGAGATAGAAAACACAATCGATCATGCAAATTGAAGAATTTCAATGACAAATGGGGTGAGACTAATTTGAGCACTAATAGGTTACTTTCAAGGGTAGTGGTGATCTCTATCATGTAACACGTAATTCATACTTGAAGAAGACACATTCTCCTTACTACACACATGATAACCAATCCTAGAAGGGGAACACTTACTATAGATAATGTTTGATTAAGTCGTACTTACCAGACGGTTTCATGACGATGTCCCTAAACATAGAGGCTATAAGAAGTAACTCAACTAGGGATCTTATTTAGTTAAGATATAAGGTTCCATCGAGCATGCAAGTAAAATTTTATCTTCGAGGTTTCAGTTTTATATACAAAAAGAATAACACAAGAGGGTTAGTTATACACAAATTTTGAACTAGGGTTCGATCGCTTTGCTTCGTTTGCATTTCTTTATTGCATTTTCAAGGTAAGGAAAACATGGCACCTCAATTAATTAATCGTCTATTTTTCACTGAAATACACTATAAGATATTAAATTAAAATTCATTTAATATATGTATATATATATATATATATACAAACAAACATACATACATACATACATACATATATATATATACATACATACACACACACACACACACACACACACACACACACACACACATATATATATATATATATCAACCCTTTTACCATATGTACATATGAATTAAAATTACACCTATGATTAAATGTACATTTCCCAAGGTATACCTAAAACTAACATCTCACACATATTACCAAATTTCACATATTAAATTTTACGTAACATGGAAATACATTATATATATATATATATATATATATATATATATATATATATATATATATATATATATATATATATATATATATATATATACATTATACAATTGCCTATATAAATTATAATAATAAACAATGAATTACACCATGCCTTTTCTCCATCTTTCTTGCATCCTGCAAAAAAACAAGCGGGAAATCAACGATAAATCGTTGGCATGGCATCCACCTAGATCTAACATAATTAACATTTTTTTTTAGTTTCCCATTTACATTATAATAATAATAATTTGCATTCTAAAGGAGAGGGTTAGAGACACATGTTTATTTCATTTCAGTTCACTTCATTTCTTAACCCAGGAGAAAGAGAGAGATAGGGAGGAGAGAGAAATGCTATTTTTCCAAAAGTCAAATTTTACATAACAAGCCACAAGATAGAGTTCCAAACAATTATTTACAAGTGTCAACAAATTTCCATGGTGGTTGGGTGACCGAAGGGGTCCTTCAATTTTATTTTTATTTTTCATTTTCCTACTAGATGCAAAAATGTTCAAATTAGGCTCGTGAGGCTAAGAAACCACTCTCAATCATTGTCTTTTGATGAGAAAACACACCATGGGTAAATTTCTATGTGTCCTCACATAAACTGAGAATTCACAGGAACTGGCGTAATTAAGAACTGGCTAACGGTTTACGATTGGTGAATGGTTTTCAGAGCCCTTGAGTCGTAATTGTGCCTATTTGACCTAGTCAAACAGTGACAAGAGGCCTGTAAAATGCCTTTGCCAAACTATCAAGAAGAGAATTTTTCCCCTAATCTGAAGGTTCTAGGAAATTTTCTAGTAAAAATACTAGATGTTTGCAAATGAAGATAGGCGTTTCGTTGCTCAAGGTTCAAATGGTTGGACAAAACGAAAGCCACTTTTTTAGTTTTGATAGCTTCCTAAAAGTGAAAAATGGGATACTTGGGCTTTTAGGGGAGTGGCGAAGGGAGTACCAATAGTTGATCGAGGATAATCTAAGGCTTAATTTGACTCCCCACATAGCAAGGAACAAGGAGAAAACTTCACTTGTCTTTTTCGGGGTCAAAAGGTCTTTTGTGAGTGTTGGAATATTGTGGTTTTTTTTTAAATTACAAGGTAGACAAAATGGTAATTTTATAGACGAATCATCTAACACTCACCAATACTGGTGGACACAAGCGTCTAATTTTGATACCTTAGATAACAACATATAAGGTTGCATAACAACATAGATGACGAGAAAATTGTAGGTCAGTAAGGTAAATCATAAGGAAGAGTTTTGTTGTTTTGCACTAATCGCCTAAATATAATATCCAATTGTATTGTATCTAATGGTTTCATATTTTTATTCTATTGAAAATGGATAACCAAATAATGCAAAAATTATAAGAGATAAGGTAAGGAATACCATGCCTGGAAGAAGACGAGTGGGCCTTAGATGTCCTTGCCCTTCCGATCGACCGCTTGCGAAAACATTAAAGTTGTTACACCCAACGTGACTACCCTTCCATGAGGTATCATCTCATTGAGGCATTTCTCTAAACAAACCCAAAGTATCTTCAAGAGTATCATTTGCAAAAACCTTTATAAAACTCACATTTTTAACCCAGACTGAGATCCTGGCAGCAAAAGTGAGCCCAACACAAATCTCCTAACATGTGATTTTCTGCAATTCCTTTAACACACTGAATCCATGATTACAAGCATGGAATCTAGAAGCTTTATTTTGTATTATTGCAAAAATGATAAAATCATATGCACGATTAGATGGTTCCAACTTCCAAGGCTGGAAAAATCATATTTCTTAATGAAAGGATCTTGATTCTGCCAAACGAAAAGACTTTGAAGGGTGCAATGTTCTTGACACAACATCTTGCATTTGTGGTAACATTGTTTGAGAACACATCAGCATGTCTACCATTTTAGGCATCTTATAGTCGCAACTTATGTTGAAGCTATCATTGGATTTCCCTCGAGTAGTAGCCCTTTGTCGAGAGTGAGAATATGTGTTGAGAGAACATATGCATGCTCTGAGCTCTCGTACAACTGTGCATTTTCCATTCTCTCTTGGATCTCTGTCAACTCAGACTCAAGTGCTTTACAAATTTGGTCTCCTGCCTAAGCAGCTGGAGATTCTTGCACAACAGCTCTTACGGTGCCTAGGATTAACTGTGTGCTTGATAAATCACCCCTATCTGCACATACTCTGGCATCAAAAATGGGATTCACAACACTTAATCGATTTCTTTTCCTATCAACTTCAAGGTAGACAGACCATTGCTCCACGTTGATTGATTCTAGATGCTCAATAGAAAGTTCATTTACCATGGTTTGAATTATTTTCTGTGAGACTGGATCTCTGTATGAGAAAATTACATTAAAATGATTCACCATTGATTGCGTTCAACAAGCTGGAAGCTTAAAATCAACTAAAAAGTCCTTTCTTCCTCCATTGTATACAACAAACAAAACCGTGACAGGAAGATATTTCCTCTCAGAGACAATTGAACCCGCTTTAGAATACAAATATAGATCCAGATAAAATAATTTGTATAAAGTAAAGATGAAGAGATATTAGGAATACAGACTTGTCTCAAGGTGCAGGTCTGATTTAATTCATAATCAGATTGATTTTAGGATGGCTAATAGTGAGAGATCCCTCTAGCACAGTCCCCTATCACGTTCCCTCTCTCACTACAACTATCCAATGTCAGCTAAATTTACAATATAACTTGGGTTCCATTGTGGTTAAGGCCTACGGATCTCAAATAAAGTGCAAGAATTACTATGCAAGGAAGATGACAGGTCTTAAAGTATGTCAGGATGCCCAGGCCCTGAACAACCGCTGCCACACGCCTCTTATGTCTCTGTCCACTCCTACCACCACCTAATCAATCAATTCCACCAACTCACCTACCACACGCCACCCTCCAGCCCAAGTTTCTACTTTTTTTAATTGTTTTGATTTTGGTTTTAAGCAGGACACTACATACTAAATGTTGAAATGAAGGATGTGATGCTAATATGGAATGAAGTCAGCATTCCTTGTGAAATATGGTGCAAACATATGGAATTTCATGCAATATTTTAGTATCACTGATAGAAACAAAACACAAAGGATATGCAAATGTACTCAAAGGATCATACTATGGAGATTGAAATAAATGTTAAACGTTGCATTTCATTATTTCAAATATTAATTGATTCTTTTGTATTGTAAGGCAGTGTGATTTGTGAATTTTTTATATGTCATGTCATTTTAAGTGAAAATTGTATCTAACAATCGTGGGTTACAAACAAAATCGACACACATTATGAATTTATCATATCCCATGTTGGCCCAATGTGATTGATGAAATGACAAGGAAAAACAATTGCAAAATACAATGGTTTTGTATAAGCATGTCTATAAATAATATCAAGAACATTTTGAAGAGTTTCATTCAATAGACCTACCGAAACCCATAGATTAGTTATAAGCATAACCTATTGTCTAGAAAAAAATAAAAATTTGACCTCGAATTGATCATCATTTGGTTTGCTAATGTTATTTTCTATTATGATCTACATTCACCTTAAAAGGATAAGAGAGTTCATGGTTAAATAAAAAAGCATAAAACTAACATTGTGGTAAATGTAGATTGAATGTCGATTTTATGCCAACTCCATCATCATCCACCACCGATCTTAATTCCCATTTCATGCATAAACCCCCCAAAAAAATCTTTCACATTAATGAGAGGGACTTAAATTTTCCATAAGAAAATTTCACAAAATACAATTATACACATGTATGACAATTGCATAATTTTAATGGGTGTAGAAATATTATTGGACCAAATGATTGAACAAGACATTTTCACATGGAATATCCTAATTTCATCCAACAGAGGATAAACATTGACCATGTTATAGTTTTGAATGTCTTGGTAGACATGTAAGTAAAATCTAAAATATTTATTTAGGCATGTGAACTATTTGATACAATGTAAGTAGATCCAATATGAATTCAAAATAATTTTATGGGTAAATAGGTCCTTTTAAAATAGGAGTAGTTAAGTAGAGACGATGTACGATGAAATTTTATTTTATATGGAAACACATTAAAAAATAAAAGAATACAAAATGCGTAAGATAATCCATGATAATGTTTGTCTATACACTTTTTTTATGAGTTTTTAGTCTTAAATTGAATATATAATAACTATCCCTACTTGAGAGGATCAAACAAGGTAAAGTTTTTAATACCATAAAGAATATTGGGTGACGATGACACCTCAAGGATTAAGGGATAGTACTTTCATACTCCTAAGTAGGAATTTAAGCCTCCTTATCAATAGTTTGTGTAATAAATCTCCTTTAAAATTTTATGTGAATCGTGTTGTCATACACCTTGATCAATGGCAATCTACAGCATATGTTATTAGATGATTTTTTCTTCATTAACTATTGTTGTGGAATGAATTAAAATATTATGTGAGAAGGGTAACGTAAACCAAGTTTTGTCTTACCCTAAGAGGATGTCCTATATGAATCCTTGTGGTAGGTAAGTGATCCTCTCTTCAACCTTTGCATGTGTGTTAGACTTGTGTGAATGATCTCTTATAGAGTATAGTTTTGGATTCTTCGTGGCATTGGGGGACTATTGCCTACTTAGTGTAGGTATAATGTGCATTCTGGGTCACACTAGATTGGCTTATAGACTTGGACCCAACCTTTGTGTTGTGAATCTAATTGGAAAGAGGTAACACGAAAAAAATTATGGAATATAATGCAATGATAAAACTCTAGATCAAAATAAACGTCATTTTTATAAAGTGTTGAGAGCCATCATTGTTGTAACTATGGTTTTACATGGAGATTACTCTTGAACTAATAATATGTGATGTATACAAAAGTATGGTGGTAAAACTTGGGTACATTGATATTCCGCAAAGGAAAGTACTAGTCTTTATTTGTGTCAGTGAGTTGGGCTAGTGTCTTTGGTGTTGCATTTATTAATGAAAAAATTGGTATTTTTATGTGACCTTTTGAGTGGTAATATAGTGGGTAGTATAGAACCATTTCTCAATAGAAAATGTTACCTCTACCGACATATCTACAAAATGTGGAAGAAATAAACTATAACATATACATAATAGCTTTTTGTATTGTAGATACTATGAGATAATGCATTCAACCAATACATATGGATGATTATTTCCTTTATTTATTCCACACCATACTAACTACAGGTGATCTAGTAAGGAGGTAGCCTTCATTCAAAATGCATTCATGTTTGTTGTAAAGTAGTTGATGGATAAAGTTAATGGATGTCAATATAATGCTCTTTTCTTAGACAAGAAAAAAGATCAAGTAAATAGAATACCAAACCTATCCATGTCCAATCAAAAGGTGAAAATATATACCACCAAACCCAACACAATCCCCAAACCTAACAACCAATGCGCTCCCCACCCCATCTGCAATAGATCCTCCACCACTCTTCACCCACACAAATCACGAAGCACATAATTGGTTTCCAACCAATAAATCTCCAAACCAATTGTGATCATGAAGTTATGAACCTAACATTAATTAAACATGAAACCTTATGAAATTTCTTGCAAATATGTTCCTTATCTTGTTTATATTCTTTCTTCTATTCATGTATCATGATATCAAATGTTCAAAATTATTATATTTCATGTATTTGTCTCATATTGTGATTTCTTTTAGAATTTAAAATGGTACATGTATACCTTCTCATGTTTTATCTACACAAAAATATTAAAAAAATTCATTCAGCCCAACCATCTAAGTTTCTCTAGTGCCACTTAATTTTGAACATTATATATAAGCCCTTATTTGCACAATTTTGTATTTTCTAGATATGCCCTTATTTACTGATCACAAATCACTCATTATATTGAATAGTTGTAATTTATTTTTAAATCTATTCAAGAAAATGATTGATCTATGAAAACAAGTGGTGACAAAGATTCACATGATTATTTAACTTCACAAAGGGATTTGGTATCATACTACGAACATATGTGCATATCATGAGATTCTTGTAACTCTTTCTTTGTGACGCCACATGTCCCTAATAGTCTATGTACTATAGCACACTTATGGGAAATTTTCAATTAAAATGATGGACTAATGATTAGTTACTACAATTATTTATATGAACCGATAGTCAATTGACCACATTTTCCAAATTATTTAATAATTTCTAGAAGGATTTGTTTCACACTTATTTAAAATTTAGTAATGAGTGGACAACTTAACGAAATCCCTAAATCGATAACTATATTACATTATATACATAAAATTACTAATTTCATCACGGGTATGTAGTCTTAAATTCACTCACATATGTTTCTCGATTTTTGCGTAATTATTTAGTTAAAGTATAATCTTATAACAAGTGGCCATGTTCATAAACATGCAATTTCCATCCCACATGGATACACATCATATGTAATATGATCTTGCGTACATTGAGCCTTCCTACATCCCTTAAAGAGATATCATGGGAATATTTTCATCCCTCTTCCTAACATTAGAATACAATGATATCACATACATCCTTTAGCATTTACAGACACCCTGACATGTTTTGAGAATGTTATAAACTTAACTTTAGATTTAACTCTAATAGTTAAAAATGATGCAATTAGGACCATTTCCTTACGAGAGGAGGTGAATGATTAGTGTGTAGCACACAAATATATGTTGAAACATTTTCCTTGCACCTCTCCTATGTGACTTCAAAAATGGAATTACATTTTTGGATCCTCTAAAGATTTGTTTGAGCTTAGAAAGAATCAACGTTAATATTTTATTACAAAACATCTATATTATCAGATGAGCCTTTACATAACTATATTCTAGCCCATTATCATAGCATACCTAATTCATGGGCACTTCAAATTATTTTGGACCATCAAAATGGATCACTCTAGATTGGTAATAAAAATTTCAACTTTGTTTACGTTATGTTTCACTAAGTTAGCACACCTAAAGGTAGCATACCCTACTACTGAGACTTAGACACAAGTTTATTCCACCAATATCCACACCATCAGTCTATAATAATTAGAACTTCCCTAGCCATAATTTACCTTGATTGGATCATCTCGTGTCGAGGTAAAACTTTAAGGACAAATTATGCATTTTACAATGAACCACAACTTCTTGTGTTCTTATACCTAATTTTTCATCTTCATAACATCACTTGTCATTCATAACATATGAAAATTCCATACATATACTTATGACAAGCTTGTTTTAATGCCCACATTTTTCCCACACAAACCCAAGATAAAAACCCAATAATTAGTTAGGAAATTTACTAGATATTATTTTTGTGTGTTTAAAATGTTTGCATCCACACAACTACAAACTAGATTAAATATATCTTGTTTAATAAGGTCTGCATAACGACAAAGTTATTTTAATTAAATATTATTAATCTCCCTCTAAGGCATTTTAAGATTAAAACCCTTTTAGGGTTCCCATTAATAAACCCTCATAATTCATTACTTAAGTTGCCCCTTTTACAAAATTATTTAATTTATCCTTCTACCTCTAATGTCTTGTATTAAACAATTTATCTAAATAATAAAGGTCACACTTTACTCCTAACACTATAATAAACTTTCTTGGTCCCATTGAAAAATTACACATACATTTAATTTAAAACATATTCCCACAAAAAAATCTTCACCTAAGAATTGTAGGATTGATTCCCTACACTTAGATTAGTTGATTAGGTCCCTTGGATCTTAGGTATTAATTATAACCTTGAACATCCTTACGAGGTGTTCTTATTCATTTATTTTACCCTATTTTCTCTTTTTCACTTTACTGAGGTTTGGGAGGAGCGGGATGGAGGCCATGAAAGGTTTCAAAAGCTCAAGGATGGATATACACATTTTCTAGTTGCTTATTTTCATTTACAACCCTCTCCTAGGGTTTTCTCATATTATTATTTGTTATTTGTGTATTTTCTTAAGTTTACCCTATTCAAGTATGGGCATTTTTTGCCCCATTATAATTGTTCTTTTTAGAGAAAGTATACATACAATCAAGGTTTTACATATACTCGGGTATATATATTTATACACACACACACATGGTATTTGATTTAAACTTTATTTGAATTTACTAGTTGTAAAATACCTCTATTAACTATATGGCGGAACTTGATTTGAATCTGGTCTCAAAGTGTATATATATATATATATATATATATGTAATGGAAAGAAGAACTTAGTTAAACAAATAGAAGTTATTCTTGTAAGTAGATGAAGTTTATTAGAAATGGAAACACTTTAAAATGACTAGATTTAACTAAGAAATGAGTAAATGAGAAACAAACCTTAAATCTTGAGCTTTAAAAAGAACAAAGACAACTTAAAATGTATTTTTACATCCTGTAGCAACTTTATGTTTTTGTAAAAATCTCGGCATTATGGTTATGTTTTTCAGAAACAAGACCGTCACCCTATGAAGAGGCGGTCCCGTAACCCTACTTTGCTCAGTAGTGGCGGTCTCAAAACCTGCCACCCTAGTAAGGTGGCGGTCCTTGTTTGTCCCAAGTAAGATGGAGGTTTCACAACCACCGCTCTAGAGGATGGCGGTTCACTAATTGTCACCATGGCAGGGCGGTGGAGAGTCCCGAATAACCCGGTCTACTCACAGGTGGTGGTCCTGTCACTTATGATAAAATTTCACGGACCCGCGCTTGCGTGTGAAATTTAACCTATTTTACACTAATTTCTAAGTTGTAAAATTTAACCTATTACTACTAAAGTAAGTAAAATAAAGATAAATTCTTAGAATGAGACAACAAAACACTCAAATGGTGAATCTAAAGCATTCTTTCATTTATATCAAAGGGGTAGGGTTTGCCCCAAATTTAAACCCAATACACTAAAATCTTGGAATAAAAACTAGATTGGAGGAGGAAACTCCTCCCAATCTTGAAGGAAATAGATTACAAAAATAAAAAAACAAAACTAAGCTAAATCCTAGACTAAATCATTCTTGTAGAATTCCTCCATGGCTTCTTCCTTTACTCCCATGGCTTCCTCCTCTCCAACCTACAAATTTAACAAAAGAAAATGAACCAAATGAGAAGAATAGAATGAGAAAAGGTTTTAATAGACTTTCATAAGGATTTTTAGGGCTATGTTGAGAACCCTAGGATCTAGTGGCTAAGATGGATTTGATCCAAGGGTGGAGAATTGACCCTACCTTTTTAAGAAGAAATGTATTTTAAATGTTTAATTAAAATCCTTAAGGGTATGTGTAGATGGGTGAGTGGGGCCATTTAATTGCCTAGGGGTGTGATGTCCCTTTTAAACCCTTAGTGTGTGTAGGAAATTTAATAAAGGATCTTTTAGCTATTAAGGTAATGAATTTAATAATTTAGCATAAGGTTAACCTTGTTAGGAATGAACTTAATCGAAGAAAGAAAATATTTAATTAAGTAATTAATCCTTGTTATCTTCCTATAGAACTATAAAAATTAATGTACCCTTACTACATCCTTGTATTGTAACCTTCTCTTTTAACCTAAACAAATTAAAAAAATTAGTCACATTTTTGGGTTAAGTGTTAGGTTAAAGCAAGTTCTTAGAACGTCATTTTTTTGGGCATTACACTTGGTATCAGAGCCGTGGGTTCAAATCTTGGACCCTTGGGCACACCTAGAAAACATGAAACATGAACATTTAACCTAGTGCAAAATTGATTCTTTTAAATCTAGAAAACCACAATGTTTGATAATTGTATGAAATAGAAAACTTAGAAAACTGAAACAAGACCTAGAACAATGAACTAACTCTCACCTTGATCTGTGCAAGAGGCATGGATTAGGTGAGGGGTCTTTTCATATAGACCTAGATATACCACCACTAGAGTAGGCTGTAGTGGCCATTCTACCTCATATTTTACAGACACTTTAGGATGTCAATGCCATTATACGTGGAGAGCCCTTGGGAGGATGATTTTCTAGACATGGTATGGAGCCATCAGTAGATGCCCAGGTATCCCCTCAACACAGTGAGGAGCATAGGGAAGAGAACTTCACATAGAGTTGGCTAGGGTAGAGTCACCATAGAGAGGACATGGGGACAAGATCTCAGGACATAGGGACAAGTCTTAGAGCCCTAGACTAGAGAGAGGAGCATGCAGAGAGACCTAGGGGTCATCGAGACATCAGCATCGAGACCATATCGGGGAGATCACGAAGCTACGACCATCTCACTATTTAGGTGATGCAGGAGGTTTTCAGCAGATGTTGGTTGGTGAGCTTGAGCAAGATGCTTCAAGCTCATCCTTGTAACTAGAAACACAAAATATCATGTTGCGATCCATCTTCTAAGGGATGGAGTAGGAGTCTTGTGGAGGACCGAGGAGCAGAAGCTCCATGTTGATTCGAAGACAGTCACAGGGAGCTATTTGAGGATCATTTCAGGAGTAGGTATTTTCCCAAGAGGTTTATACAGTAGCGGATAGATGAGTTTCATGACCTCATCAAGCATCGATGACTATAACCAAGTATGAGAGTCAATTTTTGACCTACTCTAGATACATCGACTATATGCAGAGATGAGTAAGTACTGGATTCACAGGTTCATCCGGGGCTTGAACTTGGATTTGGTGGCATGTGGTGTGCATTCACGCCCACGACACATTAGCAGAGGCCATGGAGAAGGCCTATATTATAGAGGAGACACGGGGAAGATGCAACAAGCTAGAGATAGAGTTTGGAGTCCTGTATCTAGAAATGCGGGATGGTAGTATGAAGGGGTCATTCCTCCTCCATGGGGTGGATAGAGTTTAAAGATAGGCTTCATTCGAGGCCACACACAGTAGCAGTAGTAAACCCACCCACCTTACAGACCTCCTCAGAGATTTGATGTGCAGAGAGGAAGAGTATGGGGCCTCCTCCTAGGGGTCCCACCAAGACACAGGGTGTGCCGAGAGCTATGTTAGAGGAACTTTCAGTAGAGACCTTAAAGGATTCGTAGCCGGATCATCGGGATCCATAGCTCGGACATCTATAATCGACTGGAGCTGCATCCCATTGGAGAGGACCAGAAGCTATTATGGTTGTGGTGTTGTTGGACATCATTGGAGAGATTACCCATATAACCCTAACAAGGGTAAGATGTAGAGATCTGAGCCTATGTTGGAGATATGGCAGAGTCATCGGATCTATGCAACGGTTGAGAACCACCAGGATGAGCACCAGAGTACCATGATTGAGATGACAGGTAGTATTGGTGGTATTTCCACCTCTATATTATTTGATTCTAGTTCTTCTGATTCATTTATTACACCATCCTTAGTAGAGTGTTACAGGTGGGATGGTGGTGGTTAGGTTAGGTAGGTCATAGTTGGGATGTTGAGATGGCTTCTGGAGCCAAATTTTGTAGAACTCCTTAGTTAAGGAGTGTGTAGTGGATTTGGGACCCTTCACCACTACCTCGGATCTTTGAATCCTTCCATTAGGATCTTATGGTGTCATTTTGGGCATGGACTAGTTGTCTACTCATAGAGCTAGAGTGGACTATTACCATAAGACTATTTCTTGCATAGATGATCTTGGAGTGGATTCAGTGATATCAGGAGTTAGGAGACTCGTTTCCATTCACACCATCTCCACTATGCAGCTTAAGTGGTGTGTGCGATGGGGTTTTCAGTTGTATGTTATTATTGTTAGTGACAGATCAGAGGATGAGTCTAGTGGACCATCACTTGATGACCATCCCATCTTGAGAGATTTCACTGATGTGTTTCTAGGGGAGCTACCGAGGTTACCTCCCCATGTGAGATATATTTCCACATAGATCTGGTTCTAGGCACAGAGCCTATCTCACGAGAACCTTATCAAATGACTACTCTGAGCTATGTGAGCTCAATTTTCAGCTTGAGGGCCTTCTTGAGAAGGGCCTAATCCATCCTAGTGTATCCCTTGGGTGCACCGGTGATCTTTGTGAAGAAGAAGGATGGATCTCTACGGTTGTGTATTGATTACCATCAGCTGAACAAAGTAACGATCAAGAATCGTTACCCCTTCCACGCATTGATGATTTATTTGATCAGATGAAGGGGCTAAAGTTTTCTCCAAGATAGATCTTAAGTCGGGTACCATCAGCTCAAGATTACGAGAGGTGGATATTCATAAGACCTACTTTACATGAGATATGGCCACTCTGAGTTCATAGTGGTACCTTTCGGTTTGAAAAATGCCCCAAAGTTTTATGAGTTTGATGAATGGGGTATTCAGAATTTCTAGATTGCTTTGTGCTCATCTTCCTTGATGACATTTGATTTACTCACGCACACGTGAGGAGCACGAGGAGCACCTTATGCCAAGTTCTTGATGTCTTCGTGAGCAACCTTTATGGGAACTTGGAGAAGTGTGTGTTCTTTCAAACAGAGGTGTATTATTTAGGCCACATCATTTCGGGGAAGGTATCACAGTTGATCCTTCTAAGATTTGAGCCATCATGGATTGTCCAACACCCACTAGTGTGACGAGGTGTGACTTCATGGATCTAGCAAGATATTACAGGAGATTTTTCCAGGACTTTTCTCAGATTGTTCACCCCATCACTTCCCTTCAGTGGAAAGGGAAGAAGTTTATATGGTTAGATAGATGTGATTAGGCTTTAGTATTAAAGGAATGCCTCATGACAACACCTATTCTTGCAGTACAGATCCTCAGGGTGAGTTCTACATTTACACAGATGCTTCTTTGGCAAGACTTGGAGGTGTGTTGATGCAGGAGGGCGAGTAGTTGCTTTTGAGTCTCACAAACTCAAGGATTATGAGCTCAATTATCCGACTCATGATCTTGAGCTTGCAGCAGTTATGCATGCCTTAGTGTAGTGGAGACATTTTCTTCTTGGTCGAGATTCACACTCAAGATTGATCACTTGAGTCTTCGCCACCTCTTCACGCAGCCCAATCTCAATGCTCGTTAGTGGAATTGGATGGAGTTTCTTTGTGAGTATGACATGGAGATAGAGCATGTGAAGGGGAAGGAGAATGTGGTTGTAGAGATGCCTTGAGTAGATGGAGACATGTGGCTATGGCCACCTCAGTGGGCACAAGATTTGCGAGTAGGATTTTGTAGCAGCTTCCTAGGACAGTTTCTACCTTGCATCCAGAGAAGAGATTGAGTCACAAAGACCCCTTGAGGGGAGATTTGATGGATTTCATTAGAGGAAGATGGCCTTCTCAGACATAGAGGTCGGATATATGTTCCTAGAGATGGAGGCTTGAGACAGGACATTTTGTTAGAGGCTCATCGTGCACCTTATTCAGCCCATCCTAGGGGTGAAGAAGATGCATGCCACCTTGAGACAGTTGTATTTTTGGAGAGGACTTCAGAGAGATGTGGCCTTGTTTGTGTCATACCTTGCTTTAGAGTGCTAGAGGGTGAAGGCCGAGCATCAGCATCTGTTGGCCTTCTCTATCCTCACGCACCATACTAGAGTGGAAGTGGGACACCATTTCCATGGACTTCATCATTGGGTTACCTATGTCAAGATACCACCATGACGCCATCATGGTCACGGTGGATAAATTGATGAAAGTAGCTCATTTTTCTCGGTGAAGACCACCTATATAGCCAGTGCGGTGGCATGAGTATACCTTGATGAGATTGTCAGATTACATGGGATTCCGTGGAAGATCATTTACAACCGTGATCCTTTGTACACTTCCCATTTCTAGACCACCATGTAGTATGCTCTTAGGATGAGGATCAATTTCAGCACAACATATCACCCTGAGATAGATGGACAAACTGAGGGTGAATCAGATCCTGGAGGACATGCTTAGGATGTACGTTATGGATCACTCAAGTCGAGATGGGAGGAGTATCTATTTGGTGGAGTTTTCCTACAATAATAGTTTTCAGAGTTGATAGGCATGGATCCTTTTAGGAATTATATGGTAGAGAGTGCAGACACCTCTTAGTTGGGACAGGATTGAGGACAGGGTTTCCCTTGGGCCAACATTATTACAAGATATGGAGCAACATGTTACCTTGATCAAAAAGAGATTGTAGAGAGGCAGGGACAAGAGCAAAGAAGAAGTATGTAGACCAACATAGGACAGATCATAGTTTTGAGGTGGGCATGAAGGTGTTTCTTCATGTCAGACCGCATAAGAGCCCTATCCATTATGGAAAAGGTTCTAAGCTTGCTCCTAGGTTTGGGTCCCTTTGAGATCTTGGAGCACCTCGGTCCCTTGGCCTATCATCTAGCATTGCCACCTAGCTTGTCTTGCATCCATGATGTGTTTCATGTTTTTGTGCTTAGGAGATATATTTGATCCTTCTCACGTGCTAGATTGGACCATTGCGGGTGTTGGATCGGGGAAGGTGAGTGATGTATAGTTTTGATATAGCATGTTAGTATATATCAAGAGATCTTGAACTATTATTGATTTGATTCTTATATGATGCATATGGACATTGGAGACATTTGATGTTGATATTGATATACTTTTGACATGGTCATTTATCTATATTTCTGACATGTGATATATTTAGTCATATTGAGTAGATCTTGATAATTGGATTAATGTTGTGATCATTTTGACATGTATAAAATGTGGAATAGAAATGTGCTAGAAATTGTAAGTGATATCGTATTTGCATAGATGATATTAATTTGTATATAGTTGATTTCAGATTTATATTGCATATTTGACATGAATGTTTTAATGTGGCCATGAGGCCGAAGGAGGTATCCTCTATTTTATAGGTATATTATATTCACAACAACATCGGGGAGTGGAGACCAACCACATCGGAATTCGAGAAGAATTCAACTAGGGTCACCATGGCAACATGTAATTGTGTGTGTGTTAGAATTATTTGGTTAGGGGAAAATTGTGACCTAGGGGTCATGTGTTGTTTTGTTTTAATTTTCCCTCTTTGATTATGTTAGTATGTGTTTTCTTTTAGTAATGAAATTTTACTTGTTTTATTATTTAGATTTTTGGATTTGTGTTTACCCCTTTATTATTCATGGGTTGTAGTGTCTTAATTAAGCTAATTTAAATTTTCCTAAACTAATTAAAGATGTGACTAAAAGGAGTTCATTTATTAGAATTGATTTACTCTTGGATTTTGTGTTGAGTGAAGTGTGTTTGAGTTTTGAGTGTAGCACACTCTACCCTTCATGGGAAACTCGAATTTGGCCTTAGAGGCCAAATTTGGAAGCTTGTGGGACAAGTCAAACTTGTCCCACACCTCTTAAATGCCCATGCCAACCCTACCTATGGGTTGGGGGGGTCAAATTTAGGCTCTTTTAGGTGTTTTGGGAAGTTAAAAAGGTAAAATGTTAATTGCACTTTCTTTCAAATATTTAATTTTGTCCTTTGGGGAGTGGGCTTAGATGGAGTGTGTAAGGTTCTTGTCATTCCTCCAACCACTTATTAATTGTGCATTGGAATATGAGGTTGACCAAGTGATGTGGAGTGGAGAGGAAATGAGGTGGCATCCTACTTGGAGCCACATCATCCCTCCCTCTCTCTTTCTCTATTTATTGAATTCTTGTTGCTTGTTTTGGGGTTGGATGATCATTTTTAGTCTCTTGAATTTTTGGAGAGTGAGAGGATTTTGAGAGAGTTGTGGATTTTGGAGCTTTGTGGATGCTTGCTTGATCTTTGGAGAGGCTTGGAACTTCATACTTGGAACAAGCTCTACCATGGAGAGGTAGGAGCTTCACCTTAGTTTAAATTATGTTATTTGTTTTATTGTATGTGTGTATATGTTGTGTTGAATGTTGTTGTCTCTTTGAAATGCTTGTTGGGTGTGGGTAGAATGCCTAAGTTGGGAGTGGGAGGAGACTATGGGGATTTTTCTTGTAGGGAGGCATAAGAGATCACTTTTTGTGGAGGGAGTTTGGGTTGGGTGCCCCATCTAGTATGAGGAATGCTTGCATTTCTTCTTGTTCTTATTATGAGGGAGCCATAAGAGTTTTTGAGGAGGCATAAGAGTGTATGGAGGTATAAGGGGTACTTGAGGGAGGCATAAGAGTTGATAGGGGAAATTGTGTTTTGCATTGGAGGCTTTTAGGTGGGCACCCATTCCCATTGGGAGGCATAAGTGGCCTCCCCATAGGTCTTACTCTTTTGGCTTTCTTGATAAGCCTTGTGTTCTTGTTGCTTTGATTGTTTTTTCTTCTTGTTGAGTTGTTGTTGTGTTTTGTATGAAAATGGAATGAATGTGAAATTATATGTTAAGTATTGTGGAAGCTAGTAGTTTCCATGAGTTGAGATCTTCTCCCATTGTAATGTGGTTGGGGCTCGGGGCCAATGGGAGGATGGCTTCTCTTCTCCATTGGGTATCTTGGTTGGGTGGAGAGCGTTGCCTCTCCCCTATTTTGTTGTGAATCAAGAAAATTCTTGGAGGAGCTACCTTGTTGGTGTTTGGAGCATTGGAGTCTTGTTGATGACCATGTGAAACTTCCTTGTATATTTTACCCACTTAGAGTGGAAGAAATTGTAATAATGTATTCATTCTTGTATTTACATTTTGTATGGATTCCCACTTCAAGTGGAGAAATTTGTAATGACTTTGTAAAAGAAAGTTGTAATCCAATTGTTGTTATTGTTATTGTATTGCATGTGGAAAGAAACAAATGAGAAAAGAAAGAAGAAAGAATGTTATTGTAAAGTTAGTTTGCAAATAGAAAAGAAAGTATTTTCTCCTTGTTGAAATCTTGAATGTATTGTGAGAAAAATAGTGCTTGTATTGAAAGATTAATCTATTTTACAATGGAAAAGAAAGTATATTTTCATTGAGTATTTATTGTATTGTAAATGTAGAAGAGAAAAGAAAATGTAGAGATTGTTAGAAGTTGAATTTGTTTACAAAATATCATTGTATGGAAAATAAAGTTATATGGTTATTTTGAATGAATGAACATTGTAGTAAAATGAAAGAGGAAAATAAGTTAGATTATATTGCATTTGGAAAGTTGATTTTATATAAGGAAATGAAAAGTAATAAAATAGATTTATATTCCTTTTGCTCTTGTAATGGAAAGAAGAATCTAGTTAAACAAATAGAAATTATTCTTATAAGTAGATGAATTTTATTAGAAATGGAAACACTTTAAAATGACTAGACTTAACTAAGAAATGAGTAAATGAGTAACAAACCTCAATTTTGGAACTTTAAAATGAACAAAGACAACTTAAAATGCATTTTTACATCCTTTAACAACTTTAGTTTTTGTAAAATTCTCGGCATTATGGTTCTATTTTTTAGAAACAGGACCGCCACCTATGTGAGAGGCGGTCCCGTAATAACCCCTGCTCGGGAGTGTGGCAAGTGGTGGTCTCAAAAAAACCACCACCAAGTAAGGTGGCGGTCTTGTGTTTTCACCCGTAGTAAGGCGGCGGTTTCACAACCACCACTCTGGAAGGCGGCGGTCCATTGTTTGTCACCCTGGCAGGGCGGTGGTCTAGAAAGGACCGTCGGGTCTCACTGGGTGGTGGTCTGTCACTTATGAATTAAAATTCCATGGACCATGCCTTGTGCATGAAATTTAACCTATTTTTCACTAATTCCTAAGTTGTAAAATTTAACCTATTACTACCAGCAAGTAAAATAAAGATAAATGCTTAGGAATGAGATAAAAAACACTCAAATGGTGAATCTAAAAGCATTCTTTTCAATATCAAAAAGGGGTAGGGTTTGCCCCAAATTTAAACCCAATACACTATAATCTTGGAATAAAAAACTAGATTGGAGGAGGAAATCCTCCCAATCCTTGAAGGAAATAGATTACAAAAATAAAAGACAAAACTAAGCTAAACCTAGACTAAATCTTCTTGTAGAATCCTCCATGGCTTCTTCCTTTGCTCCCATGGCTTCCTCCTCTCCAACCTGCAAATTTAACAAAAGAAAATGAACCAAATGAGAAGAATAGAATGAGAAAAGGTTTTAATAGACTTTCATAAGGATTTTTAGGGCTATGTTGAGAACCCTAGGATCTAGTGGCTAAGATGGATTTGATCCAAGGGTGGAGAATTGACCCTACCTTTTTTAAGAAGAAATGTATTTTAAATGTTTTAATTTAAAATCCTTAAGGGTATGTGTAGATGAATGAGTGGGGCCTTTTAATTGCCTAGGGGTGTGATGTCCCTTTTAAACCCTTAGTGTGTGTAGGAAATTTATTAAAGGATCTTTAAGCTATTAATGTAATGAATTTAATAATTTAGCATAAGGTTAACCTTGTTAGGAATGAACTTAATCGAAGAAAAGAAAATATTTAATTAAGTAAACTAATCCTTGTTACCTTCCTATAGAACTATCAATTAATGTACCCTTGTTGCATCCTTGTATCGTAACCTTCTTTTAACTTAAAAAAAAAAAAATTAGTCACATTTTTGGGTTAAGTGTTAGGTTGAAGTGAGTTCTAGAACGTCATTTTTTTGTGGGTGTTACACTTGGTATCAGAGCCATGGGTTCAAAGCTTGGACCCTTGGGCACACCTAGAAAACATGAAACATGAACATTTAACCTAGTGCAAAATTGATTCTTTTAAATCTAGAAAACCACAATGTTTGATAATTGTATGAAATAGAAAACTTAGAAAACTGAAACAAGACCTAGAACAATGAACTAACTCTCACCTTGATCTGTGTAGGAGGCATGGATTAGGTGAGGGGTCTTTTCATATAGACCTAGATATACCACCACCGCTAGAGCAGGTTGTAGTGGCCATTCTACCTCAGATTTTACAGATGCTTCAGGACGTCAATGCCACTATACGTGGAGAGCCCTTGGGAGGATGATTTTCTAGACATGGCATGGAGCCATCAGTAGATGCCCAGGTATCCCCCTCGACACGGCGAGGATAGGGGAGAGAAACTTCACACAGAGTTGGCTAGGGGAGTCACCACAGAGAGGACATGGGGACAAGATCTCAGGACATAGGGACAGGTCTCAGAGCCCTAGACAGAGAGAGGAGCATGCAGAGAGACCTAGGGGTCATCAGACATCAGCAACAGACCATATCAGGGAGATCCTGAAGCTACGACCATCTCACTATTTGGGTGATATAGGAGGTTTTAGGAGAGAGGCTGGTTGGTGAGCTTGAGCGGATGCTTCAAGCTCTATCCCTTGTACTAACAACATGAAAGCTCGTGTTGTGATCCATCTTCTGAGGGATGGAGTAGGAGTTTGGTGGAGGACCGAGGAGCAGAAGCTCCATGTTGATTCAGAGATAGTCACCTGGGAGCTATTTGAGGAGCGTTTCAGGAGCAGGTATTTTCCCAGGAGGTTTATACAACAAAGCGGATAGATGAGTTTCATGACCTCCATCAGGCATCGATGACTGTAGCTGAGTATGAGAGTCGATTTCTGGACCTACTCCAAGTATGTCGACTATATGTAGGATGAGTAGGTATGGATTCACAGGTTCATCGGGGCTTGAACTTGGATTTGGGTGGTGCGGTGTGCATTCACTACCCCATGAGACATTAGCGAGAGGCCATGGAGAAGGCCTATATTACAGAGAGGAGACACGGGGAAGATGTGAGTAGGCTAGAGATAGAGTTTGGAGCCGTATCCTAGATGTAGGATGGTAGGTCAAAGGGGTCAGTTCCTCCTCCATGGGGTGGATAGAGTTCAGGACAGGCTTCATTCAGGCCACCACAGCAAGCAGTAACATACCCACCCACCTTACAGACCTCCTTAGAGATTTGATGCACAGAGAGGATGGAGTATGGGGCCTCCTCCTAGGGGTCCCACCAGGACACAGGGTGTGCTGAGAGCTCAGTCAGTAGGAGCTCATCAGCAGAGACCTCAAGTAGTCCATAGCCGGATCATCAGGATCCATAGCTCAGACATCTAGAGTACCAGCTGGAGCTGCATCCCACTAGAGGGGACCAGGAAGTTGTTATGGTTGTGGTGTTGTTGGACATCATTGGAGAGATTTCCCACAGAACCCTAACAAGGGTAAGACATAGAGCTCAGAGCCTACTATTGGAGATATGGCATGGAGTCATCGGATCTATGTAGTGGTCGAGAACCGCCAGGATGAGCACCAGAGTACCGTGATTGAGATGACAGGTAGTATTGGTGGTATTTCACCTCTATATTATTTGATTCTGGTTCTTTTGATTCATTTATTGCACCATCCTTAGTAGAGCGTTGCAGGTTGGTGGTAGTTAGGCAAGGTCGTAGTTGGGATGTTGAGATGGCTTTTGGAGCCAAGATTTCTGTAGACTCCTTAGTTAAGGAGTGTGTAGTGGATTTGGGACCCTTCACCACTACTTCGGATCTTTGAATCCTTCCATTAGGATCTTATGGTGTCATTTTAGGCATGGACTGGTTGTCTGCTCACAGAGCTAGAGTGGACTATTACCATAAGACTATTGCTTGCATAGATGATCTTGGAGTGGAGTCAGTGATATCAGGAGTTAGGAGACCCATTTCCATTGCACCATCTCCACTATGCAGCTTAAGTGGTGTGTGTGCGTGATGGGGTTGTCAGTTGTATGTTATTATGGTTAGTGACAGATCGGAGGATGAGTCTAGTGGACCATCCCTTGATGACCATCCCATCTTGAGAGAGTTTTTTGATGTGTTTCTAGGGAGAGCTACGGGGTTACCTCCCCCACGTGAGATAGATTTCCACATAGATCTGGTTCGGGCATAATCTATCTCATGAGCACCTTATCGGATGACTACTCTGAGCTATGTGAGCTCAAGTTACAGCTTGAGGGCCTTCTAGAGAAGGGCCTAATCCATCCTAGTGTATCCCCTTGGGGTGCACCGGTGATCTTTGTGAAGAAGAAGGATGGATCTCTATGGTTGTGTATTGATTACCATCAGCTGAACAAAGTAACGATCAAGAATCGTTACCCCCTTCCACGCATTGATGATTTATTTGATCAGATGAAGGGGGCTACAGTTTTCTCCAAGATAGATCTTAAGTCAAGGTACCATCAGCTAGGATTACGGAGGTGGATATTCATAAGACCGCTTTCCGTACGAGATATGGCCACTACGAGTTCACAAGTGGTACCTTTCGGTTTGATGAATGCCCCCGCAGTGTTTATGAGTTTGATGAATGGGGTATTAAGGAATTTCTAGATCACTTTGTGCTCATCTTCCTTGATGACATTCTAATTTACTCACGTATGCATGAGGAGCTCAGAGGAGCACCTTGCCAGGTTCTTCAGTGTCTTCGTGAGCAAGCACCTTTACGGGAACTTGGAGAAGTGTGTGTTCTTTCAGATAGAGGTGTAGTATTTGGGCCACATCATTTCTGGGGAAGGTATCATAGTCGATCCTTCCAAGATTTGAGCCATCATGGATTGGCCAGCACCCACTAGTGTGACCGAGGTGTGTAACTTCATGGGTTTAGTAGGATATTACAGGAGATTTGTTTAGGACTTTTCTCGGATTGTGCACCCCATCACTTCCCTTCAATGGAAAGGGAAGAAGTTTTTTATGGTCAGATAGATGTGAGTAGGCCTTTAGTACATTGAAGGAATGCCTCACGACAACACCTATTCTTGTAGTACCAGATCCTCAGGGTGAGTTCTACATTTGCACAGATGCTTCTTTGGTAGGACTTGGAGGTGTGTTGATGCAGGAGGGAAGAGTAGTTTGCTTTTGAGTCTCACAAACTCAAGGATTATGAGCTCAATTATTTGACTCATGATCTTGAGCTTGCAGTAGTTGTGCATGCCTTAGTGTGGTGGAGACATTTTCTTCTTGGTCAAGAGATTTACACTCAGGACTGATCACTTGAGTCTTCGCCACCTCTTCACGCAGCCCAATCTCAATGCTTCTCGTCAGTGGCGTTGGATGGAGTTGCTTTGTGAGTATGACATGGAGATAGAGCATGTGAAGGGGAAGGAGAATGTGGTTGTAGACACCTTGAGTAGATGGAGACATGTGGCTATGGCCACCTCAGTGGGCATAGATTTGTGGAGCAGGATTTTTTGCAGTAACTTCCTCAGGATAGTTTCTACCTTGCAGCCAGAGTAGAGATTGAGTCACAGAGACCCCTTGAGGGGAGATTTGATGGATTTTCATTAGAGGTAGATGGCCTTCTTAGACACAGAGGTTGGATATATGTTCCTAGAGATGGAGGCTTGAGATAGGACATTTTGTCAGAGGCTCATCGTGTGCCTTATTCAGCCCATCCCGGGGTGAAGAAGATGCATGCCACCTTGAGACAGTTGTATTTTTGGAGAGGACTTCAGAGAGACGTGGCCTCATTTGTGTCATGTTGTTTAGAGTGCCAGAGGGTGAAGGCCGAGCATCAAGCATCCATTGGCCTTCTCTATCCTCATGCCATACCGGAGTGGAAGTGGGACACCATTTCCATGGACTTCATCATTGGGTTACCTACGTCGAGATACCACCATGATGCCATCATGGTCACGGTGGATAAATTGATGAAAGTAGCTCATTTTTCTCAGTGAAGACCACCTATATAGCCAAGTGTGGTGGCATGAGTATATCTTGATGAGATTTTTAGATTACATGGGATTCCATGGAAGATCATTTGTGACCGCGATCCTTTGTACACTTCCCATTTTGGACCACCATGTAGTATGCTCTCGGGATGAGGATCAATTTCAGCACAACATATCACCCTGAGATAGATGGACAGACTGAGTGGGTGAATCAGATCTGGAGGACATGCTTAGGATGTACGTTATGGATCACCTAGTCGAGATGGGAGGAGTATCTATATTTGGTGGAGTTTTCCTACAATAATAGTTTCAGAGTTCGATAGGCATGGCTCCTTTTCAGGCATTATATGGTAGAGAGTGCAGGACACCTCTTAGTTGGGACAAGATTGAGGATAGGGTTTCCCTTGGGCCAAGCATTATTATAGGATATGGAGCAACAGTTACCTTGATCAGATAGAGATTGTAGAGGTGCATAGATAGAGAAGAAGAAGTATGCGAGACCAACATAGGACAGATCATAGTTTTGAGGTGGGCATGAAGGTGTTTCTTCATGTCAGACCGCATAAGAGCCCTATCCATTAAAGAAAAGGTTCTAAGCTTGCTCCTAGGTTTGTGGGTCCCTTTGAGATCTTGGAGCACCTCGGTCCCTTGGCCTATCATCTAGCATTGCCACCTAGCTTGTCTCACGTCCATGATGTGTTTCACATTTTGTGCTTAGGAGATATATTTTTGATCCTTCTCACGTGCTAGATTGGACCACATTGTAGGTGTAGGATCAGGGGCAGGTGATGGTGGAGCCCATATGCATTATAGAGCGCAGACCCTGGGCCTTCGCGGCAGAGAGATTGATTAGGTTGGGTCTAGTGGGACAGATATGATGAGATGATGTAGCTACTTGGGAGGATGCTTTACTTTTGCTACGAGTGTAGTTTCCACCTATTCAAGTGACTTCAGGAGGAATTCGAGTCTAAGGGAGGGGATGTAGTGCCCACTTCCCTTGACACCTTTTTTATTATTGTTTTTATTATCATACTGCACTTATGGATATATTATAGTTTTTTTGATATAGCATGTTAGTAGATATCGAGAGATCTTAACTATTATTGATTTGATTCTTATATGATGCATATGGACATTGGAGACATTTGATGTTGATATTATATTTTGACATGATTATTTATCTACGTAATTTCGACATGTGATATATTTAGTCATGTTGAGTAGATCTTGATATTGGATTAATGTGATGATCATTTTGACATAAATAAAATGTGGAATAGAAATGTGCTAGAAATTGTAAGTGATATCGTGTTTGCATAGATGATATTAATTCATATATAGTTGATTTTAGATTTATATTGCATATTTGACATGAATGTTTTAATGTGGCCATGAGGCCGAAGGAGGTATCCTCTATTTTGCAGGTATATTATATTCACAACAACATCGGGGGAGTGGAGACCAACCACATCGGAATTGAGAAGAATTCAACTAGGGTCACCATGGCAACATGTAATTGTGTGTGTGTTAGAATTTTGGTTAGGAGAAAATTGTGACCTAGGGGTCATGTGTTGTTTTGTTTTAATTTTTCCCTTTCTATTATGTTAGTATGTGTGTTTTCTTTTAGTAATGAAATTTTACTTGTTTTATTATTTAGATTTTTGGATTTGTGTTTACCCCTTTATTAGTCATGGGTTGTAGTGTCTTAATTAAGCTAATTTAAATTTTTCCTAAACTAATTAAAGATGTGACTAAAAGGAGTTCATTTATTAGAATTAATTTACTCTTGGATTTTGTGTTGAGTGAAGTGTGTTTGAGTTTTGAGTGTAGCACACTCTACCCTTCATGGGAAACTCGAATTTGGCCTTAGAGGCCAAATTTGGAAGCTTGTGGGACAAGTCAAACTTGTCCCACACCTCTTAAATGCCCATGCCAACCCTACCTATGGGTTGGGGGGTCAAATTTAGGCTCTTTTAGGTGTTTTGGGGGATAAAAAGGTAAAATGTTAATTGCACTTTCTTTCAAATATTTAATTTTGTCCTTTGGGGGAGTGGGCTTAGATGGAGTGTGTAAGGTTCTTGTCATTCCTCCAACCACTTATTAATTGTGCATTGGAATATGAGGTTGACCAAGTGATGTGGAGTGGAGAGGAAATGAGGTGGCATCCTACTTGGAGCCACATCATCCCTCCCTCTCCTTTCTCTATTTATTGAATTCTTGTTGCTTGTTTTGGGGTTGGATGATCATTTTTAGTCTCTTGAATTTTGGAGAGTGAGAGGATTTTGAGAGAGTTGTGGATTTTGGAGCTTTGTGGATGCTTGCTTGATCTTTGGAGAGGCTTGGAACTTCATACTTGGAACAAGCTCTACCATGGAGAGGTAGGAGCTTCACCTTAGTTTAAATTATGTTATTTGTTTTATTGTATGTGTGTATATGTTGTGTTGAATGTTGTTGTTTCTTTGAAATGCTTGTTGGGTGTGGGTAGAATGCCTAAGTTGGGAGTGGGAGGAGACTATGGGGAGTTTTTTTCTTGTAGGGAGGCATAAGAGATCACTTTTTATGGAGGGAGTTTGGGTTGGGTGCCCCATCTAGTATGAGGAATGCTTGCATTTCTTCTTGTTCTTATTATGAGGGAGCCATAAGAGTTTTTGAGGGAGGCATAAGAGTGTATGGAGGTATAAGGGGTACTTGAGGGAGGCATAAGAGTTGATAGGGGAAATTGTGTTTTGCATTGGAGGCTTTTAGGTGGGCACCCATTCCCATTGGGAGGCATAAGTGGCCTCCCCATAGGTCTTACTCTTTTGGCTTTCTTGATAAGCCTTGTGATCTTGTTGCTTTGATTGTTTTTTCTTCTTGTTGAGTTGTGTTGTGTTTTGTATGTAAATGGAATGAATGTGAAATTATATGTTAAGTATTGTGGAAGCTAGTAGTTGCCATGAGTTGAGATCTTCTCCCATTGTAATGTGGTTGGGGCTCGGGGCCAATGGGGAGGATGGCTTCTCTTCTCCATTGGGTATCTTGGTTGGGTGGAGAGTGTTGCCTCTCCCCTATTTTGTTGTGAATCAAGAAAATTTCTTGGAGGAGCTACCTTGTTGGTGTTTGGAGCATTGGAGTCTTGTTGATGACCATGTGAAACTTCCTTGTATTTTTACCCACTTAGAGTGGAAGAAATTGTAATAATGTATTCATTCTTGTATTTATATTTTGTATGGATTCCCACTTCAAGTGGAGGAAATTGTAATGACTTTGTAAAAAAAAAGTTGTATATGAAAGGAAAGTTGTATTGTTTGTTATTGTTATTGTATTGCATGTGGAAAGAAACAAATGAGAAAAGAAAGAAGAAAGAATGTTATTGTAAAGTTAGTTTGCAAATAGAAAAGAAAGTATTTTCTCCTTGTTGAAATCTTGAATGTATTGTGAGAAAAATAGTGCTTGTATTGAAAGATTAATCTATTTTACAATGGAAAAGAAAGTATATTTTCATTGAGTATTTATTGTATTGTAAATGTGAGAAAGAAGAAAATGTAGAGATTGTTAGAAGTTGAATTTGTTTACAAAATATCATTGTATGGAAAATAAAGTTAATATGGTTATTTTGAATGAATGAACATTGTAGTAAAATGAAAGAGGAAAATAAGTTAGATTATATTGCATTTGGAAAGTTGATTTTATATAAGGAAATGAAAAGTAATGAAATAGATTTATTTTCCTTTGCTCTTGTAATGGAAGAAAGAATCTAGTTAAACAAATAGAAATTATTCTTATAAGTAGATGAATTTTATTAGAAATGGAAACACTTTAAAATGACTAGACTTAACTAAGAAATGAGTAAATGAGCAACAAACCTCAATTTTAGAACTTTAAAATGAACAAAGACAACTTAAAATGCATTTTTACATCCTTTAGCAACTTTAGTTTTTGTAAAATTCTCGGCATTATGGTTCTATTTTTCAGAAATAGGACCGCTGCCCTGTGCAGAGATGGTGGTCCCATAACCACCACTCTCAGCTAAGGTGGCGGCGGTCTCAAAAACCGCCACCCAGTAAGGTGGCGGTCTTGTGTTTGTCACCCAGGTAAGGCGGTGGTTTCACAACCGCCGCTTTGGAGGTGGCGGTCCACTGTTTGTCACCCCGGGCAAGGGGCGGCGGTCCAGAACCACCGGTCTGCTCTAGGTGTGGTTCTGTCACTTATGACAGAATTCCACGGACCGCGCTGTGCGTGAAATTTAACCTATTTTCACTAATTCTAAGTTGTAAAATTTAACCTATTACTACCAACAAGTAAAATAAAGATAAATGCTTAGGAATGAGATAAAAAAACACTCAAATGGTGAATCTAAAAGCATTCTTTCATTTATAACAAAAGGGGGTAGGGTTTGCCCCAAATTTAAACCCAATACACTAAAATCTTGGAATAAAAACTAGATTGGAGGAGGAAACTCCTCCCAATCTTTAAAGGAAATAGATTACAAAAATAAAAGACAAAACTAAGCTAAACCTAGACTAAATCTTCTTGTAGAATCCTCCATGGCTTCTTCCCTTTGCTCCCATGGCTTCCTCCTCTCCAACCTACAAATTTAACAAAAGAAAATGAACCAAATGAGAAGAATAGAATGAGAAAAGGTTTTAATAGACTTTCATAAGGATTTTTAGGGCTATGTTGAGAACCCTAGGATCTAGTGGCTAAGATGGATTTGATCCAAGGGTGGAGAATTGACCCTACCTTTTTAAGAAGAAATGTATTTTAAATGTTTAATTTAAAATCCTTAAGGGTATGTGTAGAATGAATGAGTGGGGCCTTTTAATTGCCTAGGGGTGTGATGTCCCTTTTAAACCCTTAGTGTGTGTAGGAAATTTATTAAAGGATCTTTAAGCTATTAATGTAATGAATTTAATAATTTAGCATAAGGTTAACCTTGTTAGGAATGAACTTAATCGAAGAAAGAAAATATTTAATTAAGTAAAAAACTTGATAAAAACCTGTGTCGAAATTTTTGTGAAGGATTGTGGCAATCAATTCCATGGAACCTAAATCTAGGAAATATTACAGAGGTTAGTATTATCATGGTAAATGGGGCATCCATAAATCATCCATCCACCGAGAGGTCCTACAATGAAAGTGTCAAAATTCCTAAGGAGGAGGGAAAGGAAAGAGGACAACGTAGCAATAAAATTGTTGGAAACTCCTCCCACTGCACTTCTTACCAACATTAAAACTAGGTCCAAAAGACCCAAAATTGTAAGTCATGCGAAGAAGTGAAGGAAGACACCATAATGAAATGGTAGGATTTCACCTACCCCCAATCTCCTCATGCCAAGAAGAAACATTAATGATCATAATGATTTGCAGGTTGGTGGTTGAGAGAAGACCATTTTCCATTAATGTTGCAATAAAAGCATGCATAGAGGCTTGAAAAAGGCTCAATAAATTTAATTTAAAATTTTATATATATATATATATATATATATATATATATATATATATATATATATATATACAAACATAATTTGTACCCATTCTTTATTATTTATTATTATTATTATTATTTTATATTATGTTTTAAAATGTCCTTACACTAAAGAGCGATTCTAAAATCCTTTAGATCCCAAAGTGATAGGTGAACTCAAAAATATCTTAATCGAGAGCTCGAGTACAAGAGTAAACGATAATAAAATAGCTAGCAAGTAATAAATAAAAAAATTGATAAGAAGAATGTACACTAAGCAAATAATCGTCAATCGGAAAATTAAATTATAATGTTATTATTATCATTAATTTTTTGTTGAATATATTATAAATCATATTAATAAGGACCAATAGGAAATCCCGACAAATCGAGAACACGATTTTCCTTTATAAGGAAATCGAATTTTTTCTCGTTGTGGGGCTCCGCAAAAAAAAACACCGACAAAGACACAAGCAGTACGATGAAGAGGGAAAATGCTAATCATTCTCTCGAACAAGGGCAAAGCCAACTAATGATCAACAGAAAGTACAACGGTGTTCAAATCTTGGCAACACGATCTCAAGGAAGAATGAAGAATGGGCATTACATGGATCATCTTGAAATTTTACAGTGGTGGTAGATATACATTACTAATTTGATGGGGTCGACATTTCTCTCAAGGTTATAGTTATTCTAATACATTTATAATTCTAGGATTGCACAACCTCTTCACGAAGAAGAAGATAATGGCGGATTTCTCAAAATTGGCTCTAAATGCTATTTTTTTCACTTTTGACTAGGTATTAGAACTTTAATAACTTTTTTGTGCTTGTTAGAATAAGTCAAAATTTCACATGAGCCCAAATTTATGAAGGTGAATTTGGCACACAAATTTTGGGGCCCATCCGAGTTTTTTTTTGGTAAGTAATTTTTGGCATTTTAGGGTTTTTCACATTTTAGGGTTTTTAGAGTAGACCTCAAATAAAAGGAGGATTGTAATGATGTAAAATATTAGTGTGGATTGCAGAATGAGAATAAATATATTTTTAAACTCTTAGTTTTTATTTGCAAGGTTGTTTATGTGTGTTTGGGAGGTATTTCAACCTCTTATAGTGGGATTCACATCACTTATCAAATAGGGTAAATAATAAAAATTCATAAATAGAAAACACTAACCTTGAAAAACCCTAGAGAGGGATGAAAATGAAAATAAGTAACTAAAATGTGTGTATATTCATCTTAGAGCAATGAGCAACCTCCCATGGCTTCCATCCTCTTCTTTCTCCCAAACTCCGCAAAGTGAAAATGTGAAAATAGGGTAAAGAATGAATAATAAGACCTCATAAGGATTTTTAGGGAATTTCTAATCGAAGGGACCAAAATGACTTAATCTATTGGATGAGATTTAACCCTACAATTTTAAGTGATGTGATTTTTGTTGGAATGAAAAATTAATTAAAAAGGTATGGGTAATTGGTTGAATGGGGTCACTTAATGGTTAGGGTAAGTTGAGACCTTAGCCTTAGGTTATTAAGTAAATAAATGACATTAGAATTATAAGGATAAATTAAATAATTGTGAAAGGGGTAACATAGATAATGTTTTACAAGGGTTAATTATTGGAATTTAAAATGTATAGTTAGATGACCTCATGTGGGGCTTTGTTATTAAGTTGTTATGTGAAGTAAGAACTAAGCCAACTTAGGAAGCTTTGATCCAAAAGATATTTCAAATAAGGTGAAATAACGGAAATCCTAGAAGGGGATTTAAACCTAAATGATTGGAATAAAGTAATAATAATTAATTGTTAATTTAATTACGATAACCTTACAAATATGTAGAATTTATTAATTGTGAAATAATTAAATCTTTTGGTGAATACCTTGTAGAACCTTTTGAAATTAAAAAAAATATTCCTTAATTTTCCTATTTACTTATTAAGTTTTATCTTGGGCTTTGTGCATGGAAAATGATGATGTTACATAACCGTCATGGTGGTTGCATGACCGATGGTGGAAAATCCCCAAAACAAACCATCAAGAGCCCAAAAATTCATTCACAAGTGTCCAAATCACCCCACTTGATTGGACCATCTTATGAAGATAGAAAGAACCAAAAACTATAGAACAAGTATCAATATAGATATTACATAGAATTGGGCATTTCTTGATCCTATTTTTTTATCAATATGCCTCAAATAATACATAGACTTTAGCCCCTGAGCACATAAGATACCCATAATTGTCACTAAATGCCAAATTAACAATACTAAAGAAAATAGAGAAAACAAAAGTATTCTACCACGGAAGGTACTAATAATATATATGGTAGAAAGTATCTAAGTGAATCTTGTTAGGTCGAAGGTGTAATTCTGCTAAAAAAATTGAATAGTTTAGATCGATAGAAATGATTCAACCATGTCACATGGACGACCATCAAACTGATTTGATTTATTGAATTAGATGTTAATATGTGCCATTGATTTAGTAATTTATGAATTTACGTCGTTGATTTCATGCATCGATGAATTTAAATGTAAATAAGTCGTGTAATCAATTAGCATTTTTTCCCGGCAGTTACATGTTCGTGGTCGGAAATTCATTCATGTTTAAAGATGTCGGAAGTTAAACCGATTGTTGATTTCAGGTTACGAGTTTCACATTAAACGTTCTGATTTTTCAATATTTTTAAGTTTGAGATTCACGGTTAAGTTTATTAGGTTACAATTTTTAGTTTTTGGTTTTGGGCTTTGACTTCAATAGATTTTAGGTTTTCAAGTTTGTGACTTTCAAATTTAAGGGTTTAGGATTTTCTAGTTTTCCATGTTTTAAGGATATTTACATTTAGGTATTAGTTTTTTTGGTTTTTTTCTTCGAGTTTTGATTTTTGGAGATGGTTTATTTCAATCAATATTTTGTGTTTTTGAGGGAATTTGGATTTGAAATTTTTAGTTAGTATTTTTAGGTATCAATGTTTTTTTGTAGATTCCTTGTTGGGGGAGGTAGGGCTTCAAGTTTTAGAATTGTAAAGGTTTTTAAGCTCAAATATTTCAAGATTCAAGTTTCAAATGGTTCATTTTTTAGAGTCCTCAAATTTTAAGTTTTAACTTTTCACTTTATATAAAAATCATTTATTTTTTATATTTTAGCATTTCATATTTTGATATTTTTAGATTAGAGATTTCATGTTTCTTCTAACAAATGCAAAAAAAGCCCCAAATTAGCAACACGTCTAAATTATAAGCTACAACGCCAAATCCAACCATACTTAAATTAATATTACAAAAGTGCTTACTTTTTTTAATATTTCACGCATAATTTTATTAATTGAAAATGTTATAAAAGTTCTAATAGTTGTCAAAACAGCATGAACTAGGAAGCTTAAATCAAACTAGAACAACACTACAATATCAATTAATTTCATTCTTTTGAACTTTTCCTTTTGAGCTCTTGTTGACCATGAAACCAATTGAATTGTATTTGGAAACGTTGTTATTGAAACTCCAAAAAGGATATTACATGTTTCATTAATTATATTGTAGAGTTTCAAACAAAATCCTAATCACAATATTTATAGTAAAATTGTTACACAAATTTACATAGGCTATTATCTCATAGAGGGTGTTCCTCTATTTTCTCGGTGGGTGTTCTTAAGAAAATATAGGATCCTTTTCTAGTTTTGTGGTCCCATGAATATATCAAAATTGTGTTGCACTAAGAAACGTATGGCGATGAATTTTAAGAATTGCATGTAAACAAGTCATCCACATTTCTATCAAAATTTCAAACTCTCAAAACAAAAATTACTCTTTGTGACATGATGACAATAATTCTATAAGTTCATGGGGAAAAGTTTATGCCCTCTCTTTAAAAATTGCTAAAAATTTGCTACTTAAAAAACTAAAATAAAATTGTTATTTTAAAGTGAACATCCATTTTATACATGTAACTTTATACTATTTCAACTTCATAGAACAAAGTTTTGAATAAAAATAGAATCCCAAACCCGTAAGACCATGTGGATATTGCAATTTAAATAATTTTGAGCGGCTTCCAACCTAAGGAACTTGTATCCTTTTTGTTGCAGTGTTTTAGTGGTTGTTATGATTCCTATAAAATTAATTTTAGGGTTTTAATAATTTCGTGACAATCACACACAAACGTGTAATATTAAGAAAAAGAGATTCCCTCACATTTGAGTATAAAACTTTTAAAACATTTTGCAATTAATTTCTTACTTTAATCCATTCCAAATGGTTCTTTTTTCCCCGATCACATGAGCTTAAATAGTTGGAGATCCATTTTATTAAATGTGAACATGAATCCTTTTACTACGAGCTCTATCAAATAAATCTTGACTCGCTGCATGTCACCCTCCAAACTCGACAACAGCATGAAACCATCATGTCATTAAACAACTCTTCAACAGCATGAAACCATCACGGCTGATGTAATAGATGTAGTTACAAGTATGAACCCTTCTTTCCATGGGTGGCGGAGGCGTCCGCTCTTTTAAATAAAGTGTGAGATAATAGTTTTATCAAATTCACATGTTAAAAGGAATAATTTTTGTTGCGTTTATGGGAAAGGTAAAAGGACACACCCATATCTACCGCTGGTAAAGTATTTTGGCATGAGAGGGAATTACTACTCTCGGAAGCCCACAAGGGCATTGTCAACTACTAAGTAGAATTTGTGCCACCTCATTTTTACGGAGTCATGGGCCGTGTGTAGATAATGTGTGGAGTTCTAGATTTAGAGGGGTAATGCATGTCATTGTCACTGTATGTTGAAAATGGAGCGTTGAATAATGTGCATTGTTTA
The DNA here is from genome assembly GCA_018340775.1 of Taxus wallichiana var. yunnanensis. Classification (NCBI taxonomy): domain Eukaryota; kingdom Viridiplantae; phylum Streptophyta; class Pinopsida; order Cupressales; family Taxaceae; genus Taxus; species Taxus wallichiana. Next base: position 871,132,776 of record CM031240.1, read on the forward strand.
TCCATCTATCCTCATCTTGTGTGTTTCGATGATTTGTAAAAGATGGAAACTTCTTGATTATTTTGGGAAATAATATAGATGCCATATGATGATACATATGTCTTTTTACTTCACGAGCGTCCACAATTTTTTTGCGTTCCTTTTATATACATATAGAGGTTCACAATAGTTTAAGATTTTTACAAAATATTTTGCGGTTCATACTGTAGTAAGAAAATGTGTAATCTGCCTAATATTAGGCATGACAATGTCATTATATATCAAATTTAAAGTGTACATTTTCAAAAAATTGTCTATGAATTTATCATCGTTTGATGGTTAATGTCTTGATAAGTTCTCTTCTTTTTTTTATAAATTTTAGTGAAATTATGTGAGGTTAAGATGGGTCCTAAGGACCATTGTTCTCTTAGGTAACCAAAGAGGTTGATAAAACATTTGTAATATAAAAATTCTAGGATGCCCTTGCCTTCATTGTATATGTACTTGACACATTTTCCATTTACCATTTTATCAAGTTAACAACCCTCGTTACGCTTGCTCCATAAATGCAAGAAATATAAGAAACATGAAATCAAATAATCTTATAAATATTTCTTATAAATCCTCTTAGTCTTATGTCTTACTTGGTTCAATTTTTTTGTCGATGGTGATTTACATTCACGGATAAACTAATTAAGTAGAATGAAGGAAAATAAAACCATTTCTTTAGTTGAGAAACAAGAAAGTAAAAGTGTAGTGCCAAGTCACATGTTCAAACCTTGATGATAACATTACTCTACTAGAGAAGTTGACAAAAACATGATAGGCATGAAAATTTTGCAAGATAACTAAAATGTGTAGAATGAATTAGAGAATAATATTTAATGAATCAACAATTATGCATTTACTTTTAAAAATTCCTTAGAATATTTATCAAAATACCCATACGCTTTGTCCTCTCTCATCTTATTTCCCTACTCCCCCATACTACAAAGCCCGATAATGTGACTTTTTAAAAATAATAGGTGTAAGAGTATGCAAAAGGGGTAATGTTATAAATATGATGTGTGCTAAGAACTTGAAATATTGAGGAGGCAATGTAAAATACAAATATAAAATAAAAATCTTATGGTTGAATGACAAATACAAACATGTTGCTTGAATGACTAGTACACCACATCCCTTTATCCTTGAAATGATTGACACAATTGACACGTGACCTTCATACATGTCTTCTCGGGAGGTATAAGAGTTTCACATACATTTCCCCAACATTTTTATTTGCTCATAACTACACCTCCGTCAAACATCTTCTTCACGTCCCCTCTTCCTCTCGGAATGTTTCAATCCTTAAAGTTTAAGTTCTTCGATGTATATTTATTGGTGTCTACATTACACTACTCACGTGCAATGTGTAGTTCGATGGTTACCCACAAAGGTCGATGGACTCCCAATTTCTTTCTAAAGATCTAGTTTGAGTAAAATGCTATGTATTTGTCCAATATTTGTATATTTACAAATCTTGACTCAATCTCCAAAATTCCTCTCAATAATATTTATTTATGTTTTAGACACATATTTCTACTTATCAATAAAACGAAAATCTATTTTATTTATTTGGATTAAAATGTCTAATGACAAAATATTACAACTATTTAACAATACAATGTGAACTTATTCATATAGCCCAAATACCTTGCATTCAAAAATCTCCATATTAATTTTCTTGTAATTAGACAAAATAATATACATTTCAAAAAAATTTACATTCTTGCAATTACCCATTATATTTTAAATTTACCTTCTGCTCCACATAGAACCCGAGATACTAATTGAATTGCTCTTAAATTTAAAGAGAAGTTTCCTAGAAAAAAAGGATTATGAACCCATATAAAAAATTGGACAGGTTTGAAGAGAAGAATCTAGGCCAACCACACCACACGTGAAATCCTAAACTTATATATAACATCATCTTATGTAGGGTTAAGAACCATTGCTTTATACATCCAAAACATGATCGTGAGGGTTAATCATTATACTATTTTATAGAATTTGATTTTGTACGTTTATTTTGACAGTATCAATTTCAGATTTGTTTCTGTGTTTGAGAGACGTTAAAGATTCAATCATATTTATATTAGTGGTCGCTCCGAGGGGAGCAAGATTACATCATGAGTTACATTGTATTTTTTATTTTTGTGGTGGATTTTTTTTTAAAATTTTAGGAAGCGTCAATTGAATGCTTTATAATATTGATTATTTTACACGCTGCATGTAACAACTATCGTAATTTTTTTTCTCTATTTTGTTTGTTTTATTTTTTAATTATCTTTCTCAATTAATCAAGTTGTTTCTAAATAAATTATACTATGCAAAATTAAATGGGAGTTTGTATAGCCAACGATTAGCAGGGTTTAATATAACTTGGTAATTGAAGAACATGGCACATGTAATGTTGACTCGCAACAAATATATGGGAAAGTTATCTAAACACGGAAAACATTTGCTCTGTTTGACAGATAGAAAATGTGTATCGTTATATGTATTGTATGTCTGAAACATATTTGAAATAGTCAAAGAGAGTTTAGTACATGAGCTTTAGAGCTTTCGGTTTGTAAATGTGGAGTTTGGTGTCTTCGCTAAAGCGATGTAGTTATAATCCTACACACACACACATACACACGTGCGCACACACATAGATATGTATATGGGTTTAAAATTTCAGCCGATTCTACACTACCTACAAAGAAATCTCATTGCACATAACTCTAACTTTAACTATTTATATACCAATCTCTCCATAGAGAGTAGTTTGTAAAAATGGTCCAAAAATATCCTATGTGCAAAAAAAGAAGATACAATTATTAATAATTTCAGCAGTATGAATGGAATTGTTGCAGATAATCTCACTTAGAACTTTAATTCCCACATTAATATTATCTACGTCAGATTCATGGATGCTGGAACTTTCCTAGAACTATCGTGTTTCATACCAAAAAGCCTCATCTGATCTTCAGACAGTATCATGTACCTACACTTACATCATACACAATTTTTGGCCATTTATCGCAAAGCCCCTACAAACCCTAACACTATTGGATTTATTTATGTCATATTCTTGGTAGCCAAAACCTCTGCATGACTACTCAAAGCCTTAATTGGATGAAAAAGTAGTAAATATCTGAAAACCTATCCATAATACTCTACATTGTTTTTGAATTGTCACAAAAGGTCATGTGGCTATGGGGTTTGCATTCTTACAAACAACAAACTTACAAATTTGATAATGGTGCTAATTACCTTCCCTATGAGTAGTGATATCAACCTCTGAGAGCATCTAAGTTTAATGTCAGTCTTAAGTAATCAGTGACAGTCTTGTGTAGCATGTTTGAAAAACATACTTCAATAAGTAGAGGATGAAATTCAACACCATGAGTTATGGTTCTATGGATATAAATTTTTCCCAAGTAATACAACTAAACACCTGTGACGTTTAATGACTTTTCCTATTCCATTTTCTTGTAAGGCCTCACATGATCAAATCAAAAATAGATTGGGGTGAAAATTCTTATATAAGGTTGATAAGCTAGACCAAAAACATTTAGGAATTAGAAAATGGCTATTTTGAAGAGACACTTGTTGAGAAATTGATTTTCAAGCAAAGGATGTTTTAAAAACTTGCACATGCAATCCGTAGGGAGGTCGAAAAGAGAGATAATGTTGAATCTCATATCCTAAACTCTAAAGAATATATGGATGTATTGACATGAATTGGAGCTCTTTGTTTTTAATTACTTTCTTAATTCCCTTTTGGTTTTCTTAGGACATAACCAGAGGACCTCAACCAAGGTAAAATCTCAAGTTATCGGGAGATATATTGAAAGGTTTCAATACATTCCCAGATTTCATACAATAGGAGAAGAGAACCTCAGCTAACCAACTATGAAGTCAAAATTTTAACATCCACTAAAACAACCCACTTGAGACCCAAGAACAACCTAGGATTAGTTAGGAAAATTATGGAATAATTTTTTTGTTTAAAAGAGTCTTCAACTAGATTACAAGAAAACATTTGTTACTAACGAGTTCCAGAACAATTCTAATCCACTAGAATATACTTTTCTCTTATTAACAATTATTAGAGGTCATAAAGTCCAAAATTTAGGGTTAGCAAGTTTAATTAGGTTCAGGGTAATTCCTCACCATACCCACTCTCTAAGGACTTAAAGTTTCAACTTGCTCTTTCTTAAAAATCATTCAAAGTTTCCATAAATCATATCATTGGATAGGAGTTTCACCTTTCTAGTGATATAAAGAAGTCCTCATTATCAGTTTGGATAGGAAATTTCCTCACCTTTCTAGTGATATAAAGAAGTCTTTGCCCAAGGGAGAAAATTTGCCCCAGGGCAGATTTACGGGACACGAGGAGAAAAATTTCCCATGAAGGGGTGAAAACCCACCTTGCACTTGCGCTCCGCGCAGGTCTTGTCAACACCAATCCGGCACTATGATAATTCTTCACCGGGAACTCCTCATGCTATGATTATTTACTAATGCACAGCCTTTAGTTTGGTGGATGTAATCTAGAAACAAAACAACAACCGAACACAAGAATACCATCGACTATGATAAGATAGAATGATGATAAATCTGAAATATCAAAGTAAATTATAATATTAACATGAAATTGTTACAATCTCACCCATGAGGTACTTCAACAAGACTATGGGAGAAACTTTACAATTACACCTCTCGATGGCTTCTTCAACACACCTTTAATTGATGGCTTCCTTCGCACACTTCCTACAATATTTCTCACTACTTCTTTCTATGCTAAATGAGGGGGTGGCCTCTATTTATAGAACTTCCAGGCTTATCCATCCTATCTCTAAGATAGGATAAGAAATCCACTGACGAATCATATTCCATACCTTAACTCTTATCTCGTACATGTAAGCTTATCCTTTAAGATAAGATAAACCTTATCATTTTACATGGGTTCCACATTTTTAGACTTTTTACAAATAAAATACACAAAATATTTATGACCTCACTCCTTGTCCTTATTACCAATATAATATTTCTAATTCCTAATCATGTAGACCCTACTTCTCTAATTACCCAAACTTTGACATTTTAACATTACCGGACCACTTACGACAAATATTTACTTTTACAACATTCCTATTGTACTTTGACTGTTACCGTACTCCACATTATTGGCGGCACCGTACTGACGGCGCCGTTATCTTCTATCAGACGCTACTACTAATTATACTTAACAACATCCTATTCCTAATACATACATTAATGAAATAGAAATTATGGAGGAAAATTTTAGTGTCGACATCTTCCCCCTTCCTAGCTTCTACTCCGTCCTCAGAGTAGACTATTCTGGTGCTTGGAAAATCTTCAACTTGTCGTGGTTGACCCATTTTGTAATGGGAGTGCCATCCAATTCCTCCATCAAGACGTACCATTTTCATGCACAAATCTGCTATTTTGTAGGGCCCCATCCATTTTGGAAGAAATTTTTCTGCTCTTTTTTTTTTGTATCTCGGAATCATATACTAGACCAAGTCATTCACATGAAATGGAGACCACCGGATCTTTTGATCAAAGTATTCCTTCGCTTCATTTTCTTCTTATGGCTTGTATCCTTTGCTATTTCCTCATTTCCTCTAAAGCAAATGAAGATGTACCAACCTTTCTTTTACTCGAATCACTTTCATCCATCCTTTCATTTTTCATAACTCTCACAAAGGTGGGAATATCAAACTCAATAGGAAGAACTAGATCAATGCCATAGGCCAACCGAAATGGGGAGTATCCTATTGCTGACTTTGATGTTGCCCTATATGCCCACAATGCCGCATGAATCCTTTTATCCCATTTATGTACCTCGCAAGGCTCGCATCTTTTGCTAGAATTTGACACAACACAAAATTTGTTCATTCCACTCCGTCCATTTGTGCTTGGCTTGTATGTTGTTGCCTTCCCGTGCTTAATAGAAAACTTATTGACTAGGGCTTCTACCACCTCATTAATGAAGTGGCTTCCTTGATCCTGTTACAATTTCTAATGGACAACCAAATCTTGTGACAATGCGTTCATACATGAACCTTGCCACTTCATCCATGGAAGTTGTTTTCAATGGCCTAGCTTCAACCCACTTGGTTAAATAATCTGTGGCAACTACAATATACTTATTTTGGCATGAGGTAGTTGGAAGTGGACCTACAATGTCTATTCCCCACTTTTCAAAGGGACCAAGTGGAAGAATAGGACATAATGGAGTGATGAAGTCTTATGGTTACCATGTGTTTGAAAAATATCACATGTCTTACAATAATTATAACAATCTTTAAAAAGAGTGGGCTGATAACCTCGCATCCAAGATCCCTTCATTGTAAGTTGTCTAGAGAAGTGCCCTCCACATGTACCATTGTGGAATTCTTCTAGCAGCTCCTTTCCTTGATCACGTCCAACTACCCTCTCAGATCTTGTCCATCGTGTCCTATTCAAATAATGCTCCATGCATAATAGAATATGGACGATCGGCTTGAGTAATCTTTCTCTTAGTCTTTGCATTGGCACCATCAGGAAACTTGAATTCATTCAGATAATTCCAAATATCTATGTATTCACTAGGGATTGTGTCAAGGGAGAACAATGTTGCATCAGGAAAATCATCATCATCACAAGATGATCCTAAACCATCATAGGCTCGAGAGAGTGCATCCGCATTGACATGCTTCTTTCCGGCCTATCTATAATATCAAATTCAAATTCTTGTAGCAAAATTATCCATCTTGCTATCCTCCCCGATGGGTTAGGCTTATTTGACAATATATTTCAGAGCCTGATGATCTGTTACAACTATAAATTTCTGCCCTAGCAAGTAATTTCTAAACTTCTTTACAACAAAAATGATAGCCATAGCCTCTTTTTCAGCATTAAAGATAGTTTACCTCAAAGATCGCTCATTTGTCTCGCTCCCAAAGTAAATTGGATGTTCATTCCCATTTTCATCCTTTTGGCTCAAAGTACTTCCTAAGTGCTGCATCTCGAGGCATCAGTGTACACAATGAATGGCTTGCTCCAACTGGATTCTTCAAAATAGGTGAAGACACCAGTGATTTCCTTCAATTGTCCAAAAGCTTCATGCACCTTATTTCCCGGTTCATAAGTAACATCCTTCTTCAAGAACTCGGGTTAGTGGTCAGTGCAATCTTTGAGAAATTCTTGATGAACCTTCTATAGTAACCCACATGGCCTAAAAATGATCTCAACTTACTTCTATTCATAAGAAATGGTAAATCTTTGATTTTTGAAACTTTATCAAGATCGCACCAATACCATCTCTCGGATACAACATGCCCTAACAAAACACCTTTAACATCCAAAGACACACTTCAGAGGGTTTAGTGAGGCTTGTGCTTCATCTAACCTTTGAAATGGTGTCTCCATCTGGTGCAGGTGGTCCAACTTGCTCCCATAGATGCAAAAATCATCCATAAATACTCTGATGAAGGTCCCAATGTAGGGTTCGAACACCCTATTCATCAAACGCTGGAATGTTGCCGAGCATTACACAACCCAAAAGGCATAACTCTATAAGCAAACGTTCCCCAAGGAGTGGTGAACGTGGTCTTCACTGATCTTTCTCTCGCTATACGAACTTGGTCAGTAGCCGCTATATCCATCAAAAAACTATAAGCACTCCGCCGCCTACTTCGCCCAAGATCGATCTAAAATGGAAGAGGGTAATGATCCTTCTTTCGTTGTCTTATTGAGCTCCTATAATCAACACAAATGCGTAGCTTCCCATTCTTTTTTATTGAGATCACAATGGGAGAAACCCATTCGAATTCTCCACAAAAAATATGAATCCCGCATCAAGCAACTTATCTATTTCTTCTTTTACAGCCTTGGAAAAATTAGGATTCATTCTATATGGCATTTGCTTTATGGGCTTAAGACCATCTACCACTCAATACAATGTTCTACCCAACTTACTTGATGGAGTTCCTTGTAATCAAAAGTGAATAGGTGTATGTACCTTCGAAAGAGTTGGAGGTAGGATTCCTTCTCACTCTCCATCACAAAGATCACCAATCTTTATTTGTTGGAGACGATCATCAACTTCTTCTTCGATAATTTTATGGGGTCATGAGTGGTGTGACTCGGGAAGGATATCCATGACTAAAACATCCACCTCACTTTCTTCATCTTCAGTGTCCACTTCACTAGTACTAGAGTAATCGAGGATGTCCAATCATCGTTTCATCACTTGAATCCACTGTGTTCTCGCTTTATGATGTCGAGGATCACATTTATCTTCACCTCTCTCTACCACGTCCAAGTTGTCATGAAACCTTCATTCCAGTAGTTTTGCATGAACTCTCCTTAGCCATGGTCTTCCCAAAGAAAGATTGGGTACGCAACAAAGCACTCATTTTTCATCACCCGAAAGTCTACCACACATACAACACCCATAACAGATATTGCCACATTTGAAACTACACCTTCGGTTTAGTTTTTCCTTATTTAATGACCTTAACATAAGTGTCAAGGGCGATCAATTTTTAAACCCAACATATTCATTACGTACTCTGGTCATTACATTAATCGCAGCACCTCCATCAACTAAGACATCATGAATTGAAATACCATTACATAATACCTCGCCTTGTGGAGCATAGGGATCCGCCTCTCTCGCTCCAAAACAGGACCTCAACCTCCTTCCTTCTTCGAGCATTGAGTCCACCTCGCAACTCCCGTCTCTTCTCGAAGACATAGCCAAGAGTTGACCATATGTAATATTTGCAGCCTTTGGACAGATCTTCCAAGATGGAGTATGGTCCTTGCCCCCGTGAAATCGAAAATCCCGCACACCCAACTTTCTTCTCCTATGTTTCTTACTAGTTTCTCCTTTCATCTTCTTAGATCATTTCCATCTTGATTATCTTTTTCTTTCTTTCTTTTTGTTACAAACACATCTACTTCATTATTTCTACTCTTATCTACTACATCAAGAGAATTCACAGTGCTTTTCCTTTATCATTATCTCTGTACTGATGTAGAAGCTCTATCTCGGACAATTATACTTATAATGACCCTTTTATAACAACCATAACAAACAACTTCAGTAAATATTTCTTTTGGACCTCTATCTCCTCCCCGAGAACTAAATTCCTTTCCTCAAGAAGATTAATAGTTAATCGCCCATCTTCCTAAGCAGATCTTCATACTCAGAGATGTACTAGGAGAAATATTTGTGCTCACCGGGAGTGGTCAGGATTCTGACCAAAGGTGCTGGTGTAGGCTCTACTTTAACAACAATTTCTTTGGGCTCCTCTTCCATGCTTTCTTCTTGCCTTCTGTAATCTCCTTTGCTTGTTCAATGGTATCCGGGCGGTCATACTTCACTCGTTGTCCGATCTCCGGCTTCATCCCAAGAATGAAGTGCTTACAGAGGAGATTATCCACGCCATTCATCAACCCATCCGCTAGTCCTTCCTTCCGGATCCTGGGCATCGAGCTTCCTCCTTAGCTCTAGAACACAAGCATGATAATCCCTTATCTTCTCCTTCTCTCCTTGGGATAGCTTTGTGATCTCGATCATGAGATCTCGCATATTCTCGTTGCTCACCAAATTCTTCAAGAAAACTTTTAGTTAATAAATCCCATGAGTTTTTCACATTATCACCTAGTGTTTCAAACCACCTAAGTGCGGAACCATCCAAAAAGGTAGGAAAAAATTCAGTCCATTGTTCCCTTCTTATAAGGCCATTACAAATACAAGATCGCTTAAACTCTTGAATGAAAGAAGAAGCATCTTCATTAGATTGAGATGAAAAATAGAATCTTTCCCATTTTCAAAAGTAACCACCGTGAAATACCAACCCACAAGTACAATCAACAAGACTTATGTGCACAAATAATTGGAATTACTATAGAAATGACCACGGTAAACTATGGTAAAACTTGACTTACTACGGTAAAAACTGATTTTACTGTGGTAAACACTATTCACGGTAAAAAGTGAAGTTACTGTGGTAAATACTATTCACGGTAAAAAGTGACTTTACTGTGATAAATACTATTCACAGCAAAAATGACTTTATCATGGTAACTACTATTCATGGTAAAAATGACTTTTACCAGTAACTACTATACACATGATAAAAACAAGGTTACCCTTAATTGATTTTTGACTAAGTGGGAATATCTCTCCGTAAAATCCACCAACGAGGAATGGTCCTTAAGAACGGAACCAAAATGTCATCACCAATCCAAAGACTATGATAATTCTTCACCGAACTCCTCATGCTATGATTATTTACTAATGCACTGCCTTTAGTTTGGTGGATGTAATCTGGAAACAAAACAACAACCGAACACAAGAATACCATCGACTATGATAAGATGGAATGATGACAAATCTGAAATATCAAAGTAAATTATAATATTAACATGAAATTGTTACAATCTCACCCATGAGGTACTTCAACAAGACTATGGGAGAAACTTTACAATTACACCTCTCGATGGCTTCTTCAACACACCTTTAATCGATGGCTTCCTTTCGCACACTTCCTACAATATTTCTCACTACTTCTTTCTATGCTAAATGAGGGGGGTGGCCTCTCTATTTATAGAACTTCCAGGCTTATCCATCCTATCTCTAAGATAGGATAAGAAATCCACTCTGACGAATCATATTCCATACCTTAACTCTTATCTCGTACATGTAAGCTTATCTCTTAAGATAAGATAAACCTTATCATTTTACATGGGTTCCACATTTTTAGACTTTTTACAAATAAAATACACAAAATATTTATGACCTCACTACTTGTCCTTATTACCAATATAATATTTCTAATTCCTAATCATATAGACCCTACTTCTCTAATTACCCAAACTTTGACATTTTAACATTACTGGACCACTTACGACAAATATTTACTTTTACAACATTCCTATTGTACTTTGATGATTACCGTACTCCACATTATTGGTGACACGTATTGATGGTGCTTTGTTATATTCTATCAAACGCTACTACTAATTATAATTAACAACATCCTATTCCTAATACATACATTAATGAAATAGAAATTATGGAGGAAAATTTTAGTGTCGACAGTCCCGCAACTCCACATGGGACACGTGGCGCTTCGTAAGTCAACGTGGGAAAAGCAGGGTAGTGGGAAACATTTTGAACCATTTCATGCACGGGCAAGGAGCCAATGTTGCACCCACGCTCCCACGAGTCCGCAAGGGACACATGGCATCACCTAAGCCAATGCAGGGAAAGCGGGGTGGTGGGGATAAAATTTTAACGCCCGAAGGACTAAGAGGGTAACATTGACCGCACCTCCACCGACACGTCACGATGCCATGTGGTAGCTCCTGATTGGTTGTGGGATAGTGGGATGGTGGGAAAAACTTGGAAAAAAATTGAAATGCAAAAAGGAAAAAGGGACCCGCTCCTCCACCGATGCCTCATGACACCACGTGGCATCACCTGATTGGTCATGCGGCGCGCGGGAAAATTTGGAAAATTTTCACAAAATTTTCTCGAAACGCTAAGTTGAAAAAGGATCCGACCCCCTATGACACCTCGTGGTGCTATGTACCAACTTCTTATTGGTCAGGTGGCCAAGGCTAAGTTAGAGGAAAATTAGGAAAATTTTCCCAAAAATTTTGATGTGCTAAGTTTTCAAAAGGATCCGTCCCTCCGCCGACACCTCGTGGTGCCACGTGGTAGCCTCCGATTGGTCGAATGGTCGGCGGGAATAATTAAGAAAATTTCCAAAAAATTTCCTAAATGCTAATGGAAAAATTTGGGCCCATGAACCCGCCAAGGAAATATTTCCCCATGTTTTTTTACGCCAAGTGAAGAAAAACTTCAAGGCCATAACTTTTGATAGACAAATGACTCGGCTTTGGGAAAACGAGGACTTTCCGGAAATCTCTCAATGTCCTCTTTATTTAGGGATCATTAATTTTAGATTTTGACAAAGTTTAAGGGGTAAATTTTGTTAGTGCATTAGTTTTGTTGTTAATACATTATTAGTTTGATGACAGTTATCTAACTGTCCTCTCTCGTAGATCTCCTTCCGTAGCCTATATATTGGCTTGCTCTTCTATTTGTAAAACACACATTGAATAAAATCTATTCATGTGCCATCATTGGTATCGGAGCTCCCATCCATCCTCTTCCTACGTGGAAGATTGGAAAACATTTTTGGCGTATTCTTTGTGTGTGTGCATGGACAATGACCAAGGAAGGAAGTGTGAAGGTGATGTGCAGACCTTGCATGAAAGAGCACTGCCTGCACCGGAGGAGGCTGTCATCGAAGGAGGCCATGGAGATCCAAATGACTAGATACCGCATGGAGATCCAATCGACTCTATTATTCTCGTCCTATGTTGTGTGTTTGGAAGGTAGCTACCAAGGAGGAGCCTTCGTGAGACCGCTAGTTAAGCCAAATTAAACCTTAGAAGTCCTGCACTGCAAGCATGGGAATCTGGATACCGCCTAGAGGTGCATGGTGCATTGGTAGTCATAGCCAAACTTGTGAGGAGATATTTGAGGAGATGAAATGTCAAACGCTTCGTTAATTGCCAACTTACGCGGTGTTGCTACTATTGCTTCACCATCACGAACAACCTGGCCCATGAAAAAGAAGACCTTTGGCTCAGGGTCACTATTTTTACATCACCCTTACACATTATAGGGAAAGGAGGGACTTCGCAATGGTTTCTTGTTGAGGACTGATCATTTTGTCTTTTGCCCTACAAACCGGAGCAACCTATTTGGTGTTTGGAGAAGTAGATGTTTGTCTGCAGCGACCTGCAATAAACACATTTTGTAGTGAACTCCAGCAAAGCCTGCAAATTGCCAACGAAGAGAACATGGAAGAACCAGCCCGCGTATGTCACAAATTTTAGATGCAGAAATCACCGCGAGCAATGCACCAAATGTTTGGGCATTGAGTGACAAATGAAGAGACCATGACTGTTCTTTTCTTTCATCAATGAGCTCCACAACACCGGGAATATTATCTTTGTGAGATTTTTCACCGAAGACTATTGGAGTATTTTTGGTTCAACGTTTGATGTCAAGCACGGTGGATTTGTGTAGAACTTGAATGTGGTTAAGATGTAGATGATGAACGCAAAGTAGAATGCCCATGGGAGCGTCCATGTCTCACCGCACAAGCCTTTAGAGCCCATCTTGGAGACAGAGTTCCTTCAATAAGCATTGTGACCATTTTTTTAAAAATAAATAAAATACAATTTTGAATTTTTGAAAATGTCTACCCCAAAAATATTGCTATCCAATGCCCAACTCTTGAAAGGGAAAAATTTCACCGCATGGAAAGCTAAGATGCGAGAAAATTATTCAATTTGAAGATCTTTGGGGGATCGTTTTTGGCAAAGACGCCCCTCCCACAGATGTTGATCTGTTGGCTAAGTATGAAAAGGCCGATGCAAAAGCACTAATGCTTATCACCTTGAGCCTTTCTGATGAGGTTCAACCTTACATTCAGAAGCAACCACTTCCTCTCGTGAATGGACCGTGTTGTGTACCATCTATGAAGCCAAGAATCTGACGACGAAGTTACATCTTCAGACAAAGCTTCACACAATGAGTATGCATGATGGTGAATCAGTCAAAGCCTTCTTGTGGTGTGTGGCCGAGTTACGTGCAGAACTTTCTACTCTTAGTGAACCAAAGTGGATGACAAGTTGCTAGTCCCACTCACCTCATGAGCACTTCCTTCCGTGTTTTGAAACCGATCACCACATTGACTATCACTCAACAAGAGGTGATTTTTGCCACTTGGTGAATTATCTCTAGTAGGAAGAAGCCATGCAAAATGTTCAAGAAGCCTCGAGGACAAGGCTCTCATCACGAGCAAAAGCATAAGCCTTGAAAAGGGCAACAACCCCTAGAATTAGAAGCAGCATCCATAAGCAAAGCAACCTTCTCCTCGGCCACCACAACGGCCACCCTGCATGCGAAAGCGAGAACCACAAGGTAGATCGATGGTGCCACATTTGCTACATGGATATGCACATGACTGTGAACTATTATTATAACGGTCGCAAGTATGGAAACTCGGCAAAGAGAGCACTTATGGCCAAGGATATTCTAAGAAATCCCGATGGTGTGCTATGTAATCGGAGGCGAAGGGTCATATTGTTTCTCTAGCAAGATGCCACCTCCGATGAAGAGGTTCCAGACACAACTCATCCAGACATTGTCCCTAGTCTCGCAAACTTCACGGTCATCATGAAATTTTCTCGGTTCATTAATTCGGTGCACCGGTAAACACATGATGACAATAAGAAGTTGTTCCATACCCTGAGTGACTGCCCACTAGAGATCGGATCACCATTGCAGATAATCAGGAGTATATTGTGGTGGGGATTGGTGATGTCATCATTCCTCTTGGGACACGAAGATGTACACTCACGAAGGTACTATATGTTCCAAGTTTGACCTCAAATATCTTGTCTATGAGTCAACTTCTTAATCATCAAATGCAGGTTGAATTCTTTGTTGAGAAAGGGGTCAAGTCCTGCATCATTTCCTAGGGAGACTCAGTTATTGCTCGAGCATTTATGAAGGGCCGTCTATTTACACTAGATGCGGTCACTTCATCTAACATTGCTCTCTCTGCTTCAACGGCGGAGTCCACTGCACTATGGCACTTACACTATGGTCATCTTTCTCGCCAAGGCTCTGCATTAGCTCGGTGCTAAGGAAATGGTAAGAGGGCTTCCTCCACTCTCTCATTCCTTACTGTTTACTCAGGATGTCTTGTAGGCAAACAACACAGAGGTCCATTCAAACAGAGCATCTTCGTGTTGTACACACCGATCTGTGTGGACCCTGCTAGCTAGCTTCAAATGTTTAGAGTACTTCCATCTCATCATTGATGATTACTTACGGAAAATATGGGTTTATTTTCTCTAAGAAGAAGAGTGAGGCATTTGCCAATTTCCAAACCTTTACCAACACACCACCGGTGTAGTCCTGGGAAGCCTTTCCTTCTCCTCCGCTCAGATTGAGGGGGAATTTGTATCAAATATTTTCTTAGCATCCCTAAAGTAACATGGCATTCAAAGCAACATCTAACTACACCCTACACACCCCAATAGAATGGGATTTTGAATGACACAATAGGAATGTCATGGAGATGGCTTGTTGTATGCTCTCCACCACCAAGTTGGAGGATCAGTTTTGGGAAGAAGCGTCCAGCATAACGGTATGTATCTACTCAACCGGCACCCACAAAGATCTTTATGAAAGGACAGGAAGACATATGGACTCATCGTAAACCTTCTATTCATCATTTCAGAGTTTTTTTGGTTGTCTTTTGCATATATACATGTTCTAGATGAGAAAAGGAAGAAGATCGATCCAAAGACACTACCATGTCTTTTCTTGGGGTATAGTACTATCTCGAGGCATATCATCTCATGGATCCGAGATGAAGAAGATTTACGAGAGTCGAGATGCGGTGTGTGATGAGTCATACTTTGACTCCCTACCACACAATGGAGATCCAAGACCAACCTCGTCACATAGATTGGTCACACATCCAGATGATGGGTAATATGATTCTTCTATGAGAGAAGAAGAGGTGAGTGGAGACTTTTTCATTGATCTAGGCACATTTGGAAAAGACATCTTCACATCAGCACACATAGCACCAATGTCTAAAATGGGTCTAGAAAACTATTGGGGATGCACACCGAACTCACTTCAGGTGCACTTCTCACGGAGTCGAACACGAAGTCAAGCCAAGCATGAGGTAAATTTTGCACTCATGAGTTCAGTTGTTGATAGCACCAAACCTAACACTATTCATGAGGCATTAGACCAACCATAGTGGAAATAGGCTATGGATGTTGATTATGATTACCTAATTAAAAATCGTGCATGGGAACTTGTCGATCCGCTTCTCAGGTAAGAAATCCATGAGCTGCAAATGGATTTTCAAAACAAAATATAAGGCGAGATGGTTCAATCGACAAACACAAGCACAACTTGTTGTAAAGGGTTGTGCTCAAAGAAGAAGGAATTGACTATGAAGATACCTTTGCACCCACTGCGAATATCAAAACCATCAAGGCAAACACAAAATGGATGGAAACTTAAATAGATGGATGTCAAGAGTTCTTTTTCAATGGTGATCTAAAAGAAGAAGTATACTTGGCCCAACTTGAAGGGTTTGTAGATGAGCATCAACCACACAAGGTATTTCATTTGATAAAGTCACTTTATGGACTCAAACAAGCACCTAGGGCATGGTATTAAAAATTGATGATCACCTATTGCAACATGGATTCACTCGTATCCTCTCGTGACAAGGCTCTCATCACGAGAAAAGTATAAGCCTCGAAAAGGCGCTTAGCCCCTAAATAATTAGAAGTAGCATCCATAAGCAAAGCAACCTTCTCGGCAGCCACCTTCACTGGCGCCACCCTGCATAAAGCGAGAACCACAAGGTAGATCGATGGTGCCACATTTGCTCCATGGATATGCACATGACTGTGAACTATTATTATAATGATCGCAAGTATGGAAACTTTGGCAAAGAGAGCACTTTCGGCCAAGGATATTCCAAGAAATCCTAATGGTGTGCTTGTAATCAAAAGTAGAAGGGTCATATTGTTGCTCAGCAGGATGCCACCTCCAACGAAAAGGTTCCAAACACAACTCATCCAGACATTGTCCCTAGTCTCGCAAACTTTGCAAATCATCGAAAGTTTACGGTTCATTAATTCGGGCACCAGAAACACATGATGACAATAAGAAGTTGTTCCATACCGAGTGACGGCCCACTAGAGATCGGATCACCATTGCAGATAATCAGGAGTATATTGTGGCGGGGATTAGTGATGTCATCATTCCTCTTGGGACACGAAGATGTACACTCACGAAGGTACTATATGTTCCAGGTTTGACCTCAAATCTCTTGTCTATGAGTCAACTTCTTAATCATCAAATGCAGGTTGAATTCTTTGTTGAGAAAGGGGTCAAGTCCTACATCATTTCCCAAGGAGACTCAGTTATTGCTCGAGCATTTATGAAGGGCCATCTATTTACACTGGATGCGGTCACTTCATCTAACATTTCTCTCTCTGCTTCAACGGCGGAGTCCACTGCACTATGGCACTTTCAATATGGTCATCTTTCTGCCAAGGCTCTACATCAGCTCAGTGCTAAGGAAATGGTAAGAGGGCTTCCTCCACTCTCTCATTCCTTACCTATTTGCTCGGGATGTCTTTGGGAAAAAACACACAGAGGTCCATTCAAACAGAGCATCTTATCAGTTATACACACCGATCTGTGTGGACCCCTACTAGCTAGCTTCTAATGTTTTGAGTACTTCCATCTCATCATTGATGATTACTCACGGAAAATATGGGTATATTTTATCGAGGAAGAAGAGTGAGGCATTTTTCAATTTCCAAACCTTTACCAAAGACGCCACCGGGTAGTCCTGGGAAGCCTCTCCTTCTCCTCTGCTCAGATCGAGGGGGAATTTGTATCAAAGAAGTTCTTAGCATACCTGAAGTAACATGGCATTCAACAACATCTGACTACACCCTACACGCCCCAATAGAATGGGATTTTTGAGCAACACAATAGGACTGTCATGGAGATGGCTCGTTGTATGCTCTCCACCACCAAGTTGGAGGATCAGTTTTGGGCAGAAGCAGTCCAGACAATAGTGTATCTACTCAACCAGGAACCCATGAAGATCTTGTAGAATAGGACACCGGAAGAGGTATGGACTTGTCATAAACCTTCTATTCATCATTTGAGAGTTTTTGGTTGGACTGCATATATACATGTTCTAGATGAGAAAAGGAAGAAGATCGATCCAAAGACAATGCCATGTCTTTTCTTGGGGTATAGTACTACCTCAAAGAGGCATATCATCTCATGGATCCCGAGATGAAGAAGATCTACGAGAGTTGAGATGTGGTGTGTGATGAGTCATCGTTTGACTCCCGCCACACAATGGAGATCTAGTACCAACCTCGTCACATAGATTGGTCACACATCCAAATGATGGGCAATATGATTCTTCTATGAGAGAAGAAGAGCTGAGTGGAGACTTGTTCATTGATCTAGGCACACTGGACAAGACATCTTCACATCGTTGAAGCAACACCAATGTCTAAAACGGGTCTAGAAAACTATTGGGGATGCACACCTGAACTCACTTCCAAGCACTTCTATGGGAGTTAGAACACGAAGTCAAGCCAAACATGAGGTAAATTTTGCACTCATGAGTTCAGTTGTTGATAGCACCAAACCTAACACTATTCATGAGGCATTAGACCAACCATAGTGGAAACAAGGCTATGGATGTTGAATATGATTCCCTAATTCAGAATCAGACGTGGGAACTTGTCGATCTGCCTCCAGGTAAGAAATCCATTAGCTGCAAATGGATTTTCAAAACAAAATATAAGGCAAATGGTTCAATTAACAAACACAAAGCAAGACTTGTTGTAAAGGGTTATGCTCGAAGAAGGAATTGACTATGAAGATACCTTTACACCCACTACGAATATTAAAACCATCAAATTTATTATGTACCCAGCAGCACAAAATGGATGGAAACTTCAATAGATGGATGTCAAGAGTGCTTTTCGAATGGTGATCTAAAAGAAGAAGTATACATGGCCCAACTGAAGGGTTTGTAGATGAGCATCAACCACACAAGGTATGTCATTTGATAAACTCACTTTGTGGACTCAAACAAGCACCTAGGGCATGGTATTAAAAATTGATGATCACCTATTGCAATATGGATTCACTCGTATCCCCTCGGATACAAATTTGTATATCAAGAAGGTAGGAACAAAGATTGTCATTTTGGTTTTGTACATAGATGATCTTGTGATCACATGAAGTTCGACAATCTTGTGGATGATGTAAAGAATGATATGATGAAATCCTTCAACATGGCCGATTTGGGGACATCACTTCACTATTGTCTTGGCTTAGAGATATGGTAGAAGAAGAATCATATCTTTGTCTCCCGGATGAAATATGCCAAGACACTCATGGAAAAGTATGGAATGTCAGATTGTAAACCAATGTCCACACCTATGGAAAAATGTTTGCAATTATCTCGATTCCAGGATTCACGCAGGTAGATGGCTCACTACGGGGGTGATCCAGAGAGGATCCTCATAGAGAAACACCAATCTAAGATCTTCTCGAGAATAAGTTTTAGTAATTTTTAAAGCGTGGAGGAAAATTATACGATTCCGTCGATATCTTATTTGTAGGAAACGGAGCTCTCGTTTGCAAAAGTTATAGCCGCTGAAATTTTCTTTTAGCAACTAGCAAAATTTGGAGTTTTGTGCGGAGTTGGACGTGTGCACGCTTGCCAAGTGTTTCAATCATATTGCGACACGTGGACAATTTGTGTGATAGACAAAAAGTGGTTTTTCGAACACCATTTTTGGACACTCATTCGTGGACAAATGGACCCCGCTATTCTTAGGGGGCCCTTAGCTAGGTTCGACACACTTAATTATGGAGGGTGTCTTGGCCTCCTCATATTATCATTATACCAACTTGTGTATATATATGCCTCTCGATTGCATTTTTGTTTTGCTTGTGGGACTAATTTTTAAGTGCATATTAAACCAAAGACCAATTCCATATTCCACGCATTTTAACAAATTCCATATTCCATGCATTTTAACCAAATTCCATATTCCACGCATTTAATCTCAACCTCCACAATCATTATTAAATAAGGTGCCTAAAACTATGTTAATACATGCATGTGCATCCTTATCCAACTAGAAAATGAACCCACATTCCAAGCGGCTAAAATGGCTCACAAGCTAATACAAAAGCACCCCCTTTGCATTATTAAATACCTCCCTTCATTCACGCACCCACAATGTGGGATAAACCTCTTGAAATCCACCTAAGGAGAAGGAAGTGGAGATATGGGGGGGATTTGAACCATGGTCTCCATGGTAAAAGATAAGGGCTTTGACCACCGTGCCACTTCTTGGGAAACATTATATAAGGAGTGTTATTGTATTTGAATAGTATTCGGGTCTGTGCTAAAATATTGAAATGCTCATAACTTGAGCTAGGAGTGGAATTTTGAGGAGATGTAAAAAGAAACCCCTATTATTTTTGACAAAGGAAGACTGTGAGAAGGTCAAAATTTTGTAGAATTATTTGTAAAGAATTATTTTCAATATTTTAATAGATCAGTCCCATTCAACCGGACCCGGAGACATAGGCCTCAAGTGCCGAACTCCGTTATCAATTCTTGTGTCAAATTGCTGGTGAATTCTCTTCATTTCTTTAAATATTTGCATAGTACTTGCATTTTTAATTCTTTTATTAAAAAAACAAAAGGATATAATGCTCAATTTTTACATCGAAAATCAATACAAAGCAAAGAAATGTGTGTGCACAATTGCTAGTTAAATTTGATTTTCAGATCATCACGTATCGAGCTGGTTTTGACTGATTTTGGTTCAGATTAACATGTTTTGGATTGCAAGTCAGGTGTTAGATGTTAACAAGGTCTCTATCTAAGAAGGGTGAAGGAGATTTAGTTGAAGGAGATCCCAAATTGGTACCAGACGGTCTCGAAGTCCTACAATGGAGGATCGAGAGGTAGAAGAATTTTGTCAATCCTTCCAACAGATGAAGGAAATGGTGGAAGAAATGTACCAAGATAGTCAAAGGAAAAGGGAACTAGATGAGGTAAGAAAGAAGAAAGCTCTAGTTCTCGATATTCCAAAAAGAGACTCTTCAAAATCTGATTTTCCTTCATTAAAGTTAGATATCAAGTTTGAAATGCCTATGTATCTTGGAGAGCTAAATGCAGAGAAGTTCGATAACAGGTCAAGTAGATAAAATTATATTGCGGGGTTCGAAGGAGAATTGTTGATGATGAAGCAAAGATTCATCTGGAAACTC
Organism: Taxus wallichiana var. yunnanensis; assembly: GCA_018340775.1. Lineage (NCBI taxonomy): Eukaryota > Viridiplantae > Streptophyta > Pinopsida > Cupressales > Taxaceae > Taxus > Taxus wallichiana. The sequence continues at coordinate 871,153,768 of CM031240.1, forward strand.
TTCGGATGGGTGGCACAACACTCATTTGGTGGGAGAGTAACCTTCAGGAAGTGGAAGAAAACAAAGGTATAGAAATCACTTTGGTCTGAATTTGTTTCAAATCTTAGGCAACAATTTTATCCTCTTGGTTATAAGCAACAAGCTATGATGGATTGGCAAACATTAAGAAAAATAAGGGACAAAGTGTTCAAGAATACACATGAGAATTTAGGAAAAGGGCTATAATTCTAGGAATTTCTCTAAACACAGTAAGAAACACTTGCTCAAATAAATTGGTGGATTGCATAGTTATCTAAGGCATATGATACTTGTTTTAGGTCCTATTAATCTTGATGCAAAGTATGTGTTCAAGCAACCCATTTGGAAGCATGAGGGAAAATGACAGAGTCCTCTTTCTCTTCTTTTAATCAGAAGAAAAAGCAATCTAAATGAAAAGGTTCGAAATAACAAGGAAAAGGAAAGGGTAAGCATAAAAAACTCTATTATTAAGAAAGAAGATGAAAAACCATGATGAGTCTAAATGTTGTAAATTACATCCCACGAAAAGAAGCCTAAATGGATGGTTAAGAAAGGAAAATAAAAGAAAACAAACACTATAGTGCATGATCTTGGTTCTGACTGGTGATGAAACCAAAATCACATGCTATGAGTTTTCAAGGTAAATCAAATCTTTCAATTTCCAACAATAAGCACTACGGATGTTCATGATCTTCTTCTAGTAAACAAACTATACCTAATGATAAGAAAAGGAATGAGCTTTTCCACATTAGAGTAATTTCAAAGCATACGAAAATCGATACTCTTTTTGATAGTGGATATCAAGCTAATCTAATTTTTGAGGAGGTTGTTAAGAAACTAGGACTCAAAACTAAACCACATCCTAAGCCTTATCCTTTGGGCTAGGTTTGTGATGATGCAAAACTACAGGTAACTAAAACTTGTACTTTCAGATTTTCCATTACAGACAAGTTTAGTGATGAGGTTGAATTGGATGTAGTTCCTTTGGATATTTGTGGGGTGGTTTTGGGAAGTCCTTATTTGTATGATCGTAAAGCAATCTTCTATAGGGAAGAAAATAAATATTTTCTTGTAAAGGATGGAATTGAGTTTATTGTTAGAGCTCACCGTGAAAAGAATAATCTATCCTTGGTAATCGGGTCAAATGAAAAGGCTTGTAAACTCAAGCAAAATTTTGTGCTCATGGTGGTCAAAGCCAAAGAAAAAGAACATGAGATGGCTTTTGAGACTTGCGATCTGAAACATAAGGATGAATTGGTAAAAATTGTTTCTCATTTTGATGATGTTTTTCAAAGATCCACAAGGTCTACCTCGCAAAAAAGAGGGGTTCAACATGAGATACGCTTTCTTCAAGATGCACCTCTTCCCAATATTGGAATGTATAGGTTGTCGGTAGTAGAGAATGAGGAAATCAAGAGATAGGTAATGGAACTTTTGGCTCAAGGTATAATTCATCCAAGTACATCCCATGTGGTTCACCAATTATATTGGTTCCTAAGAAGGATGGCACTTGGCGAATGTGTGTTGATTTTCGTGCTTTAAACAAGATTACTATAAAGAATCGTTACCCTCTTCCTAGAATAGATGATTTACTGGATCAATTAAAGAATGTAATTTATTTCACTAAGTTAGACTTAAGAAGTGGTTATCACCAAGTAAGAATTGCAGAAGGTGATGTTTGGAAAACTACTTTTAAAATGAAACAGGATTGTTTGAATGGTTAGTGATGCCTTTTGGTTTGTGCAATGCACCAACAACATTCATGAGAGTTATGAATGAAATATTTAGACCATTCATTGATAATTTCGTTATTGTCTACTTAGATGATATTCTTATTTTCAATAAGTCATGGGATGAACATGTTAAACACATCTAGAAAGTCTTAGATGCACTAAGGAAAGAGAAATTGTATTTGAATATGTCAAAATATGAATTTGGAAAAACATCTTTAATTTACTTGGGTTATATTGTAGGAAATGGAGAATTGAGAATTGATCCTGTAAAATAGAGGTTATTGTGAAATGGCCTAGACCCATTAATGTGACGGAAGTTAGAAGTTTTCTAGGTGCAGTTAAGATCTTGGGAGAAAATTTATTGCTAACTTCTCATATATTGCATCTCCTTTGCATGCTTTGACAAGTATTAAATAGGTCTTTTAGTGGGGAGGAAAACAAAAATCCTTTGATACACTAAAAGAGAAGATAAGTACTGATCCGATCTTGGCACTTCTAGATTTACAACATTCATTTGAGATTAAGACAAATGCTAAAGTGACTATGCAATGGGGCATTTTGATGCGAGAACAAATGACCAAAGTGTGTTACCATTCGAAACCTTTACAAGTGCGGTAAGAAACTATCCAACTTATGATAAAGAGTTGAAGTGTTAAAAAGTGGAAGCATTATTTAATGGGAAAAGAAACAATTATCCATATCGACCATCAATCGCTTCAATACTTGCAAACACAAACCAAGTCAGCAGCAGTTGATCTAGACATTTCTGTGGATGGGATTTTTACAACAATTTCATCTTGTAATCGTGTATAAAAAGGTATTCAAAACAAGGTTGCCGACATGTTATCTAGACCACCAGTGGTAGTAGCATCTATTATTTTTCAGCATAGTTCTTTGGCTCATGTTAGTTACAAGGAACAATATGTACATGATGTTGACTTTAGAGAAGTGTATGAGGATCTAGTAAGTGGGAAACAAGTAGGAGAAAAGATTATCATTTGCATGAAGGATTGTTATATCATTCTCGAAAACTTTGTGTTCCGAGAAAATGAGTGTGTGCATATGATTAGGGAAGCACATACTGCTCATATTTCAGGGAATTTTGGTATTAGTAAGACAATTGCACATTTACAAAAATATTGTTATTGGCCTAGAATGCTTGAACATGTAAACAGGTATATTAAGGGATGTGTTCTTTTGCGCCACAAGAAAGCCAAGTAATAGGAAATTAGGACTTTACACTCCTCTTCTGTTCCAACAAGGCCTTGGGAAAGTGTTTCCATGGACTTTGTAGGAGGCTTGCCCATGACACGGAAGAAACATGATTACTTATATGTGGTAGTGGATGATTTAGCAAAATGTGTGTGTTGGTTATTGTACTAAACAAATAACTGGTGAGGGAACCGCACATTTGTTTTTGAGTTTGTTTGGGTTCATTTTGGTTTACCTTCTTCAATTATATCTGATCGGGATTCTAAATTTCTTGGGAAGTTTGGTCAACATTGTGGGGGTTAATGGACACAAAACTGAAAAAAGAGCACGCTTCATCCACTTGCATCGATGATGAAACAAAGGTTGTAAACCGCAAATGGTACAATTACTTAGGGGCTATAGTAACAAACATCCTAAATTGTGGGATGAACATCTTTATTATGTGCAACATGCTTATAATCGTGCCTTACATTCTTCTACTTTGAAGTCTCCATTTGAGACTAAGTTATGGATATTTGCCTAATTCTCCATTGGATATATATTATGGACATAAAACGATAGTAATGGTGCAAGTGATTTCGACAAGGCTAAAAGATTTGTGTAGAGAATACAACAGGGTTCATCAAGATGTCCGTGAACAATTGGAGAAAAGTCGAGTGCCAAGTACAAAGTTAGGCATGATAAACATAGAACCGATCACAAGTTCAAAGTTGGTGATTTAGTTTGGCTTCACATCAAGAAGGAAATATTGACAGTGAAGGTAAAAAATTGAAACCTATACGGTATGGTCCATACCAAATATTGGAAAAATTGGTAACAACGCTTTCGTTGGTTTTACCTCCATATATGTAAATCTACTCGGTTATAAATGTTGAGAATTTAAGATTGTATGAATCGCCATGATTGATGATCATGATGATTCTAACATAATGCCTTCCATTGATAATTTTTCTCCTGAGTATCTTGATGAGTTGCAAGAAGACATCATTTTGGACAGGAAAGTAAGAACTTCGTGAAGGGGTGATATTGAGTATCTTCGTGTTGGGTTCAAAGGCATGCATCCGAACAAGGCTAAATGGATGGAAACTGGAAAGGTGACGGAGAAATACCCTCACCTATTCACCAATTAAGTTGACTTTTAGGGTCCAAAAGTTTCTCAATGGGGAGGAATGATCCAGAGGATCCTCGAGAAACACCGATTTAAGATCTTCTTAGAATAAGTCGCAGTAATTTTTAAAGTGTGGAGAAAAATTATACGATTCCGTTGATATCTTCTTTGCAGGAAATGCACTGCTTTGCAAAAGTTATAGCCCGCTGAAATTTTCGTGCAATTGGCAAAATTTGGATTTTGTGCAGGAGTTGGACATGTGCACGCTTGCCAAGTGTTTCAATCATATTGTGACACGTGGAAAATTTGTGTGATAGACAAAAAGGGGTTTTTACAACACCGGTCTTGACACTGCGTTTGTGGACAAATGGACCCTACTATTTATCGGGTTGGGGGCCTCGGCCAAGTTCGACACACTTGATTATGGAGGGTCTCTTGGCCTCCTTCTCATATTATCATTATACCAACTTGTGTATATATATGCCTCGATTGCATTTTGTTGTGCATGTGGGACTAATTGATAAGTGCATATTAAACCAAAGACCAATTCCATATTCCACGCATTTAATCTCAACCTCCACAATCATTATTAAACAAGGTGCCTAAAACTATGTTAATACATGCATGCGCATCCTTATCCAACCAGCAAATGAACCCACATTCCAAGCGGCTAAAATCGCTCACAAGCTAATACAAAAGCACTCCCTTTGCATTATTAAATACCTCCCTTCATTCACGCACCCACAATGTGGGATAAACCTCTTGAAATCCGCCTAAGGAGAAGGAAGTGGAGATATGGGGGGGATTTGAACCATGGTCTCCATGGTAAAAGATAAGGGATTTGACCTCCACGCCACTTCTTGGGAAACATTATAGAAGGAGTGTTATTGTATTTGAATAGTATTTGGGTCTCTGTGTTAAAATATTGAAATGCTCATAACTTGAGCTAGTAGTGGAATTTGAGGAGATGTAAAAAGAAACGCCTATTATTTTTGAGACCAGAGGAAGACCTGTGAGAAGGTAAAAATTTTGTAGAATTATTTGTAAAGAATTATTTTCAAGATTTTAATAGATCGGTCCCATTCAACCGGACCGGAGACGTAGGCCTCAAGCGCCAAACTCCATTATCAATTCTTGTGTCAAATTGCTAGTGAATTCTCTTCATTTCTTTAAATATTTACATAGTACTTGCAGTTTTAATTCTTTTATTAAAAACAAAAGGATATAATGCTTAATTTTTACATCAAAAATCAATACAAAGCAAATAAATGTGTGTGCACAATTGCTAGTTAAATATTATTTTCAGATCAATGTCGTGGCAGTACATTGTGGGGAGTCTCATTTAATTGACTTTATAAAGCACCGGACCATTTGCTTTACAGTTGAGCTATCTTGCCGCATTTATGTAGGAGCTGAAGAAATGTCATTACATAGCAGAAGAAAGCATGTGTTGAGATATGTCCGAGGTATAGTTGACTTTGGTCTGAGTATCGGAAGAACACTCATTTCTTCTTACAAGCATATACAAACTTGGAATATGCAGGATCCGTTGATGACAGAAATCCACTTCAGGTATATTTTTCATCTCGGATCTAGGCTTTATCTTGTCGATTAGCAACAAGCAAATTGTTGTTTCTCTCTCATCCACCGAGGCTGACATCACGCCGCACAAGGAGTTCTGTGTGCGAATCAATTTTGTTACGTTTCATTCTTGCAGATATAGGGATTCCCAAGAGAAACCTCCCATCATTCACTTCGTGACAATCAAGGTGTGTTGAAGCTTATGAAGAATCCTAGTTTTCATGAAAGAACAAAGGATATTAAGGTCGAATGTCACTACATTGATGAACAGGTCTTCAACCACCAAATTCAGCTCCAAAGACTTACCCTATCGATTTTCGGGTTACAAATATTCTCACCAAGCCTCTCGGCAAAGTGAAGTTTGATTTGTGTAGGAGTACATTTGTAAGAGCAATGTATTATTTTAAGGGGGCAAATGTTAGCGCATTAGTTTTGTGGTTAATACATTGTTAGTTTATTTAAGGCTATCTAACTATTCTCTCTCGTAGATCTCCTTCCGCAACCTATATATTGGCTTGCTCTTTTGTTTGTGAAACACGCATTAAATAAAATCTATCCCTATGCCATAAAATTTTAAGAAAACTATCTGTAGGCTCCTACAAAGTACAAATGGGTAAATTTTAACTTGTGAGATTTGATCAATTTGATCATCTTCCTCTCTAAACATATCAAATAGACATGGATAATTTTTCTTAGGTGGAATTAGGATAAGTTTTTGAGATATATCTATTTGATTGAATTCAATTTGAAATTTACAATTTTGATAAAGAAAATGATTGTGAAAACTTTGAACTCGGCTTTTCCATATTTTGAAAGATTTCCTTTCAAGATTTTTGTCTAATTGGATTCGTTTAGGGAAAACTACTTCAATTTAATCATTTAGTCTTTTGTTATTTTGTTGCGGAGGTTCAATCGTGCATTTTGGATTAAATAAATGCCCAATTTGAAAATACAAGATAGGTATCAAATTTTTAAAGGGTTTATTTGTCATTTTCTTCTTCCAAGTATTATATTATGTTCCAATTCTAATCTAATACATTTAGTTGATTCAATTAAACTATTCAAAAACTAAAATACATCTATGATTTCTAATTTTCACATATTTCAAAAGACAGAGTATTACACTTCCTTTATACGCATTTCCTTTTCAAACAGAGATTACAACTCATCTAGATGATTAAATTCAATACAATGATACAATTTGAGGAATTTTATTCTATCCTTTATCTATTCCAAAAGATAACTTTACAACTTTTCTTCTTTTTTTATTTCTCCAAAATCATATATTGTATACAACGTAGAATAATACATTTTCTCCTCATGTGTTTCACTTTTCCACTTTCCAAAGGGATTTCATAGTGCATGTTAAACACATGATTTCCAATGGAAATAAAATCATATGAACAAGGAAAACACTTCCATTAATTCAAATGAAACTCTTACAACCTCCTTTCCATTTGATTCCAAAATACAACATACAAATCACGTATCATTTTTTCACAATCTTTCCAAAAACATAAACAAAGTATAACTCCTTTACATTTAGAATTTCAACTTTCATTGTCAATACCAAGTATCTCTCCATTACAATTAATATACGAGAACATCCACTTCAAAAGTGGAAAAGTGTAGTGCCCACTTCCTTGACACATTTTTATTATTGTTTTAGTTACTATCATAATCAACATCCACTACCTGAGACATCTCATGTTGATATCATATACTTTTGACATGGTTATTTATCTCGTATTTCCGACATATGATATATTTAGTCATATTGAGTAGATCTTGATGATTGGATTAATGTGATGATATTATTTGACATGAATGAAATGTAGAATAGAAATGTGCTAGAAAATTGTAGGTAATATTGTATCTTTCATAGATGATAGGAAATAACTAGTCATAAAAGAACTAATTCGTATATAGTTGATTCAGATTTATATCACATATTTGGCATGAATGTTTTAATGCGGCCATGAGTCCGAGGGAGGTATTCTCTGATTTAGGCAGGTAAACCATGATTAAAATATCGTGGGGAACTGGAGACCAACCACATAGAATTCGAGAAGAATTCAACTAGATCACCATGATGCAATGTGTAATTGTGTGTGTGTTAGAATTATTGGTTAAAAAAATTGTGACATAGGGGTCATGTGTTGTTTTATTTTAATTTTTCCCTTTTAGTATGTTAGGATGTGTTTTCCTTTAACAAATGAAAATTATTTGTTTTATTATGTAGATTTTTGGATGTGTGTTTACCCCTTTATTATTCATGGGTCAAAGTGTCTTAATTAAGCTAATTTAAATTTGTTCTAAACTAATTAAAGATCGATAAAAAAGGAGTTCATTTATTAAACTTGATTTACCTTGGATTTTGTGTTGAGTAAAGTGTGTTTGAGTTTTGAATGTAGCACACTCCACCCTTCATGGGAAACTCGAATTTGGTCCTGAGGCAAAATGTGGAAGCTTGTGGGACAACTCACACTTGTCCCACACCTCTTAAATTCCCATGCCAACCCTACCTATGGGTTAAAGTCAAATTTAGGCTCATTTTAGGTGTTTTGGGGGATAAAAGGGTAAAAATGTTAATGAACACTTTCTTTCAAATATTTACTCTTTTTTCCTTTGGGAGAGTGGGCTTAGATGGAGTGTGGAAGGTACTTGGCATTCCTCCATCCACTTATTAATGTGCTTTGGAATACGAGGTTGACCAAGTTTTGTGGAGTGGAGAGGAAATGAGGTAAAGCATCCTACATGGAGCCACATCAGCCCCTCCTCTTCTTTCTCTATTTATTGAATTCTTGTTGTTTGTTTTGGGGTTGGAGAATCATTTTAGTCTCTTGAATTTTTGGAGAGAAAGAGTATTTTGAGAGAGTTGTGGATTTTGGAGCTTGGTGGATGTTTTCTTGATCTTTGGAGAGGCTTGGAGCTTCATACTTGGAACAAGCTCTACCATGGAGAGGTAGGAGCTTCACCTTAGTTTAAATTATGTTACTTATTTTATTGTATGTGTGTATATGTTGTGTTGAATGTTTGTTTTCCCTTTGGAATGTTGCTTGGGTATGGGTAGATTGCCTAAGTTTTGGAGTGGGAGGAGACTATGGGGAGTTTTTATTTAGGGAGGCATAAGAATTTACCACTTTTGGGAGGGAGTTTGGGTTGGGTGCCCCACCTTGTTTTGAGGATGCTGTGCATTTCCTTTTTTGTTCTTGCAATGAGGGAGACATAAGAGATGGAGGCATAAGAATGGAGGTATAAGGGGTACTCGAGGGAGGCATAAAAGTTGTAAGGGGATATTGTGATTCTCATTCAAGGACAAGAGGTGGGCACCCATTCCCATTGGGGAGGCATAAGTGGCCTCCCATAGGTCTTAGTCTTTTGGCTTCTCTGATAAGCCTTGTTATATTGTTGTTTTCAACAGGATGGTGTTTTTATTCTTGTTGATTTGTTGTTGTTTTTGTATGTAAATGGAATGAATGTAAATTATTTGTTAAGTTATGTGGAAGCTAGTAGTTTCCATGAGTTGAGATCTTCTCCCATTGTAATGTGGTTGGGGCTCTGGGCCAATGGGGAGGATGGCTTCTCCTCTCCATTCAGATCTTGGTGGGTGGAGAGCATTTCCTCTCCCCTATTTTGTGTGTGAATCAAGAAAACTTCTTAGAGGAGCTATCCTGTTGGAGTTGTAGAATAGAGTCTTGTTGGTGACCATGTGAAACTTCCTTGTAATTTACCGACTTAGAGTGGACGAAATTGTATTAATGTAGAGAACTAAATTCTTTAATTATATTTTGATGAATTCCTGCGGTGAGCAAGTGGAGGAAATTGTAATGACTTTGTAAAAGAAATTTTAATCCAATTGTTGTTATTGTTATTGTATTGCATGTATAAAGAAACAAATGAGAAAAGAAAGAAGAAAGAATGTAATTGTAAAGTTAGTTTGCAAACTTGTTGGAGAAATCTTGTAAGTGGATTGTGAGAAAAATAGTGCTTGTATTGAAAGGTTAATCTATTTTACAATGGAAAAGAAAGTATATTTTCATTGTAGTATTTATTGTATTGTAAATGTCAAAAAGAAGAGAATGTAGAGATTGTTAGAAGTTGAATTTGTTTACAAAATATCATTGTATGGAAAATAAAGTTAATATGGTTATTTTAACTGAATGAACATTGTAGCAAAATGAAAGAGGAAAATTAGTTCATTATCTCATTGGGAAAGTTGATTTTATAGGTAAGGAAATGACAACTAATGAAATAGATTTATTTTCTTCCTTCTTGCTCTTGAAATGGAAGAAAGAATCTAGTTAAACAAATGAAAATTATTCTTATAAGTAGATGAATTTTATTAGAAATGGAAAAACTCAAAATGAAAGACTTTCTAAGAAATGAGTAAATGAGCAACAAACCTCATTCAAAAGCTTTAAAATGAACAAAGACAACTTAAAATGCATTTTTACACCCTTTAGAAAATTTAGTTTTTATAAAACTCTAGCATTGAGGATCTATTTTTAGAAACATGACAGCCGCCTTTTTAGAGCGGTTTCCCATAACCACCGCCAGCTATGGTGGCGGTCTCAAACCACCATTTAGTAGTTGGCGACGGACCACACAAATAAAATTAGGTAAGGGGGTTTGTGAAGTTAAGCACGCTACGAAGGAATCGGTCCATTGCCCTCATTTGACATACCATAGGGACGAAGTGGTCCCTAAGGATTTTAATGGTCCTGCTCCGGGAAAAAAATTACTATCACTTATAGATATGAATTTTATTACCGTGCCTATGTGTGAAATTTAACCTATTTTCACGAATTCCTAAGTTGTAAACATTTATTCTATTACTACTAGCAAGTAAAATAAAGATAAATGCTTAGGAATGGGACAACATAAACACTCAAATGGTGAATCTAAAAGCATTATTTCATTTATAACAAAAGGGGTAGGGTTTGCCCCCAAATTTAAACCCAATAAACTATAATCTTGGAAAAAAAAAGCTGATTGGAGGAGGAAATCCCTCCCAATATTTAAATGAGTTACATAAATAAAAGACAAAACTGAGCTAAGCCTAGACTAAATCTTCTTGTAGAACCCTTCATAGCTTCTTCCTTTTGCTCTCATGGCTTCCTCCTCTCCAACTTACAAATTTAACAAAATAGAATGAATCCCAAATAGAAGAATAGAATCATAATTTGTTTTAAAATAAAACTTTCTTAAGGATTCTTAGGGCTTGTCTAGGACCCCTAGGATCTAGTGGCTAAGATGGATTTGATCCAAGGGTGGAGGATCTTAACAAACTACCATTTTCGATAAGAGAATAAAATATAGAATAATTTTTAAATGTTTAATGTAAAAAAATGGGTTTGTATATATGAATGAATGGGGCAATTTGATTTCCTAGGGTGTAATGTTTCTTCAAATAGGCGAATAAACCCTAAGAACAGTGTTGTAGGAAATTTATTAAAGGATCTTTAAGCTATTAATGTAAGTCTGAATCAAAGGAAATAATTTGGTCATAAGACCATAGCCTTTTGAATGAACTAACATCAAAGAAAAAAATACCATAGATTAAGTAAAGAACTTGACAATACTATAAATCTAGGAAATAATGATACCCTTAATAACTAGATAATATCTCTCTAATATCTAAATAAACAAAAAAATTCCACACACATAAGTGGGTTGAGTGAGTTCTAAATACATCATTTTTAAAAAGGTAAAAAAAGTACAATAGGATTTCATTTGAGCAAGTGGCTAGTAAAACTATCTCTAACATGCTCCAGAACAGCTACACATGTTGATTTCTCATTCTTATAATTTGATCCCACAAAGAGTAGGGGAAAGGCAACTCTCTACCTAACCAAGACATCAATGAAGAGGAGAAGCCATCCTTCTTCATTGGCCCCGAGCCCCCCAACCATAATGCAATAAAATGTGATCAAACTCATGGCAACAAAAAGCTTCCACAAACACACAAGCAACATTTTTACAATAAACATAGTCCAAAATAGAATGTAGTTACAACTACATCAAAACATGACAAACATTACTCGAGGCTTCATCAACAAGCCAAAGGAGGAAGAAACTATGGGGATGCTTATGCCTCATAAAGGAAATGCCTCACCACCTAAGAACAAACCAAATGGGTATATACCATATATAGAACAACCCACAAATATATATATATATATATATATATATATATATATATATATATATATATATACATTTCAAATCCATGATATGCCCTTATGCCTCCCCAAGTACCCCTTATTCCTCATATTTCCTTATGCCTCCCTAACCTCTTATGGCACCCCATAACGAGTAAAGAAATGTAAGTTATTTCTTTATAAGGTGGAACCCAAATCCCAACTCCCTCCACTCTTATACCTCCCTAAAAGACACTTGTACCTCCCACAAAATTACCCCATAGTCTTCTCCTACACCATTCCTAGGCCATCTACCCAACAACCCACAAACATGCCAAACATTACACATGGACATTCACATTTATAAAATAAGAGCATTTCAAGAGCCAATATCTACCTCTCCATGATGGAGTTATTCCAAGTTCCAAAACAACAAGCTCTATCCAATGCAAGCAATCCTAAACATCCAAGCACAAGCATGCAACAATCTTCTAAAAACTTCTTCAAGCAAGAGCTCCCAAAACAACAAGGAATTCACCCAAGAATGAAGTCTCCAAAAATGAAGCAACCCAAAACAAGGAAAGGAATTCAAATTTATAGAAGAGGGAAGGAGAAGAGGATGAGGCGGATTCACGTAGGATGCCATATCACACATCTCAACCCCAACCCAAAAGTCAACTTTCATTCTCCAATGCATAATAAATAGGTGGGTGAATAATATGACAGTCTACTTACACACTCAAATCCAACCCACACCCCAAAGGACTGAAATTAAATTATGTAAGAAAAGTGCAATTTAAACCTAAAATTTTCCTTCTCAAAAGCATTAGAAAAGTCTAATCTCAACTCTCCAACCATAGGTATGGTTGGTAATTAAATTTAAGAGGTATGGGACAAGTTTAACTTGTCCCACAAGCATCAAAATCAGCCTCCAAGGACAATTCAAATTTCCAAGAAAGGTGGAGTGTTTCACACTCAAAAGTTAATTCACACATCACTTACACATATCTACTTACACAACACTTACACATTCTTATAACACTTCAATCGCATCATGCCAACTCTCATTAATTACATTCTTATGACATATTTGATTTATTTATTTTAACAATATGATTACTCACAATATTTACACACCATTTAATAATTAATGAAAGGGTAAAAGCACCACAAAATAAACACATGCAAACATAAACAAAGGACCAAAATAAAAGAAATACATAAAACCCCTTGGTCACATTTAAAGGTGATCCCCATGGGAATCCCTAACACACAAAACACACAAACAAATACTAGTTGCATGGTGACCTTGTTGAATTCATCTAGAATTCCAATGTGGTTGGTCTCCAATCCCCCAATGTTTGTTGTGATATTTTAACCTGCAAAACACAAATACCTCCTTCGGCCTTGTGGCCATATCAAAACATCCAAAATAATATAAATATAATTCCAAAATCATTTAGATATATGAATCACAACAACATCAAAGCAATCTAACAATATCATTTATAGTTTTATCAACGCGTCTATATCATCCTCCAATAATTTCCATTTCTAGGACTACCAATATCCGGGATATCCAATATCACAAGTCATCCATATAACCATACAATAAAGATAGACATCATTCAAGAGATGAATATAATCAACTATATTCAATTCATACGGGATTATTACATAATGAACAAGTTGAAAATATATAGGAGATAGTTTCCTATTACAGTAGGAAACAACTCAACTATAATGGAAATCTATATATATGTGAGTTGTTATAACTCCCAAACAACTCACATATAATATACTAACCTGATATTACATAATATTATTCATCCAAATATATGAATAATGTGAGCACTATATAAGTATTCCTAACATTCCCCCCCTTAGTGCGAACATGGGGAAACAACAATTGCACTTCCTTCTGCAGCGTGCCATGCGTGCTCATGATCTGGATGGTTTTATAGGACAGCCAACAACCCTCAACATGGATGGTTTTACGGACAACCAACAACCTCAACATGGATGGTTTCACGGGACAACAAGTTAACAACCTCATTGCAGGATTTTCTGAGACAACCAACAACCTCAATATCATGATGTTGCTTTCCTTGTGCTTTCATCTGTCCACAATGTTTTTCCTTCAGGGAATTATGTAGAAAATACTACTCACTGATAAAAAATATGAAAAGAGAAAATGGAACATTGAGACCATGTTCCCCCCCTCAATGTGAACATTTCACTTATTCAAGACCATAATAGGAACACTGAAAAAGAATCATGCTGCACACAACTGAAATCAATGCAACTCTGAAAAGAAAGAAAACTCACACACACACTATCACCACAGCTTCGTGCGGCCCCGTCGTTGGTGACTGACGAGAGGTCGCTGAATGACCTCCAGCCTCCTGTGCCTCCATCCTCCAGTTGACATACCGCTTAGGTCAGAGAAATGTGCTCAGACTTCTTTTCCGAACTTCTCATTTTTCGTAAAAGATGGTCTTTGTATTCTTTAGCTGTCAACCTTTTTCTTTTTAGAGATCTAGGTGGTTCAAATTCACTGTCACCTTCATATCCTTCTTCTAAATTTAGCATAGCTGAATTTTCTTGATCTTGTATATTTTTTATGTCTCTCTCCATGGTAATTGGTTCCATGAGAATACATTGTTTTCTTCTTTTCTTGACCATTGTGAGATAGGTGTCGGATACAACCGAAAATGCACCCTTTTTTACAAAATTATTTACCTAGACAGACTGACAATAAATAACGACACTTTATTTTTTGTTTAACTTTGAGTGGGAACTACCACTTTACCATTAACATAGACCAAAATACTAAAAACTTGAACGCGGATTAAGTTATAAAAACTTATAACCATGAGGACTATAAAATGAATAAAGACTAACAATACACCTTATTTTGACTTGACACTGTGACCAACTTGACTTTACCTTCAATACAATATTTTGATGACTCAAATATTTAATTTTATGACTATGAAACCTAAATGAAATAAGGACCCGACAATACTTATACACAATGTATCTTATGGTTTAGACACCAAAAGTATTAAACAACCTATTTAAAAAAGTAATAGAAAATTACTTTTTAATGCCTTACAACTATTGACTGAATAATAAACAAACACTAGACTTAATTTATAGGATTTGATATTGACACACACTTCAATTATACGGGGTAGACATCAACTTTTTATGAGTCCAAACTAAAAAATCTCAACATAAAACATGACTTACACGACTTGGAAAAAAAGACCAAATGCATGCGTTAAGGGAAGATCACATGTTTATATAACCATGTATTTAGCTAGATCCGGTAAAGACGCTTCTGCTGCGAAATTATGATCATCAACCGCTATGCCATTATCAAACTTTTCCTGCATATCATAGATGCTTGGAGTTTCAAGAGACTGCACATCTTAATAAATTATGATACTCTACCAAGTTACCGATATGCCAAATGGCGTGGAGACATGGATCTATAAGAGCAACTTCATAAATTCTTGATTCCAAAAGATGGATAAATCTGCAAAAAAAGAAAAGCATCCAAGGATGAGCGAAATTCTTGCACATAAGACCGTGGGCTTTACACATTCTCCAAGAACACGCAAATTCCAGGCGATCTGTAAAAAACATAAATATCAATCCTATCATAGTGGAATCAATTAATTAATGCTGACGACATTTTGAGAATAGATCCCATGTTGAATGCGAAAATCCGAATATTTCAAATCCAAGTTGATCATGCGCTTTGTAATGCAGAGGCCCAATATCATACAGCAAGATCAACGCACATTTTTTTAACGATACTCTACCCTCATTGATTTGGATTATTCGATGATTATCCGCACAACTACTTAGGATGACATGCAATATTAGAGAGGATAGATACAGATCTGAGTGGGCCAATGAAAAGTTGTGATTTGTAGCAGAAAGAATGTAGATCAAATAAATACGTGCAATACACTACCATTAACGTAAGTAAATAACGCTCTTAATATTCTAGTATGAGGATGTTAAATTAAACTCTCATCAATCCAGGGCAATTCAGCACTGAGCTGCCCCTTCTCACTTATTGAACCATATAGTGATCAAGATTAAACCGCTCGATACCAAATAAAATGGTATAGACAGATTTGCAGATGAATATAATCAACTATATTCAATTCATACGGGATTATTACATAATGAACAAGCTGCAAATATATAGGGAGATAGTTTCCTATTAAGTAGGAAACAACTCAACCACAAATCTATATATATGTGAGTTGTTATAACTCCCAAACAACTCACGTATATATATACTAACCTGATATTATGAGTTTGTTTATTACAACTCATAATATATTACATAATATTATTCATCCAAATATATGAATAATGTGAGCACTATATAAGTATTCCAATACAGTATATCATCATCAACATATAAAATGTCTCTAATAATCATCAAGCATCATAACCATTGAATCATGTCAACAATAATCCATGATCTAACATCTATCATCATACTATAATAAGGTCCATAATCATGTCCATAATATAACCTTAGCTTTTAGCGTTACTCCATTAGTATTCAAAAAGGTGTCTTAGAAAAGGAAAGGCAATATACATAAATGGTAAATGTCCAAAGATTTTAATTGTAATCTCGTAAAAAAGATGCATGGGAGGGAGCAAGAAAATCCTCCCAAGCAAAGAAGAGGTAAAGGATATGTGAATATGCATAAATCCCCATTTACCCCTCGAAGAAAAAGAAAAAAGAAGAAACAAAACACATTATAACTTCATGGCCAATATGAATTTGAGATGTTTTTACTTCAATTTCCAAACTAAGATGCACATGATAGACTTAGGAAAGATGGCCTCCCTTATAGAATAGATGATGCATTTATATCTAGCATCTTATCTTTCAAGCGGTTCTTAACGAAGAACTACTTAACATTTTACTCGATTGATGGAATCAATCCCATGTGTGGATTCAACGACACCACTAATAATTATATTAGGTTTTTCAAGATGAGCCCATCTATTTGGCCTTGAGTTAATAATGGGTCTATATAAAATCCAAAAACCAACATATCAATAATTGAATGTACAATTGTGGGTATATTGTTCGCATCCATATGATATCTCTTCAATGTGCTCCATTTAAGGTCATGGAGTTGGAACAACTTTCTTTGCATAAGAATGTGCATCCGTATAAGTTTTCATATGCGACAAATAAAAATTAAGTAAACTTTCCCTAAAATCTAGATATATCTATCTTAGAAACAATCTAAACACTTTAAAATATCAAAATAACAATATAAATGTATATAGTAATTGTTTAAATAATGTGAAAATCATGAATATGATGGAGCCTCACAATCAATTGGAAAATCTCTTTTATTGTTTTGATCAAGATCAATATTTACATTAATTGAATGTCATTCATTACAAATGACACCCGAACTTTTTTATTACTTATGTATTACTTGAGACAAATTGATGAGGCTAAAACCATAATAGAATAACAATACAAATAGCTTCTAAAAATAGAAAACTTTAAAACGCAGTCAAATATGTCATTGGTGTCTATTTTTCTTAGACAATAATCTCAACAATGTAACATTGGCACGGGAAATGTACATTGAATAAGTTTTTCCATTGTAATTAAGATTTCATTAGTAACTTGGGTGGCGTGAACATTGCTATTGGACTCCTTTATACTTAAATCTATATCATTAATATACGGGAGATTATAAAGCTAACTTGGTTGTACAAATGTGGTCGCATGTACATAGTCCACTGTCGTAATCAATATATATGAATAATGGAGACTCTGGAGAGAGTACATTTGAATTATGGAATTATCCAAGTCTTGCACATATTTGATTAACGTTTTAAAAATTTTCATGATGGCACTATAATGATATAGTGGTATCTGGTCTGCGCATTACGTAAAGTGTGATGCGAAAGTGACAAACGATGTTCAGATGCACCCAGCGAGCCACTCTTACACCATTACAACCGCAGGAAACCATTTTCAAGGAATCTTCTGGTAATTGGAAGTTCAGTCTCCACCAAATTTCCTATGTTCGCTTAGGTTACATAAACGACCGTTTATCCATTTGTTTTCCTTATATTTCCTACCCATTAATCATTTTCGGTGTAAATTTTGTTGTAAACTAATAATAATCATGGGAATTGGAGACCGAAATTCCAGTAAAAGATCAATCAGGATTGTTGGGTTATTCAAATTACAGAGGGCCTGTACATATAAATGAGAAGGAAGAGGACATAAACGAGGAGGAATATGAACAGGAGGTTTCATATATGCGTGTTCAACGTGGCCAAGGAGATAGTGACAGTGCATACACATTTCAGCAATACGTAGC
>CM031240.1:871172057-871331355 GCA_018340775.1 Taxus wallichiana var. yunnanensis
ATAACTATGAAAATCAAGGAGACAACAAGGTGACAACCAGCATTATCATGGAGACTAAAGAAAACAACCATAATTCCAAAACAAAATATCATTTTCGGGAAGGAGCGCAATCAATTTCATGGAATTGTTAAATGTAGGAAATATTACGAGAGGTTAGTATTATCATGACTAAATGGGGCATCCATAAATCATCCATCCACCAAGAAGTCAACAAATCAAACCCTGAGTGTCGAAATTCCTACCTTCTCCTTGTTAGTCGTCCCCACTTCATTCTATTGTTGGAAAGAGGACAGAGGAAGCAGTTGTATTGTTGAAACTCCTCCCACTGTACTTCTTACCAGCATTAAAACCAAGTGCAAAATACCCAAAATTGTAAGTCATGGCGTAGTGAAGGAAGACACCATAATTAAATGGTAGGATTTCACCTACCCCCAATCTCCCTCATGCGAAGAAACATTAATGACCATAATGATTTGCAGGTCGGTGGTTGAGAGAAGTCCATTTTCCATTAATGTTGCAATAAAAGCATGTGTAGAGGCCTGAAAAGGCTTAATAAATTTAATTAAAAATAATTATTTATATATATAGAAACATAATTGGTAAATTTATTCTTTATTATTTATTATTATTATTATTTTATATTATGTTTTAAAATGTCCTACACCAAAACGGGCTTCTAAAAATCCTTTAGAACCCAAAGTGATAAGCGTGAACTCAAAAATATCTTAATCGAGAGCTCGAAAGTACGAGAGTAGATGATAATAAAATAGCTAGCGGGTAATAAATAAAAAAATTGATAAGAAGAATGTACACTAAGAAAATAATAAATTCGATTAGAAAATTAAATTATAATTTTATTATTATCATTAATTTTTTTGTTGAATATATTATAAATCATATTAATAAGGACCAAAAGGAAATCCGACAGCAAATCGAGAACACGATTTTCCTTTATTAAGGAAATCATGCGGTTGTTGTGGGGTTGCAAAGAAAGCTTGACAGAGACACAAGCGAGCACAATGAAGAGGGAAAATGCTGATCATTCTCAGTAACAAGAGGCAAAGCCAACTAATGATCAACAAAAGTACAATGGTGTTCAAATCTTGGCAACACGATCTCTAAGGAAGAATGAAGAATGGAGCATTACATGGATCATCTTGAAATTTTACGGGGTGGTAGATATACATTACTACTCTCGATGGGGTTGACATTTCTCTCAAGGTTATAGCTATTCTAGTACATTTATAATTCTAGTTTATAGAATGCACAACCTCTTCACGAAGAAGAAGATAGAGTTGGTCAAAGGCCCGGATTTCTTCATCTAGTGGCCTAAAATTGGCTATGAATGTTTTTTTCACTTTTGAAGAGGTATTAGAACTTTAATAACTTTTTTGTGCTTGTTAGAATTAGTCAAAATTTCACATGAGCCCAAATTTATGAAGGTGAATTTGGCACACAAATTTTGGGGGCCATCCAAGTTTTTTTTGTGGTAGGTAATTTTGGTATTTTAGGGTTTTTCGACATTTTAGGGTTTTTAGAGTAGACCTCAAATAAAGGAGGATTGTAATGATGTAAAATATTAGTGTGGATTGCGAGAATGAGAAGAAATATATTTTAAACTCCTGGTTTTTATTTAAGGTTGTTTATGTGTGTTTGGGAGGTATTTCAACCTCTTTGCATTTGGGATTTACATCACTTATCCAAATAGGGTAAATAATAAAAATTCATAAATCAAAACAATAACCTTGAAAAACCCTAGAGAGGGATGAAAATGAAAATAAGTAAATAAAATGTGTGTGTATTCATCTTAGAAGCAATGAGCAACCTCCATGGCTTCCATCCTCTTCTTTCTCCCAAACCTCGCAAAGTGAAAATGTGAAAATAGGGTAAAGAATGAATAAGAAGACCTCATAAGGATTTTTAGGGAATTTCTAATCGAAGGGCCCAAAATGACTTAATCTATGGATGAGATTTAACCCTACAATTTTAAGTGATATGATTTTTGTCGAGAATGTAAAATTAATTAAAAGGCATGGGTGATGGGTTGAATGGGGTCACTTAATGGTTAGAGTAAGTTGGGACATTAGCCTTAGGATATTAAGCAAATTAATGATATTGGAATTATAAGTAAAAATTAAATAATTGTGAAAGGGGTAACATAGATAATGTTTTACAAGGGTTAATTATTGGAATTTAAAATGTATAGTTAGATGACCTCATGTGGGGCTTTGTTATTAAGTTGTTATGTGGCGTAAGAACTAAGCCAACTTAGGAAGCTTTGACCCGCAGATGATATTTCAAATAAGGTGAAATAACGGAAATCCGAGAAGGGATTTAAACCTAAATGGTTGGAATAAAATAATAGTAATTAATTGTTAACTTAATTACGATAACCTTACAAATATTTAAAATTTATTAATTGTGAAATAATTAAATCTTTTGGTGAATACCTTTGTAAAGAACCTTTTGAAATTAAAAATATATATTCCTTAATTTTCCTATTTACTTATTAAGTTTTATCTTGGGCATTTGTGCATGGAAAAATGATGGTGTTGCATAACCGTCATGGTGGTTGCATGACCGATGGTGGAAAATCCCCAAAACAAACCATCAAGAGCCCAAAAATTCATTCACAAGTGTCAGATCACTGACCCAGCTTGGACCATCTTATAAAGATAGAAAGAACCAAAAACTATAGAACAAGTACCAAATATAGATATTACATAGAATTGGGCATTTCTTGATCCTATTTTTTTGATCAATATGCCTCAAATAATACATAGACTTTAGCCCCGAGCACATAAGATACCCATAATGGTCACTAAATGCCAAATTAACAATACTAATAGAAAATAGTGAAAACAAAAGTATTCTGCCACGGAAGGTACTAATAACATATATGGTAGAAAGTATCCACTAAGTGAATCTTGTTCAGGTCGAAGGTGTAATTCTGCTAAAAAAATTGAATAGTTTAGATCGATAGAAATGATTCAACCATGTCACATGGACGACCATCAAAATGATTTGATTTATTGAATTAGATGTTAATGTGTGCCATTGATTTAATAATTTATGAATTTACGTCGTTGATTTCATGCATCAATGAATTTAAATGAAAATAAGTCGTGTAATCGATTGGCATTTATTTCCTGGCAGTTACATGTTCTTGGTCGGAAATTCATTCATGGTTAACGATGTCGGAAAGTTAAACCAATTGTTGATTTCAGGTTATGAGTTTCACATTCAACGTTTTGATTTTTCAATATTTTTGAGTTTGAGAGTCACGAGTTAAGTTTATTAGGTTACAATTTTTGGGTTTTTGGTTTTGGGCTTTCGACTTCAATAGATTTTAGGTTTTCAAGTTTATGGCTTTCAAATTTAAGGGTTTAGGGATTTTCTAGTTTTCCATGTTTTAAGGATATTTACGTTTAGGTATTTAGTTTTTTTGGGTTTTTCTTTGAGTTTGAGTTTTGGGGACGGTTTATTTCAATCAATATTTTGTGTTTTTGAGGGAATTTGGATTTGAAATTTTGAGTTAGTATTTTTAGGTATCAATGTGTTTTTGTAGATTCCTTGTTGGGGAGGTAGGGCTTCAAGTTTTAGAATTGTAAAGGTTTTTAAGCTCGAATATTTCAAGATTCAAGTTTCAAATGGTTCATTTTTTAGAGTCCTCAAATTTTAAGTTTTAACTTTTCACTTTATATAAAAATCATTTATTTTTTTATTTTTAGCATTTCATATTTTGATATTTTTTAGATTAGAGATTTCATGTTCTTCTAACAAATGCAAAAAAGTCTCAAATTAACAACACGTCTAAATTATAAGCTACAACGCCAAATCCAACCATACTAAATTAATTTTACAAAAGTGCTTACTTTTTTTTTTAATATTTCACGCGTAATTTTATTAATTGAAAATGTTATAAAAGTTCTAATAGTTGTCAAAACAACATGAACTAGGAAGATTAAATCAAACTAGACCAACACTACAATATGAATTAATTTCATTCTTTTGAACTTTTCCCTTCGAGCTCTTGTTGACCATGAAACCAATTGAATTGTATTTGGAAACATTGTTATTGAAACTCCAAAAAAAAGATATTACAGGTTTCATTAATTATATTGTAGAGTTTCAAACAAAAATCCTAATCACAATATTTACAGTAGAGTTTTAAATAATTTTGAGCGGCTTCCAACGTAAGGAACTTGTATCCTTTTGTTGCAGTGTTTTAGTGGTTGTTATGATTCCTATAAAATTAATTTTGGGGTTTTAACAATTTCGTGACAATCACACACAAACGTGTAATATTAAGAAAA
The DNA here is from genome assembly GCA_018340775.1 of Taxus wallichiana var. yunnanensis. Classification (NCBI taxonomy): domain Eukaryota; kingdom Viridiplantae; phylum Streptophyta; class Pinopsida; order Cupressales; family Taxaceae; genus Taxus; species Taxus wallichiana. The sequence goes on from CM031240.1 coordinate 871,176,374, forward strand.
AGAGATTCCCTTACGTCTGTTCACATTTGAGTATAAAACTTTTAAAACATTTTGCAAAGAATTTCTTACTTTAATCCATTCCAAATGGTTCTTTTTCCCCGATCACATGAGCTTAAATAGTTGGAGATTCATTTTATTAAATGTGAACATGAATCCTTTTACGAGCTCTATCAAATAAATCTTGACTCGCTGCATGTCACCCTCCAAACTCGACTAGATGTCATGTCATTAAACAACTCTTCAACAGCATGAAACCATCACAGCTGATGTAATAAATGTAGTTACAAGTGTGAACCCTTCTTTCCATAGGTGGCGGAGGTGTCCGCTCTTTTAAACAAGGCCATGATATGGCAAATCTTGTCGAAGGTTTTGTTTTGTTGTTGTGCTTTATGTATTTGTTATAGTACAACTGGATAGGGCTTCTTCTGTAATGAGACCTTAGCTCGTTTGTCGAAGATCTGAAACATCATTGGTGAAGGTCATAAGTATTGGTTGAATATGCCCATATTATGTGATCCTACCCCTGTTTTTCTTGCAAGGATAAATTTAGGGTACTACATCAACATCGCACAAACATGTCCAAAAATGAGGGTCATTGAAGAGTACAAAGATTAATAAAAGACATCGCATGATAAATGTTGGTTTTAGATGTTATAATTATGACTATTTGATGAGTTGTTATTTAGAAGCTAGACAGTTGTTATAAAGTGCGTAGTTAGAAGTAATCTTTTGGTAGGGATTGCTTTTAGGATTTGCAAAAATAATAGAGCCTATATTTCTGAAAAGTAAGAGATACATTAAGAAAATAGGTAAAACACTCATATTGGCATAGATTAGATGGTTATGTTTGAGGAGCCTATTTGCATTTTAGAAATCCATTGGTACACCTTTATGTGTTACATCTCGGGTATTTTACGGTGGTCCTGGCTCTCCGGTGAGCGGGTTACCTAATATTTAACAAGTAAGCCCCCGTAATGAAAATTTTCATGGTGGTTTATTAACCCATGGGTAATGGGAACTGTTATGGGTTGTTTTGGGCCCATGGCTTTTTGCCCTTGGTTTTGATACCCATTTTGATCAAAGCTTAAGTAGTTGTCTATTTATATGGTCTTATGCATATGATAGATGTACAAGTAAATGTATTGCAGATGTGTTTTGAATTCGGGTGTGGGAATTCTCTAGAGTTTGTTGAGCATAACTCCAAACGGATCTCGGGTATTGTATTGAGAGAGTGGAGGCTTGTAATAAAATATGAGCAAGTAACTCTTGGTGGACATAGCCCAAATGTGGTGAACCATGTTAAATCTTATCTCTCGTTTTGTGTTATTTATCTGCACTTTTATTTGAGATCTGTAATATTTTTGCATATTAGTTTCTCTTGTACTAAAGTGATTCTGGTAAGTTGGATTATTCGCATATTTTATCTCTTATTTCTAACGATTATAAAGTGCGTAGTTAGAAGTAATCTTTTGGTAGGGATTGGTTTTAGGATTTGCAAAAATAATAGAGCCTATATTTCTGAAAAGTAAGAGATACATTAAGAAAATAAAAACACTCATATTGGCATAAAGGCTAGATGGATATTGTGAAGGTCGTAAAATTCATGTATAGTTCATAGTTACATTTTCTTAAAAGTTTGTAAAGCCCTATTAAAAACCCCATTACCTAAAAAGAAGATATAAAGGCCTACCAACAATTAGGTAATTTAAGGATTTCACCAAAGTTTTAATTAGATTATCAATTTTCTGTCATATTTTAGGAGGATCCATTTGTGCGATTTTAAGATGAAATGCATTAGTTAGATATTAAGGGCGTCTTAAATTTATTTTAACATGGTCACCATTAAAATCTTATAGTTTTCAATACTAGTAACATGTTTCTATTTTAATCGAATTTATTGTCATTTGCACAATGTCAAATGGTAACTACAGTGTCATAAATTTGGATTGTGATAGAGAATGACATGTAGATAGTTTCGTGGAAGGTAAGGACGGAGTCAGGAATGGAGGCTAAATTTCTGTGTAATGTTATCATTCATATTCTCTGTGTTATTTTGTTCTATGTTTTTTGTTGTTCTTTGCAAAATTTGTTTTTTAATCTTTTGGTGTGGTAAAGGCTGAATTTTGTATTTGTGGTTGCAGGGGACACACAGAATATAATCGTGAGTATGCTGCAAACTCAAAGAGCACTGCAAGCATTTGCAAAGAGGATTTACTTGAAAATGAGGTCATAAAAGCGTTTACCCAAATATTTGATACTAGACTTAATTTAGTAACAATATTCTTGGAAATTGAATGAGTTTTCTATTTGGAGTTTGGTTTCTACTACAAATAATTGGTCATGGGTGGTGTAGGTAGATGAAGAATATGGTGAAGCTATGGGGAAGGCCGACAAAATTATCAAGAGTTTGATTCTGGGTACAAAGTCCTCCTTTAGAGACCGATGTGGGGTCAAAAAAGAGCAACCTGTAAGTAACATAATCCAGTAGGTTAGATAAATAACATAGTTAAGGACTCAGTTTATGGCAGGCTGAAAAAAAGGGATTTTTCTTTTGCTTTCGTTTGTTGTAGCAATTATTCAGGGTAGAAATTTGTGTTGATATGGTTTTCTAAGATTCTTTATATTGTTTCAGAGAGAAACATTGGTTATGAAAAAGTGTTTTGGGTCAAGATTTGCGGTTGATTCATATTCACTTCTCCTATTATTTTCAAAGTTTTATATTCTTATCAGGTAGTATTTAGTTAAATTGATGTTTGTGTATCTTTGGAAGACTTTCGTTTGGGAAAGATAATTTTGTGATTATTCCTTAAGTATCCAAGTCTATAGGAGATATATATTTTAAAAATCCAGATTTCCACAAGAATCCTTTGTTTGCAAAGTTAAGGTTTCCATTCCCATTACAGAGGGTGATTATGACAAGTAGACCCATCCATTCATGTGCATCAGCTCAAACTATGAGACAAGTTCCTAATATTTGCCTCTGATGGCTTATGGGAACAAATAACTGACAAAGAAGTGGTTGTGACTGTGCCAACAATTTGTGCATGGCACGGTTGAGTCTTTCACAAACTTATTTTATGAACATTAAATATATGAAGAGGCAAGCCATTGATTTTTTCATTCTCCGAATATGTTCTATGAATTTGCATCCACACTGATGAAAGGGCTTAGGAAGCACTAAAAGTAGCTATAATTAATTAAATAAAGTATTTGCAGTAATGAAAAATCAGAAGTGAATGTGGATGTTGGTATATAAACAACATCATGTGGAATTTTGTCTCTTTCATGATACTCACTCAGAGTGACAGTCGTAAGCTTGTATTTACATGAATTTGATGCAAATTCGTTTATAGTTATAGGCATTTGACTTTTTAGTGGAGCATAGTTTTGGACATAAAATGTAAAATTCTCTAAACTACTATAAAGGTAGCAGTCCTATGCATTCCACAGTTTTCTCAGTAGGGATTGCAGAGGAAAAGCGAAAGGCAAGTGGAAGGCGTAAACAAGTGGAATTGAATATAAATATCTTACCTTGTAGCTATACTGCCTTGGGCACGAATTTGCCAAACTAAAGATATGGAACAATGAGAGATCAAAAATGTTTTGTTGTTTGCCTTTGTGCATTATGCGGCTGTGTCGGTGTTCTGACATTATAATTTAGCTGAGGAGTTTTGTGTAACAGTTGGCATGGAAAGTAATTTCATTTTTGTTTGGTTTTGTTTTTCAGACTATTCATGTTTTTGTAGCCTAACAAGGCATAGTTGTTGTAGTTGATTGCATAATCCCCTTGAAAGTGAGGCAGTGAACAGTTTATATTAGACATACAACAAATCTGTAAGAAATAGCAAATAGCTGTAGATGACATAGTAAAAAATAGGCAACAACAATTAATGTCTTAATATAAAAAAAACAAAGTCAGAGATATTAGATCCATGTTTTTAAATGTTGTGAAAAAGGTGGTCTGTTATAGCGAAGTAATAGTTAGATATGTAAGCAAATGGCAGGAAAGTAAAAAGTAATTAAAATAGACACAAGAAGAGAATAATCATTGCCAATATTTCTTTTAGATTATGATTTGATTGTATTAGTCGTGTGAGAATAACATAATTACAAAAACGCTGAAAGAAAAGCAAGGCCAAAAATATGTAACAAGTAGGCTGGTAACATAGGCAATTGTTTGTTAATATTGTCAAAAGCATAGATAGTAATAGTCGATTGTTGCTGGTCATACGGGGAGCCTGTCATGAAATTTGTTTGTGTATGTGCATGGGTTGCAAAATCGTTGCAGGAATCTGAAAGAAGAAGACGAGTATGTTAGACTGGAAACAAAGAATTAAACTGAAATGTAATGAATAGAGGTGGAAAATGCAGATGCTTACCAGAGAAGAGAGAAAGCTATGTTTCTTTGATTGTGGATATTGAGTTGTCAACCGTCAAAGTGAATGTACCCTTGATTTGGAATTGATGGAGAAGAAATATAGCCTTTGAGATGTCTTGTTGATATTCTTCATACTGTGTTTGACAAAGGAGAGGGAAGACTTTTTGCAGTAATGGCTCTCATAATGTGCAGTGGAGGGAGTCATCTATTGTTTGCAAGGTGCAATGGAGAAAGTGCTTATATTTGTATGGTTTTGATGTATTGCAAGTTGCACAAAGTGAAATTTGTTTCAGTTCGTCTGGATCAGGTTCTGTGAGATGGTCACATTCTACACAGAATGCTTGGAAAGGAGGAAGGTATATGTTCTTTGTGCGAAGTATGCCTACAATCTGCACAAGGGAGATGAAGTTGACATAATTGATAGATGACAATTTGTTGATGGAAGATAACTTAAAAAAGAGAAATTGCAGTGTACTTGCCTCTGTGTTTGTGTTTATGAGAGATTGTAAAAATGTTTTTGTAGGTTCATCATTTAAAGGGTCAATGAAGGATGAATGGCCTACACGTACAACACGTGAACCCTTTAATCCTTGTCTGATGAAGTTTTTGAAGAGCAATAGTGGTATGTTCCCTGCTGCAATGTTGTCTCTTATTGTATGTGAGCGGAACGTGAAAGTTTCCCAAATGTACCTGCAAGGACAAAGTATCATGTTTGGTTAAAATTGAAGGGAATAATGCAGTGCAATGTATATAAAAATGAAAGAAGGGAGTGTGTTGATACTGTTGCTTTTCCATTTTCAGTGTCAGAGTCTTTAACGTAGACGGTGAACAGGTCGTTGGTGTGGTGGATTCCTATCACAATTGCGGCAAATGACCCGATGGAGAATGTTGCATTTGAATGAACAAGCTCTTGTATTGTCATGTCAGGTGTCAGTTTTCATGTTTTGCAAACTGTGGGTATGTTTTCCATGGTGGTTGTTGCATTTGCGGACAAAGAACAATTTGCATCTCCTCGTTCGTACTTTGTTTTTTCTTTGATGGTGAAACCAGCAACACGCGAGGCGCACGACCAACAACTACTGATGGATGCAAATTTGTGCATGAAGGTGTTGCTCATGTTCAAAGTGATTGTCATTTGACCATTTTTGTCAACCAAATCAGCATGGAGGATTTCAGCTTTTGAGGGGGAGATGTTGGTTGCATGTGTTGGTCCATAGACAACCAGGATATCACCTTCAAAGACAGTTGCAACTTTTCTGCACAAATGTCAAGTATGGAGGATGGTTGTTGTGTTGCTGGTTTTGGACTGCATTTTGAATGGTATTAGGATGCTTTTATTGAAAGGATAAGTATGATAATAAATGAATGATGAGAAGAAAGTATAGAAATGTTAGAAAGAGATTACCATTTAGAGGATTCTTGGAAAAGATCATTGGTAGCAATGTCCTTGTTCTTGGAGGGTGTTCCATGTCTTTGTTGTTGTAACTATCTGCAAAGCATTCAAATATGTAAATGGTTGTTATAGAGTGTCAAATGAAAAGGAAAGAAAAGAATCAAGAAACTAGATGTTAGTTTTGGTGAATCAATAGAACAACGTATGTGCACTTACAATTGTGCAGTGTTGTTGATGGTGTTTTTCAAGACACAAAAATTGTTGGGTGGTCAGTCCAATAAGCAAATATTTCAAATGTATTACAGGTTTCATGTATTGTGTTTGACCATATATGGTCGATCATGTTTTTAGTGAAGACACTTGGATGTTGAATATAGAAGCTGAAATTGTTTTTTTGCATAAATGCTAAAAGCATTATTGTTTTCCTATTTTTGTTGTGCATGTCGATGTTAAAGTCTCCAAAAATGTAGGTGGGAATGGTTAAATCAAGGGATCGGAACACATTGTCGAGAACAATGAAGATGTTTTCCAGATGTGCATTTGGCGCAACGTAGACATTCACAATAGATATGCATTGATGTTGCAGTAATATCTTTGCGAGTAGCGACTCTACATGTGCGTTGTGAAAGTAATGTTTTTCTAGGAAAGCTATATTGTTTGCAATAAAAATTGCTAGACCATGGACATGGTGTGCAGATAAGCATTGGTATCCATCAAGGTAGTCAATTGCAATGGGGCAAGCAATGTGAGTTTCTTGTAAACAGAGAATGTGAGATTGCATTAATTCATGGTCATGTAGAATGGCCTCTCTGTGAGCATGAAGACTTCGGGTATTTAGCGAAGCAACTATAATAGACGAAGAAATATCAGCTATGGACAATTCATGTTGAATATTCCATTTAGCTTCATTTCGGAGTCGTTCCATTTCTATGTTGATTGTTTGTTTAATGCTGAAATTCTTTTTCGTAAGCGGGGATAGCAAGTAAAGGTTAGAAATGGTTTTGACTCGTGACAGAGTGGTATATGCTAACCCATGTGATGATACGCCAAGGGGGCTGAAAGAAAGGTGTTCTAGTGTGAGGCCTTGTGCTCTATGTATTGTGCGTGCGGAACAAAGTTGTACAGGGAATTGTTTTCTTATTGTAACTGGTGTCTTTTACGATATTCTATGCAAGGGTCTAGCGACACGAACAATAGGAGTCCAATCAAGTTCTGTTGTCATTGTTGACAACTGCGGATGTTTAGATCTTTGTTGTTTTCCAATACATGGATCATTGAATTTTATCCATATTGCATCGAAGTCATTTGTTGTTCTATATGTTTTGAAAAATCCATCAGAACCATTGACCAATCCATCTTGGATGTCGTAGTTCCTATGAAAATTTCAATTAGCATGTTGAATTTTAGTTCTATATGTTGTGGAAATTCTATAGTTTTAGAGTAGGTTTCCATTTGTTCTATTGTTGTATCTTGTTCATCGATAGAGTTGATGACAATTTTGTGGCCTGGAGCAAGAGCAAGCATTTTTTTATTGTGTTGAAGAACATCTATGTTTTTGTAGAAAAGGAATGGAAGTGTTGGATCAACTGGGATTGGCCGAATACAGGTATGATTGAGGTATGCAAGATCAGATTCTGAATGTTGTCCAATGTGAATTCTGTTTCAGGAAAGAGACAAAGGCAACATCTTTTTGACGCATTATTTCAGTCAATTCGTATATTTTTACATGTGTATTCCAGAAGTCATAGCTAATCAATTCTCTTGAAATTTTGGGGTTTTTAAACACAAGACAGTCATTGACTGGTTGTGCTTGGTAGAAGTCTCCACAAAAGATCATGTCAATTCCTCCAAACCAAGTTGTGGGCATGTGTTTTATTTGATGAAGTCGTTGGTCACGTGAAGTATAGAAGTTGACCGAACAAGGATATTGGTCTATTAGAGCAAGTTGTAATTGTTGGTAGTGCTTTGCCAAGGAATCCAATCATTCATTGGTTAATGGGCGTAGTTCAGATCGATTGAAAGGCAAGAGGAAAGCAGAATGGAGTGTTATTCCACCGGCATTGTAAGTAGCTTTTCCCGTGAATGCCAAGATCAAGCCTTTGATTTTCAAGGGGTCACTATGCATGGAGCTATCGTAAATACGAGCCAATGTTTCAAATATCAATTTTGCAACAAATGTTTTACCTGTGCCAGCGCCTCCTGTTAGGAAAAGGTAGATAGCAATTGATGGGTCTTTATTTTTCTTAAAGGAGATGTCTTTCAAAATGGCTTGTTGTTTCTTATTGAGAAGTTGCATTTGTTTGAAATATGTTCTATTGTCTTGGATGCTTGGGTGTTTTGCTAGTTGAAATTGTTTCTTTGCAATGTCTGAATGTTGTTGTCGATTATGGAAAGGCAAATCATGTTGTATGTCGTAGTCTTCAAAGGGGAGGTGTTCATGTGTAGTTATCGTTGTCATTTTCTCAGAGGATTCGAGAGACAATTACACATCGTGAATTGTTGTGTCCATGTCACCCCATTTTTGTTAGTAGTGTAAGCGGTATTTGGATTCATTGGAATGGATGGTGTGTTCGTGAAATGCATATGCATCTTTCCAAGTTGCAAATTTGGTTTTCAGGTTGTGTTCATTTTCTATAAAAGGGATGTAAAGCAAAATCTTTTCACGGAAATAGTTGTTTATGTCAACATATTTTCTATAGTTGACAGATCTGATGATCAGTGGCTTGTTTCGAGGTTTTTTATTTTTGCTAGCATTGTGAATGGAAACAAATTCAGCTAAGAAAATGGAATGCAAAGAATGAGGTCGTGCTATGTAGTGATCTATGATAGAGTGGCACATGATGTTTGTTGATTCATCTGGTTCTTGTTGAAGTAGACTTGGAGGTTTTAGAATGAATGTACGCTCTTCGGGATTTGAAGTGTTTATGAAAACACATTTTCGTGATGTATTGTTTAAAGGGATGGAAAGAACTATGTGGACTACTTGTTGTGCAGACATTTGGTGGGTATTTAGCATTGCATTGCCTAGGCTTTGAATCATCTGAATGGCATCAAGATGCATCTTTTGGTGCTCAGCGCGAATTCTAGCGAATGCTTTTGTCATTGTTCGATCAATCTTGGTCATGTAGGAGCAGCAATATGTTTCGCTTTGCATAAGCATTTAGCACATATTGAGCATCGGTATTTGCTTGCCAAATCATGGGCATTTTCTTAGAAAAGCTATTATTCCATGCGTGAGCTGGTTTTCTTTTGAAGAGCAATGTTGGTTGTTTGAGTGTTGATTGTATTGCTTGTATGTATGTTATTTCATCAAGACCTAGTTCTTGGAGGAACATATCATGTGTAATGCAAGTATCGTATCATTTGCTCTCTAGAACAGAGAAAATGGAATGTGTAATTGCAATAGCAGATTTTGTTGGTTGTTCTGTAGGTTCAAGTATTTTTGTACAACTCATTGGAGGTTGGGGAAATTGTATCTGCACTTGGATTGTTTTTTTTTGCAACTTTGCGTGTGGTGATGGCATTGCAATTGAGCGATATGTTGAGGGAACGAACTAGTGTCACATGTAATGTAGCGATCAACGTATGACTCTATAATGTCATTGGCATCGTTTCCAAAGACTGGTGCGTTTTTTGTCCAGATTAGCCAATGGCTATGAGCATTCCCCCTATTTTGGAATTCCGTGACCCAAAAGTAATCTTCTATATGGCCAAAGAAGGATTTGTCTTTGCAAAGTAATTGTTTCAATGCATAGAGTCTATGCTTGTAGTAACGAGTGCATGTAACGGGATCATTTTTTACAAAAAAGTTAGAGTCGTAATCCAAACGTCTTGGCTTCTCTAAAGGGACAATATTCTGATATTGGGTGTATAAATTATTGAGGGTCTTGGTTAGTGGCTACCAACAATGCTCTGCGCTCGAGAATGTCGCAAAGAAGGTAGGCGGGCCGAGTTGTCGAATCATGGCAAAAAGGTTTTTCCTTGTTTGTTGCATATAGTCCGGGGAAATGCGTATTCTTTTGAAATCAATGTACCCGATATCAGATCTTAAGATGTTTTCTAGATTCGGTTTGTATTTGACATCTTTGGCAAATAGTGTTCAACCTTTTAATTGTCCCTTTCTTATTCTAAGCCATATTGAACGACCCACTTGGTCAATTAGTATTTTTATTGCTTTGAAAAATATATTTGTTATGTGATAAGAAAATCTACGATCTGAGTGCATTAACTCCCATTGCGCTATTTTTTGATATGGAATTGTTTTTGTGGTTGTTTCATTGCGAGGTTGGCCAAAAAAAAAGTTGGGAAATTCATCTCTTTTGAGAATTTGTCTTGAAAAATACCCAATGGTTTAAAGCCTTCTGAAGGAGTGACATTTATGATCTTGTCTTTAAGATAGTGGATAGTTGAGGAGTCAGTGAAACCATGAATTAGTGTGTCATGTGCATTGTCATTATCGATGTCATCATCAGATGAGCTGTTCTCGGAGGGGATATGTTCGTGTTCTTCATTGTTAATTGTTTCAAAGTTCAGTGTGGCGAGAAAGTGTTTGATCCCAGTCATGGTTTAGTTTGATTTCATGCATAAGATATAATGTTGTTGCACATAATTGTTTAAGAGCAGCCATAGTGATTATGGGGCGCACATTTCCTGAATGGTATGCTTTTATGTATTCAAGGCATCGTTTAAGTGCCACAACAATTGTTTTTGTTTCTTCTGGGTATCTTGGCAATGCTTGTTGGATTATGTCAATATTTGTTGGAACATTTATAATTGCTCCCTTTAACGTGTATTGAGGATGTTTATGGCTTTGGCATCGTATTTGACCAAATGCGAGTCGAAGAGACACGAGTCTTTCTTCAAGGTCAGAAAGCATTGCAACTGTTGGAAGCATTGGAATCAGTTGGATTCGTTGAGGGCATGTTAATCTTGGCAACTTGGCATTTAATAAGCTTGTTGAGCATGGACGACAAATTCTATTGGATTTTGGCATTGTTTTCGTTGATGTCAGTTGAAGATATGTTTTTTTTGTTGAATTTGTAAAATATGTCAGATTGTGCTTGAAGTGGAGTTGGTTACAAATTTCACATGTATGGATTGGTGTGTCATTTGTTCGGGCATGAAAACGGGCAATGCATTGTGCAAAGTTGCTTGTTTGTTGTGTATGTTTACGTATAGTTGTTTTTTTCGGAGGGACAATTTTGGCATTGTTGAATTGCATTGTTTTATGGCGGTTGACATTTGTGGTTGCAAAGAGTCATTTGCTTTTCAGTTGACTATTTTAGTGGAGAGAACGTCATCTGTTCCAGCTTTAAGCGATGTGGACACGAGAGCTGTTTTGGCATTGAAGAAATTGGCACATGAATGGCCTTTGAGTAGCAGGGAATGTATAACATTGGAATCTGTTATAGCTCTTTTATGTGTCTGTTTTCGTATATGTTTTTTTTATTGAGTGAACAGAAAATTTCAACGGTTTTTTTGTTCGATTGTGCATAGTGGTTTCTACACATGTTTCCGAAGATATGCTTTGAATTTCTGTATGCATTTGGGTAGTTGTATATTCAGATGTATATGCGTGAAAGTATTGGAACATAGCGAGAGTTTGTAGCCAATAGTTCATAATGAAAATGTGCTTCGGGAAGTGAAAATCGTATGAGATTGTATGCTTTTCCAAGTGGTGCATTACCAGAATAAATCTTAAAAACTTGGAAAGGATGTGAATCCCACAATTGAATATTTATTTCAAAAAGTAGGCATAACCAATGGATAATGAAGTCATCTGTGTGTATATTGTTGTGGTCATGGAAGGTGGCTATGTTTATCACAAGGCCTTGCCATGTGCCAATGTGCGGTATGTTTGTTATGGGGTTCTGGTCAAGCCAGGTATGGAGAAAGTCAACAGTTGTATGGTCTTGTCGAAGAATAGAACTACAAAAATCCTGAGCAGCATACCTGCGCAGGCAGCGAGGGTCAAATTCATTGTTGCGAATGCGGCAAATAGAAGTGAAAAGGCTATCAAAGCATTGATACTGTCACTTGTTTCTAGCCTAACAAGGCATAGTTGCTGTAGTTGATTGGATAAACCCCTCCAAAGCATTTCTACATAATTTTGAAGGGATAATAGATGAGCATTGTTTGTTGGTTCAGGGCATTGCACATACTTTTCCTGAATAAGGGTTCATAATGCCCACTAAGAGGGTTGGAATCATGGAAGAGAATACAATATGGTAGTATGTGACTATTTGGAGTGAATTGAAGATAATTTGTGCCTCTTGTTGCAGACCAAACCCATATTGGCAAGTTCAGCCATTTGGAAAGCCATTTTATGCAAAAGATGTCACCCCATAGGCCTTGTTCAGTAGCTTCGGGTGAGTACACTGCAGATAGTTTCATGCGATGTAAATATGTTTCCCAGCTATGAACACCGTGCAAAAGAAAAAGGCTTTCAGGATCTAGTTCTAACTGTAGAGAAGCCAATGCTATAGGATAGAGAGAGAGAGAGAGCAAAGTTTGAAAGTGTTCAATGACACCGCTTCTAAGTTCAAGAGATGTGTATCGAAAATGGAGCAGACTGCAAAGGAATCAAACAAGCAATCGCCCACTCCGTATTTGAAAGCATAGTCTCGGAAAAGGTTGAACCTATGCAACACATTGTCTATGCATTCTATGATGCGGTTTGATAATGTATATTGCTCAACATCAACAAATGTGGTTGTCATGGATGTTTTTTTGCATTTGGTTTGTTCTTTTCTGTTAAAAAAAAGCTTTCCTCAGCAGAATATAGAAAAGAAGACTAATGTTTATACCTTTTCCAATGGAGCATGAGCAATCCAAACAAGCAGCAATGAAATGTCTCTAGTTCTCTGATTTTGCTTTTGTCACGAATCTGAAATGTACATAATAGATGTTATGCATTTAGTCAGTATTGCAAACAAAAGTACACAGGAAAAGAATCTTTGTAGATACAATAAAGCAAGTTGTGCAATGAAATACACAAGAAAGAGCTAGTCATTTATAGTAGGAGTCATGTAGAATGAACAAAATTTATATTGTGCTTGACGGAAATACGTAATCAATGTGGGGAAAACATGGATTTCAATAAACTCAGGTGAGCGTTGAAAATAGGAAGGAGAAATTACAATAGTTATAACAGCATATTCAAATGCGGAAAGCAAAGGACTTACAAGCTTTCATTTTAAAATGTTGTAAGGCATGTGCTTTGGAGCATATAATCAAATTAGTTAAATAGAAATGGTTTTTGCAGATGCCCATTTTTGGAAAACTGATTTCAGTGGGCATAACAGATCTGTCTATTCATTCAGTTAAGGCTAAATGCAAGAGTGACCCAAGCACAAGCTAAAAAAGTTGTACAGATGCTAAAATGTTCCACATGCATTTTGACTTATCAAGGACAATTTATTTTTCTTTTTTGACGAGACAACATGGAAGTCCAACCACATGACACACTCACGGCTAGGGCAAGCCACAGTAAGAAATGGTTAGGGTTTATTTATTTTTGTAAGACACCCTTTAGCTCATGACTTAAGTTTTCAAAGGAATCAATATATGGTTTGCACAAATTCATCTCACCAACTGAGTTAATTTCTTAAACACTGTAGAGTAGTTCACTTAAAGTCTTCTCCTACTTACTAAATCTTAATATCTTCCAGAAACTAACCATTGTTTTCCTTTAAGCTTGTTTAAGAGTTCACCCCAAAGGGATAGTGTTCGCTAGTTTAGCTAGGGGTATCAATTTATAAATGTTTACTTCACAAAGGATGTTTTCATTTTGATCACTCATGGAAGTATTTGATTTCAAATAGATCACCTTTACATTTATTTGTTGAATATAAAATTATTATTTTTGTTTAGCTTCTTTAAGGGTTAACCGACTCATTTTACTTTACTTATAAAATATTGTCGCTAAGTCTTAGAAAGATTTAACTTAACAATTTATTCTCAAGATCAAAGTTTTACAATACTCATATCAATGTAAAGATTGAAAGCCATTTCTCACAAGGATAATTTCAAGCTTAACTACACAAGAACAAGACACTTTATTTCACCATTACCAAACAATACAAGGCAAGAGGTCATATCAACTCTCTTTACAAGCAATGTTACACAATTTACAACACATTGGACATTTTTACAAGGAACTTCATAATGGTACAGATGAAACTTTTACACTCTTTTCTTCTAGTCTACTCGCATAATCCATCTGCACAAATATTAACTAAAGTCAGTTCGCAAGAATTGAGCATGTTAAGGCTACACAATGCAATAGTAAGCTAACAATTAACAATATCAAGAAAGGAATATTCTAAATTCAGAAATGGATTAAAACACAACTCACAACTCCAATATTAATCTCATGAGAGAGAAAACTAAATCATCCAACAAGGAGAAAGTCCAAATACTAGTAAGAACAAAATTACATAAATCAAGGCAAGACCTTATGGGTTGGGAACAAGAAAGTCAAGAGTGTTGATATCTCCTTCATGTAATGCTATGGGTTACGTGATTGGAATCCAAAATTTACTCCATCCAACTAAAGGGGTCCAAGAGAAGACAAAGCGTACTAATTATGATCGTAGGCGCGAAGCAAAAATGACGTTATCCAATTCTTCCAGGGGGCTTCAAAGTAATATGGGTTCGATGCCCTTAAAAGAACACAACTATAGTTTTGGTTTTAACCAAGGAGTTTACCACTACCTCCTTATCGGATTTCTTAAAACGTAGTACTAGTTAACCAAAACAAAATCCACTTTTCCAAAAGCGTTTAAAGAGACACAGAAAGGGCCATTATTCTACCAACAAACCCTATCCTAATCGTCAACTTCTCTACATAATATAAGGGAAGACTAAACCCAAAAGTCGTTAATAATTTTTATATAATTCAGACAATGTCAATAAACATTAAAATAAAAATTGATTTCCCTAACAAGGCCACAAAATGGGACCTTTTAGTAACCAAGTTTGAAGTATAAGGTATTCGAGTTCGAAAACAAAGGGATTCGATACGCAGAGGGCAAAACACCAACGATGCCCCAGACTCAAAAGACCTTACCACGAGTACAAGCACAAACCAAGAACCAACGCACATAGCTATCAGGAAGGTTACGCAGTGCGGTCAGGGCTAGAAGTTCTATGAACTCCTTGCCAAAGGTAAAGAAGATGGAAAATTTTACCCGATCCATGTGGGCTTATCGAGGAAAAGTCTTAGCAAATATCAAACAGATAAATATAACAGCCACCTATGATATTATCACTGAAATCAGCTGTCATCTAACAGGAAACGAGTTCACGAGTCCAATACCATGGATTCACCTACAACTTTTGTTTCAAACTAGCTAGTAATAGCTTGCTTTGCGACCCTTAAAAAAATTGTAGAGATTTCATTGATTAAACTTACAATGTTTCCCCTTGCTTTAATCATACAAGAGTTTACATCAAGAATTAGGTATAGTAATACTCTCAACACGTGGAGGCCAAAATAGATGCCAAGTTATCCCTCATCTAGACTAGGTACAACAGTCAACCATGTACAGTTCTAAAACAAACCCCAAATGCCATTTTCTAATCAAACATAAAGTAAGGAATGCCCATAGGCTTAAACAAGTTTCGAACACAACGTCACTATTAATGTACCTTTTAGCAAAACAAGAGAGCCCTAAACAGGAAATGCGTATTTATTCAACCAAAAGAGGTATGTAGGCTTAACCTTCTATTTAGTAACCTTCAATTATAATTACCATCACAGAATTCTTTTTAAAAGAAAGTCATATAAGCAAACAAAACTCAATAATGTTTCCTTCCCTACGAACTAGACTGCATCACTCAATATTCATAAAGAACCCATTTAGACAAATATGAAATAGAGTAAGCTATAAGAGAGGAAGGAACATTCCAAGCAAAATCAGCGAAATTGGAATAAGATTTAAAGGAACAACCACACAATCAGGCAGTGATATAAACAACCACGAAAACATCTAGTCTAGGCGCCATTCAAGAGGAAAGAAAATTCATTTCAAGATACTGAAAGAAGGTAGAAAACTATTACAAGGAGTAGATTTAACATGCCTGGTTTAAAACGCCATCTCCATGCATATGATTGTTTCAATGCCGTTGCTTGCCTTTAACCCAAAGTGCTTGCAGAGCTCGAGCTAGCGCCACAATCACGCAGTGAAAAACAGCTACAAACCAACCCCATGATTTGAAGCTCGGACACGAGACATATTGATTACACCACGCTCCTGGCTCGGGTAGGCATCTACCGTGATGATACACAACCTTTTCCTTCATCAGATTTGGGACAACATCAAAACACGGTGCAAACATTTCAGCTATAGCTTGAAAGGCGTGATTATTCCAACAAAACTTTATGCTTGCCAACTTGGTGACACGTGAAGAAGCTCATATAATAGCAGAGTAAATTGTGTTTCATGAATATTCGATATGAAACAGCCCGCCTCTATGAGGTTCTCTTCCATGAGTTACATCAAATCAAAAAAAAGAAGATCTCTAAAGAGAATCTTTGTAAATAAATTTCATCAGTCTCTGTAGCATGTACCACACACTGTCACTTAATCGATTTTGATAAAAAAATCTGGTAGGAGAATCTCGAATTTGAGGGTGCATTCGACACTTAATGAAAATAACATAGCAACTGATGTGCATTGAGGATGTCGAGGCCTGAAATGGCGAAGTAGGCGAGAGTGAGACGATTAGTGTCCTGCTCCATAACCGATCTGCTCCATTGTTCGGCTCCCACACTATTCTTCACCCTCTCGTCATCAGGAACAGGGACCATACCAGCCATTTGAGGCCAACAGTTTCCTCCAGGACCCAAAACCCCACAATTGCGAACAGTGCAAATTTCACCTGAGTTTGCATCCTCTCTGGCACGTGCTTAAGGAGATCACTGTCTCGTTTTCCGATAGGGGTATTCTCATAGGGAGAACACCTCCAGTGAAAAATATCATTGCAAATTTTGCATATAACATTAAGAAGATTCGGACACAAAGGGCGGTGGGAACAAACTAGTCCACGGGCCAACCCATGACTCAGAAACGGCTCGGCTGACATTTAGACAGACAACTCGGAGGAGGAGTTGGAATGCCCAACGAACAAGCAAAAGGGTGTGGCCTTAGCCGCAAAACAAACTCACTGCCACATAGTCGATACTGAAAAACAAATACCTTGAAGGAGAAACTCGAGTTTAAGGATGCATTCTGTACTGAACAGACAACAATGAAGTTGGACAACCCGTTGGTTGGAGCGCTCAAACAAAACTTCTACTACAGCACATGCCTGCTGCCAAGCTAATTAATGATGCGGGCAGTTGCTGTGGATCCCGAACAAGAACACACCATACAACACCCAATGAACATGGGGGTAACACGCCTACCTCCCTATCTTGCAGCTTCATCTACAACCACCATATCAAACCCATGGCCAGAACTAGGAACAGTGGTGAACACGATCTCAGCCTCATTGCAAAACTTGCCTCAAGGTTTGATCGGGCTTCTTCTATGCTAGATCCGCCACCTGGACAGAGGCGACTTCCCAAAAAGAAAGGGCAAGACAGCCCAATCTAAAACTTTATCTCGTTCTTCTGCTACAGCTACGAGGTTTTGCAACAGCCGATCATGGCTGTGTGGTCGCGTGCAACGTCCAGAACATCAGGATCGACACCCATGGCTCCTTGGGTTCACCCTGTGGCAGCAGTCGCACATAACTCTCTCTGGAGGCCACTGATTTTCTGAGATAAGTTTACTTCTCTACCCTGTAGCGGCTGCAAAAAGTCAGATCCTTCCTCACGGCACTCTCATAGCAAGATTTCAGTTCTACGCTCCACGAGGTACAGGCATAGGCTAGAGGCGTGCTGGTCCAGCATTGCGTGGTCTGGGAGAATTGTTTAATGCATTCGGTGAGACTATGACAGCTATTGAAACGCCCCCTGCCAATCTGAACCAACTCTCACCCACCTGCCTTCAATTTTCCCTGAAAAACTGTCCCCTCTCTTTCATTTTGTCAAACGCTTGAAAGCATTCACCAAACTTCTGCGCCCTTGACAAGAAAACACGTGCTTCCCTACGCCCTCCACTCCGTTTCCATTTCTTTTTAAATTTACTTGTTTCAAAACTCTCTTTTTTTTTTATAAACTTTCATTATTTTTATTATTCCATTTTTTTTTTTAAAAAATTATTTTACTCTAAAACTCATTCTATTTACATCGTTATTCTATTTTATTTTTATTTTTCTGGATCTCAGGTATGCCCCAGCGGGGCATTACATTCTCCTCCCCTTAAGAAAGCATCGTCCTCGATGCGACATAATACAACGGAAAAGAAATGGTTCGCAACCAAGAACAGGTACAGGAGAAAGTACACCCTATGGTTTAAAATCTAGCTGATTAAAGCACGGCCACAGGGTAGCCTTAGGAACATCTGGTAGAAATTTTAACTTTCAATGTTCTGTGAAGATTGGCAGTTCTTTCTTGTTTGTTATTTCATTAGTCTCTTTCCATTAGCATTATTCTTAGTTTAATTCTTTTTTAAAATTTCATCATTGAAGAGTTTTGGTTTATTCTTTATTGTGGGTGCCCAACATGAACTGCTAACACAACACCCTATCAGGTTCACAAGACCCTACAGATTCACAAGTACACAAGTATATACTTCAAGATTGTATTATACCACTAAAGGTTACTCAAATTACGGAAAAGAATAGGCACACTTCCCATAACATAGGTACTCATCACACATCAATGACTCGACCTACCAAATACTCAAACAAGAGTACTACAATCCACCGACATTTCCTCAATTTGCATCAATGAAAGACTCACATAACAACAAACCATGCTACATGGTGTACATAGTGTCCACAAGGGAATCAATGACATGTCCACAACATCACAACACATAACCATCGACATGAGTAACACATACATCAAAAGACCACTACCAAACATCACAATAACTCAACATATATCCTGAAACATCAACCATACGAGACAAATATCATAAGCCTCCTCAAACTCTTATGCCTCCCTCAAGTCTCTTATGCCTCCTCAAACTCTTATGCCTCCCTCAAGTCTCTTATGCCTCCTCAAACTCTTATGCCTCCCTCAAGTCTCTTATGCCTCCCTCAAACTCTTATGCCTCCTCAAACTCTTATGCCTCCCTCAAACTCTTATGCCTCCCTCAAACTCTTTTGCCTCCCTCAAGGAGGCCGGTTGTCTCTCTGTGCCCAAGGCACATCGAGTTTGGACACTCCTAACCCAAGTGACATAATAACGCGTAGTTCTCAATAACCCGCTAGTCATATGTACCCCTTGGGGCGTACCCCCATACAACGAAGCGGGTCCATAGGTCCAACCAATCCATGGTGCATCCCATGACCCTATTCCACACATCACGACATTAGAACCAGCACAACAATCCAGTCAAAGTGCCAAGTGGCAAAGTACAAGCCTTGGGCAAGGCGGTAAAAATTCCCAATTTAAAAGAAGACCCCAAAATCAAGCAAAAATAAATGACCAAATGGCCAAAGTTAGTATCAAATCCCCATGTTAGTGCCACAAACCACGGAAATGCCCAAAATTGTAAAGCATTGCAATCAAGAAAAGATGTTGGTCCTTGCAAAATAAAATAAAAAGCTCAATTTACGAATAAAATCAACTTATAATAATGTCACATTACGATAATCGTGTGGCCTTATCGGCCACCAAAGGGGTACTCAACGAGCCGGCACTTTCGGAACATCGAGCCTCACTCGTAAAATATATATATCAATCCCGCCACCCTTCGACAAGGCTAAACATAGTCATAGATACACTAAGGTTGCATACATACAACCACATAGGGAGAGAGGAAAGAGTCACATGTAATCTACTAAACCGAGTTTTGGCTCGAGTTATTGACCCATGGTACACCATTCCTCACTCTCAACATACACTTCTACCGATCTCCCTCAGGGTCGGTTAGTGTAAGGCTCACAACATAACATGTAACTACATCACTAACACCATGGTGGTACACACATAGCTACCATAACGTCTCACGTATGGTAGGTATAATGGGTAGATCACAATTATACATTCTGGGCGCAATACATCACTTTACCACATTCTGCACCCAAGGTGCAATCACAATACGATAGGGTTCATACACTCACCGTATGACCCAAAATCACAACATGAAGCATTACATATTACACAACTCATATATACGATGAACATAGTACATCACAACATAACATACATTGCAACATAACAAGGTGGTACACACGTTTCTTCAGAACATGGTAAAAACATCATGATACAACTCGTTTCTTTTAACATCAACTAGTCATACAACACATTGATACACCCACATATCACAATATGCCACAATGCTCCAACACTACGTCATCCACATTAGAATTCTTTTCACACATCACAAACAATAATTTACACGTGAATTCTTCCTAGAATCCACAAGAAGGAGAGAGAATACTCTCATCCCCAACACATCAACATGATGACAAATACGCACTGAGTGACATACACATCACGTGCGTTCACAATATCACAATTACGACAATAATCACATCACGCTTAAAGCACATTACTCTTCCAATATAAATCATCATCATGCAACATCATCATCATCATGCAGTATCATCATGTAACACCACCACCACCATGCAACATCACCATACAACACCAATCCGGCCCATAGGTTCGAGAGCATGAACCTACGCTCTGATACCAAAATGTAACACACCAAAAATACCAACACAAGAACAACACAGTGAAATACAGGATAACTTTTTTTTTTTTGACTTGCTTTGACTCAACACGACACAACATGTCGTCACAAGGTTACAACCAACACTTGGAACCATTTGTTACGGGGAAGACCACAAGGTCAGCACGGAAACATTCACACTTATCAAGGACAATTTATTTTTCTTTTTGACGAGACAACATGGAAGTCCAACCACATGACACACTCACAGCTAGGGCAAGCCACAGTAAGAAATGGTTAGGGTTTATTTATTTTGGTAAGACACCCTTTAGCTCATGACTTAAGTTTTCAGAAGGAATCAATATATGGTTCGCACAAATTCATCTCACCAACTAAGTTAATTTCTTAAACACTGTGGAGTAGTTCACTTAAAGTCTTCTCCTACTTACTAAATCTTAATATCTTCCAGAAACTAACCATTGTTTTCCTTTAAGCTTGTTTAAGAGTTCACCCCAAAGGGATAGTGTTCGCTAGTTTAGCTAGGGGTATCAATTTATAAATGTTTACTTCACAAAGGATGTTTTCATTTTGATCACTCATGGAAGTATTTGATTTCAAATAGATCACCTTTACATTTATTTGTTGAATATAAAATTATTATTTTTGTTTAGCTTCTTTAAGGGTTAACCGACTCATTTTACTTTACTTATAAAATATTGTCGCTAAGTCTTAGAAAGATTTAACTTAACAATTTATTCTCAAGATCAAAGTTTTACAATACTCATATCAATGTAAAGATTGAAAGCCATTTCTCACAAGGATAATTTCAAGCTTAACTACACAAGAACAAGACACTTTATTTCACCATTACCAAACAATACAAGGCAAGAGGTCATATCAACTCTCTTTACAAGCAATGTTACACAATTTACAACACATTGGACATTTTTACAAGGAACTTCATAATGGTACAGATGAAACTTTTACACTCTTTTCTTCTAGTCTACTCGCATAATCCATCTGCACAAATATTAACTAAAGTCAGTTCGCAAGAACTGAGCATGTTAAGGCTACACAATGCAATAGTAAGCTAACAATTAACAATATCAAGAAAGGAATATTCTAAATTCAGAAATGGATTAAAACACAACTCACAACTCCAATATTAATCTCATGAGAGAGAAAACTAAATCATCCAACAAGGAGAAAGTCCAAATACTAGTAAGAACAAAATTACATAAATCAAGGCAAGACCTTATGGGTTGGGAACAAGAAAGTCAAGAGTGTTGATATCTCCTTCATGTAATGCTATGGGTTACGTGATTGGAATCCAAAATTTACTCCATCCAACTAAAGGGGTCCAAGAGAAGACAAAGCGTACTAATTATGATCGTAGGCGCGAAGCAAAAATGACGTTATCCAATTCTTCCAGGGGGCTTCAAAGTAATATGGGTTCGATGCCCTTAAAAGAACACAACTATAGTTTTGGTTTTAACCAAGGAGTTTACCACTACCTCCTTATCGGATTTCTTAAAACGTAGTACTAGTTAACCAAAACAAAATCCACTTTTCCAAAAGCGTACGAAAGAGACACAGAAAGGGCCATTATTCTACCAACAAACCCTATCCTAATCGTCAACTTCTCTACATAATATAAGGGAAGACTAAACCCAAAAGTCGTTAATAATTTTTATATAATTCAGACAATGTCAATAAACATTAAAATAAAAATTGATTTCCCTAACAAGGCCACAAAATGGGACCTTTTAGTAACCAAGTTTGAAGTATAAGGTATTCGAGTTCGAAAACAAAGGGATTCGATACGCAGAGGGCAAAACACCAACGATGCCCCAGGCTCAAAAGACCTTACCACGAGTACAAGCACAAACCAAGAACCAACGCACATAGCTATCAGGAAGGTTACGTAGTTATGCGGTCGGTGGCTAGAAGTTCTATGAACTCCTTGCCAAAGGTAAAGAAGATGGAAAATTTTACCCGATCCATGTGGGCTTATCGAGGAAAGGTCTTAGCAAATATCAAACAGATAAATAGAACAACCACCTATGATATTATCACTGAAATCAGCTGTCATCTAACAGGAAACGAGTTCACGAGTCCAAGATACCATGGATTCACCTACAACTTTTGTTTCAATTTCTAGCTAGTAATAGCTTGCTTTACGACCCTTAATAAAAAAATTGTAGAGATTTCATTCAGTTAAACTTACAATGTTTCCCCTTGCTTTAATCATACAAGAGTTTACATCAAGAATTAGGTATAGTAATACTCTCAACACGTGGAGGCCAAAATAGATGCCAGGTTATCCCTCATCTAGACTAGGTACAACAGTCAACCATGTACAGTTCTAAAACAAACCCCAAATGCCATTTTCTAATCAAACATAAAGTAAGGAATGCCCACAGGCTTAAACAAGTTTCAGAACACAACGTCACTATTAATGTACCTTTTAGCAAAACAAGAGAGCCCTAAACAGGAAATGCGTATTTATTCAACCAAAAGAGGTATGTAGGCTTAACCTTCTATTTAGTAACCTTCAATTATAATTACCATCACATAATTCTTTTTAAGAGAAAGTCATATAAGCAAACAAAACTCAATAATGTTTCCTTCCCTACGAACTAGACTCGCATCACTCAATATTCATAGAACTCCATTTAGACAAATATGAAATAGAGTAAGCTATAAGAGAGGAAGGAACATTCCAAGCAAAATCAGCGAAATTGGAATAAGATTTAAAGGAACAACCACACAATCAGGCAGTGATATAAACAACCACGAAAACATCTAGTCTAGGCGCCATTCAAGAGGAAAGAAAATTCATTTCAAGATACTGAAAGAAGGTAGAAAACTATTACAAGGAGTAGATTTAACATGCCTGGTTTAAAACGCCATCTCCATGCATATGATTGTTTCAATGCCGTTGCTTGCCTTTAACCCAAAGTGCTTTGCGAGCTCGAGCTAGCGCCACAATCACGCAGTGAAAAACAGCTACAAACCAACCCCATGATTTGAAGCTCGGACACGAGACATAATGATTACACCACGCTCCTGGCTCGGGTAGGCATCTACCGTGATGATACACAACCTTTTCCTTCATCAGATTTGGGGACAGCATCTAACACACGGTGCAAACGTTTCAGCTATAGCCTGAAAGGCGTGATTATTCCAACAGAAAACTTTATGCTTGCCAGCTTGGTGACACGCTGAAGAAGCTCATATAATAGCAGAGTAAATTGTGTTTCATGAATATTCTGATATGAAACAGGCCCGCCTCTATGAGGTTCTCTTCCATGAGTTACATCAAACAGCAAGAAGATCTCTAAAGAGAATCTTTGTAAATAAATTTCATCAGTCTCCTCAGTATTTGACCACATTTGTCACTTAATCGATTTTGATAAAAAAATCTGGTAGGAGAATCTCGAATTTGAGGGTGCATTCGACACTTAACAGAAAATAACATAGCAACAGATGTGCATTGAGGATGTCGAGGCCTGAAATGGCGAAGTAGGCGAGAGTGAGACGATTAGTGTCCTGCTCCATAACCGATCTGCTCCATTGTTCGGCTCCCACACTATTCTTCACCCTCTCGTCATCAGGAACAGGGACCATACCAGCCATTTGAGGCCAACAGTTTCCTCCAGGACCCAAAACCCCACAATTGCGAACAGTGCAAATTTCACCTGAGTTTGCATCCTCTCTGGCACGTGCTTAAGGAGATCACTGTCTCGTTTTCGATAGGGGTATTCTCATAGGGAGAACACCTCCAGTGCAAAATATCATTGCAAATTTTGCATATAACATTAAGAAGATTCGGACACAAAAGGCGGTGGGAACAAACTAGTCCACGGGCCAACCCATGACTCAGAAACGGCTCGGCTGACATTTAGACAGACAACTCGGAGGAGGAGTTGGAATGCCCAACGAACAAGCAAAAGGGTGTGGCCTTAGCCGCAAAACAAACTCACTGCCACATAGTCGATACAGAAAAACAAATACCTTGAAGGAGAACTCGAGTTTAAGGATGCATTCGATCTATCTTGAATGCACAACAATGAAGTTGGACAACCCGTTGGTTGGAGCGCTCAAACAAAACTTCTACTACAAGCACATGCCGCACGCCAAGCTAATTAATGATGCGGGCGATTCTGTGGATCCCGAACAAGAACACACCATACAAAGACCCAATGAACATGGGGGTAACACGCCTACCTCCCTATCTTGTAGCCTTCATCTACAACCACCATATCAAACCCATGGCCGTAACTAGAACAAGCAGTGGTGAACACGATCTCTCCCTCATTGCAAAACTTGCCTCAAGGTTTGATCGGGCTTCTTCTATGCTAGATCCGCCACCGGAGACAGGACAGAGGTGACTTCCCAAAAAGAAAGGGCAAGACAGCCCAATCTAAAACTTTATCTCGTTCTTCTTGCTTCTACTACGAGGTTTTGCAACAACCGATCATGACCAGTGTGGTCGCGTGCAACGCCCGTAACATCGGGATCGACACCCATGGCTCCTGGGTTCACCCCCGCACATAACTCTCTCTCTGGAGGCCACTTGATTTTCTCGAGATAAGTTTACTTCTCTACCCCGTAGCCAGCTGCAAAAAAGTCGATCCTTCCTCACGGCACTCTCATAGCAAGATTTCAGTTCTCACGCTCCACGAGGTACAGGCATAGGCTGAGGCGTGCTGGTCCAAAGCATTGCGTGGTCTGGGAGAATTGTTTAATGCATTCGGTGAGACTATGATGACAGCACAAACGCGCCCGCCAATCTGAACCAACTCTCACCCACCGCCTTCAATTTTCTGAAAATCTGTCCCCCTCTCTTTCATTTTGTCAAACGCTTGAAAGCATTCACCAAACTTCTGCCCTTGACAAGAAAACACGTGCTTCCCTACGCCCTCCACTCCGTTTCCATTTCTTTTTAAATTTACTTGTTTCAAAACTCTTTTTTTTTTTATAAACTTTCATTATTTTTATTATTCCATTTTTTTTTTTTTTTTTTTTAAATTATTTTACTCTAAAACTCATTCTATTTACATCGTTATTCTATTTATGTTAAGTGACAGAAGTTGGAACATCAGGAATGAAATATGTTGGAAAGTGAAAACCTTTGTTGAGGGGTAAAAGATCGTTAAGAGGAAGAGTCAAGCTCTAGAAATCGATTATTTTGATTACAGATCTTAGTGTTGTATTTGTGTGGGGATTGGATCTATATGATAGAAGACAACCATGAATTTTATCAATACTTGTTGGCTTAGCTCTTCAGTATCGAGTTTTCGTATTGATTTTGTTTTTCTTTTAAGAGCACACTGCAGCGCGCTACGTACTTTGCATCTTTGCAGCACCATTCTCATGAGAGATTATGGCCACCACTTCATTTTTTGCTCTTTATGTTTTATTTTGAGTAGTTATTCTATTGATTAACACTGTGAAAGTTTGATGTAGAGAAAGAGTGAAAGAGACAAATCTTGCTCAGAGACATAAGTGGAATAGCAGGAAAAGGAACTTTCACAGTGTTAATCAATACAATAACTACTCAAAATAAAAGATAAAGAGTAGGAAAAACGAAGTGGTAGCCATCGTCTACTGCAAGAATGGTGCTGCAAAGATTGCAGTTGTACGTTGCACAGGTGCTCAGAAGCAGAATAAACAAAATCAATACTAAAAATGGATACTGAAGATGCCTTCTCCATGGTCTAGTTTCAAAGAAGTCATTAATGGAAAGCATGGTAAGACAAAAATAAAGTGAGCAGGTTTACAATTAAATGCAGGTAGGGCGCTAGTGTGGTAAAGCTTCTTTAGTCAGTGCCAAACACACCTACCAAGAGATGTGCCTTCAAACATATTTATGAAATTTTTGAACCACGTCTGAATGAATACGTTGTCTAAGATGCCCTTCTTAATTAAATAAATTATCAGAGGGTTTCACGCAGAGAGAGTGAAAGAGACAAATTTTGCATGAAAGAGACAAAATATAGCCTCCTGAAATGCAAATGATTGCAGGTTTAATGGTCTTTACGATGTCATTTTGATTACCACGGTTCCAAGACAAGGTCAAAGCGGGTTTGCTGAAGCAACTTGAAACACATTTAAGGAAATGCAATTGGCAGGTTTAAAGCCAAACTCCACGACATTTTTGAGCATCCTCCCAGCCTCGGCAAAATGGGAACTTCAGAACAGAGCTCTGACCATAGACGTTAACAAACAAAAGTCAGAAAAATAACATTTGTTACATGTCATGGTTGAGAATTCCGTGCTTGATATGTATGCCACATGTGGAAGCATAGTGAAGGTACGTGAACTGTTTGATAAAATGTAAATATATCCAGTGTGAACTGCAAATAATTTGCTGCTTAAAGTGATTCTTTAACAATATGAGTTCTGAAAACATATCATATTTGAGCTACATTCAAACAAATGGCTTGAGGTGAGAGTCAACAAATCAGGCAACACATTTGTGTCAGAAAATAAACATGTTTGAGCTCGGGTTCTTTTATCAAAGGTATAACATTGTTGACTTGATGTACACAGTTTTTCCTTGTTCCTTGTTCTTGATTCCCTTCACTATATATTTATTTATAGTGCCTTCACTACAAGTGGGTTTGCATCTGATGTGCACAAGTTTTTGATAGGGAAAGTGAAGTATCTGAGGTGAAGAAATGTTTCTTTATAAGCTTAAGATTGATTGAATGTAGCTCAAATATGATATGTTTTCAGAACTCATATTGTTAAAGAATCACTTTAAGCAGCAAATTATTTTCAGTTCGTACTCGATATATTTACATTTTATCAAACAGTTCACGTACCTTCACTATGCTTCCACATGTGGCATACATATCAAGCAGGGAATTCTCATCCATGACATGTAAGAAATGTTATTTTTCCGGATTTAAACCTGCCAATTGCATTTCCTTAAATGTGTTTGAAGTTGCTTCAGCAAACCCACTTTGACCTTGTCTTGGAACCGTGGTAATCAAAATGAGATCGTTAACTTGATGTACACAGTTTTTCCTTGCTTGTTGTTCTTGATTCCCTTCACTATATATTTATTTATAGTGCATTCACTACAAGCGGGTTTGCATCTGATGTGCATGAGTTTTTTATAGGGAAAGTGAAGTATCTTGAAGACTACAAAGGGCATGTTGACAACTATATCTGTTCCATTTTTCCGGAACATTATCTTTCGCATCTAGATATACACCGGGTGGTTGAAATACCACTCTTACTCATTTATTGAATGTGCAGCTTTGTTTGTGACATGAATTTGGAACTAATGCCATATGTGAAGAACGACTTCTGTATACATTGCCCGATGTGAATGCACAATATGTTACATCTACATTGTTCGTAGTTTTGGCTCATGCTAAATACCTCAGCTCCTCCAAACATATGGTATTCTAAGGCCAAATGGTAGTGACTCCTCATTGGTTGAGGGCTTTATAAGCTTAAGATTGATTGAACGAATGAATATAAAACTGTTAGGACATCTCAGATATTTATAAGAAGCTTTGTGACTGTGACAAGGTTTCAAATGAGTATGTTGCTTGTCTACAAGAGACTCGTGGTAATAGGCGATGACTGATAAATTATTTAAAACTATATCTCTTGATTCTTGAAGATATCATATGCCCGGTGCATATATTAAGTAACAGGTTACAAATCCTGCACCTATGGAAAACTGACCAAGCACAGTGTTGAGGAGAGCATTACAAAGCAAAAATGGATGGTAATTGCTGATAATTTATTTAATTAAAAAGGGCATCTTAGACAACGTATTCATTCAGACATGGTTCAAAAATTTCATAAATATGTTTGAAGGCACATCTCTTGGTAGGTGTGTTTGGTGCTGACTAAAGAGGCTTCGCCACACTAGTGCCCTACTTGTATTTAATTATAAACCTGGTCACTTTATTTTTTGTCTTACCATGCTTTCCATTAATGACTTCTTTGAAACTAGACCATGGAGAAGGCATCTTCAGTATCCAGTTTTAGTATTGATTTTGTCTATTCTGCTTCTGAGCACCTGCGCTACGTACACTGCAATGTGTGCAGCACCATTCTTGCAGTGGACGGTGGCCACCACTTCATTTTTTCCTGCTCTTTATCTTTTATTTGGAGTAGTTATTGTATTGATTAAGACTGTGAAAGTTCTAGTTCCTTTTCCTGCTATTCCACTTTTGTCTCTGAGCAAGATTTGTCTCTTTGACTCTTTCTCTGCGTGGAACTTTCACAGTGTTAATCAATACAATAACTACTCGAAATAAAAGATAAAGAGCAGGAAAAACAAAGTGGTAGCCATCGTCTACTGCGAGAATGGTGCTGCAAAGATTGCAGTGTACATAGCACAGGTGCTCTGAATCAGAATAAACAAAATCAATACTAAAACTAGATACTGAAGATGCCTTCTCCATGGTCTAGTTTCAAAGAAGTCATTAATGGAAAGCATGGTAAGACTGACACCTACCAAGAGATGCGCCTTCAAACATATTTATGAAATTTGTGAAACACATTTAAGGAAATGCAATTGGCAGGTTTAAAGCCAAACTGCACGACATTTATGAGCATCTTCCCAAACCTGCAGCAAAATGGGAACTTGAATGAGCTTGGACCATAGACATTAACAAACAAAAGTCAGAAAAATAACATTTGTTACATGTCGTGGTTGAGAATTCCCTGCTTGATATGTATGCCACATGTGGAAGCATAGTGAAGGTACGTGAACTGTTTGATAAAATGTAAATATATCCAATATGAACTGAAAATAATTTGTTGCTTAAAGTGATTCTTTAACAATATGAGTTCTGAAAACATATCATATTTGAGCTACATTCAAACAAACGGCTTGAGCTGAGAGTCAACAAATCAGCAACACATTTGTGTGGGAAAATAAACATGTTTGAGCTCGGGTTCTTTTATCAAAGGTATAACATTGTTAACTTGATGTACACAGTTTTTCCTTGCTCCTTGTTCTTGATTCCCTTCACTATATATTTATTTATAGTGCATTCACTACAAGTGGGTTTGCATCTGATGTGCACGAGTTTTTGATAGGGAAAGTGAAGTATCTTCAAGACTACAAAGGGCATGCTGACAACTATATCTGCTCCATTTTTCCAGGAACATTATCTTCCGTGTCTAGATATACACTGGGTGGGTGAAATACCACCCTTACTCATTTATTGAATCCGTAGCTTTGTTTGTGACATGAATTTGGAACTAATGTCAGTTTTCCATTATGGTTGGGAGTTTTACTTAATGAGTTGAAAGTGGTTTTTTAAAGACTACTTTGTAAATAGGTAGACTACATACGAATTCACTACAGAGGTTCATCTCTGCCTTCTAAGGCTCAACACACAGGATGTTGCAAGATACGAGGTCTGTTTTTGGTCTGTTTTTGGCTTTGTGACTGTGAGAAGGTTTCAAATGAGTATGGGTATACTCTGTTTCGGTGACAAGAGAAACTGAGATAAGAGACTAGTAATAACCTTGAAAAGTAACTCGTATCTTGCAAGGAGGCAGAAGAAAATTGAATTTCATGGAGTATAGAGTGCATACAGACCAAAAACAGTGATGGACTACTGTCAAATGGGTATAATCCAAATGTTAAATGACAGAAGTTGGAACATCAGAAATGAAATACAGAAATCATATTGAATCATAAAAAGATGAAACATGAACTTAGCCAAATTATCTGGGTAGCTAATATTTGTGATTTCAGAAGAGAAAAGACAATTTAAAGCTCTCAAAGCATGACATTGACAGAAAACTGAGAAATCATGGATGATTTTGACTTCCCGCCTTCATGTGAGTGGTCTTCAGGCAGCGACTACCAAGGCTTTTAGAATGCTTACAAATCAAGCAGCTGTAATACAATCAAGCACCTACAATATGTTGTAGAACATCCATAGCAAAGTAAAATCGTTCATGATGTACAGGTAGCTTCAAATCGCAAGAAACAAAAACATAGACAAACACAAAAAATAACATAAACAAAATCGTTGAACTTAAATTGCAGTGACATGAAAATTCACCTCCTATGATGTTGTTCAGACTCCTTTCCTTCTAGGCGGGCAGATGAAAATGGCAAGATAAACAGGCTGAAAGGAAGAAACATATTTCCCCTCGAGCCACTCAAAACTGTCAAAACTGACCTAATCTGTACGCATCATAGTCAATACATTAATGTTTTACAACTGCTCAGCTTTTTCACTGAACAGTGCCACATAAAGGCAATGACCAATAAAATGTTGCCAACATAAAAAAATCAAAACCTAAAACTTTAGTTCAGCCCAATTTAAATACAGATGTCACAATCCGATTCAAAAGAATGCAAATGTTTAATGGGTGAGGTGAAGACAATATCCATGCCTTCGGCAGGATAATAAAGTGTGAGAGAATAGTTTTATCACATTCACATGTTAAAAGGAATAATTTTAGTTGTGTTTATGGGACACACCCATATCTACTTGCTGGTAAAGTATTTTGGCATGAGAGGAATTACTACCCTCGGAAGCCCACAAGGGCATTCTACTAAGTAGAATTTGTGCCACCTCGTTTTTACTGAGTCATGGGCCGTGTGTAGATAATGTGTGGAGTTCTAGATTTAGAGGGGTAATGCATGTCATTTTCATTGTATGTTGAAAATGGAGCGTTAAATAATGTTCATTTTTATCCATCTATCCTCATCTTGTGTGTTTCGATGATTTGTAAAAGATGGAAACTTGTTGATTATTTTTGGGAAATAATATAGATGCCATATGATGATACATATGTCTCTTTTTACTTTGCAAGCATCCACAATTTTTTTTTACATTCTTTTTATATACATATAGAGGTTCACAATAGTTTAAGATTTTAGATATTTTTTGGTTCATACTATAGTAAGAAAAATGCGTAATCTACCTAATATTAGGCATGACAATGTCATTATATATCAAATTTAAAGTGTAAATTTTCAAAAAAATTGTCTATGAATTTATCATCGTTTGATGGTTAATGCCTTGATAAGTTATCTTCTTTTTTTTACAAATTTTAGTGAAATTATGTGAGGTTTAAGATGGGTCCTAGGGACCATTGTTCTCTTAGGTAACCAAAGAGGTTGATAAAACATTTGTAATATAAAAAAATTCTAGGATGCCCTTGCCTTCATTCTATATGTACTTGACACATTTTTCATTTACCATTTTATCAAGTTGACAACCCTCATTGTAGTTGCTCCATAAATGCAAGAAAGATAAGAAACATGAAATCAAAGAATCTTATAAATATTTCTTATAAATCTTCTTAGTCTTATGTCTTTCCTAGTTCAAAATTTTTGTCGATAATGTTTACATTCACAAATAAACTAATCAAGTAGAATGAAGGAAAATAAAACCATTTCTTTAATTGAGAAACAAGAAAGTAAAAAGAGTAATGCCAAGTCACATGTTCAAACCTTGATGATAACATTACTACTACGAGAGAAGTTGACAAAAACATGATAGGCATGAAAAATTTGCAAGATAACTAAAATGTAGAATGAATTCGAGAATAATATTTAATGAATCAACAATTCTGCATTTACTTTTGATAAATTCCTTAGAATATTTATAGAATACCCATATCCTTTGTCCCCTCTCATCTTATTTCCCTACTCCCCCATACTACAAAGCCCGATAATGTAACTTTTTAAAAATAATAGGTGTAAGAGTATGCAAAAAGTGTATTGATGTTATAAATATGATGTGTGCTAAGAACTTGAAATATTGAGGAGGCAATGTAAAATACAAATATAAAAAATATATATCTTATGGTTGAATGACAAATACAAACATGTTGCTTGAATGACTAGTACACCACATCCCCTTTATCCTTGAAATGATTGACATAATTGACACGTGACCTTCATACGTGTCTTCTCAAGAGGTAAAAGAGTTTCACATACATTTCCCCAACATTTTTATTTGCTCGAACTACACCTCCCTCAAACATCTTCTTCACCTCCGCTCTTCCTCCTGGAATGTTTCAATCCTTAAAGTTTAAGTTCTTCGATGTATCTTTATTGGTGTCTACATTGCACTACTCACGTGCGATTTGTAGTTTGATGGTTACCCACAAAGGTCGATGGACTCCCAATTTCTTTCTAAATATCTAGTTTGAAAGAAGGTGCTATGTATTTGTCCAATGTTTGTATATTTACAAATCTTGATTCAATCTCCAAAACTCCTCTTGATAATATTTTTTTATGTTTTAGACACATATTTCTACTTATCAATAAAACAAACATCTATTTTATTTATTTGGATTAAAATGCCAATTTTTGAATAGACAAAATATTACAACTATTTAACAATACAATGTGAACTTATCCATATAACCCAAAATCTTGCATTCAAAATATCCATATTAATTTTCTTGTAATTACACAAAATAATATACATTTCAAATTTGTTTACATTCTTGCAATTACCTATTATATTTTAAATTTACCTTCCTGCTCACATTCAACCCGAGACACTAATTGAATTGCTCTTAAATTTAAAGAGAAGTTTTCTAGAAAAAAAAAGGATTATGAACCCATATAAAAATTGGACGGGTTTGAAGAGAAGTGAAATGCCTCTGCCTTTCTTTAAAAAAATTAAATAAATAAATAAATAAATCCCGTGAATTTCTTGGGGGCTAGGAAAAAGGAGGGGGTTCATTTTGTTTTCTTTGTTGTTTTGTCTCTGGCCGAGTAAAGCCAAGCGCCGCCACATTGGAGAGAGGGTTTTGACAGTCTTTGGAGTCGCATGTACTTGGGGGCGAGGGCCAGGACCTGCACACATCAAAAAAAAATGAGTTTTTGAAACGGCCTTGGAAACTTCCATGCAAACACTGTGATCCAGGCAGGCCAGACTCCACAAAACGTCCAGCATGTGCCCAAGCCGCGCCACTCTCACCGAGTGGAAAACGGTGCAAAAACGAAGGCATTTTTTTGGTTCTTGTTGCTATGCGGCCCAAAGACTCTCCCAACCTCCTAGCCCACCAAAGATGCGCCCTGTGTCACACCACTCACACCTGCCACGTGGAAAATGATGTAAAAACGAAGTGGTTTTGTGTTTTTTTGGTAACGCAATTGGCGCCCTTCCGGCCCATGCCCGGACTGCATGGGCTCCAAAAACGTAGAGGAAATGTGTCATTTGTTGTTGTTGCACGTGCCCTAGTAGATTTGCATATGCCAAAAACGTGGCAGCATGCAAACTGTTCAAAAATGCCTGAAAGAAATGTGTATTACGGATTTTGTAATGATGGCGGGTTCTTTGAAAAGGCCTTGGAAACTTTCAAGCAAATGCATTTGGTCTGTGTAAAGCCAGAATCCACAACCTTTGCCAGCGTGCTTCCAGCCTGTGCCAAAATGGAAGTATTGGAACATGGTATGAACAATAGAATGTGGTTTTGTTTGTACTATTTTGTGCTTGCTGGTGTCATAGTTGATATGCGTGGAAAATGTGGAAGTGTATTCAAGGCATGTGAATTGTTTGGCAAAATGCCTCAGATATTTCATCTCTTGGAATGCAATGGTTTTGGGATATTTCAAATACATGGGCTGCATATGAAATTTTCCCGATGAATACATTTGAATATGTAGAGGATTTGTTGAGAAGGTGCATGAACTATTTGGGAGAGTGCCTCAAAGAAATGTTGTCTCATGGAATGCCAGGATTGCAGGATATGCACATAATGGATTCATAGTACACATGACATTGTTTGCTATCCCAAACACACTGATAAGCCTCTTTACCATGGGCTTGTTACTCAGCTGGAGGCACTTGTTGTTCCTTTCTTGCCACCAGAGGATTTTCCAATAGAACTGGCCACCGATTTTGACATTATTGTGGATGCTATTTTTGGGTTTTCCTGCCGTGGCTGCAAGCAAGTGAAATCGATCGGTGCGATGTCAACTCCTCGACTTCTACCTCACCAGTCCATTTCCAGGCATGGTCCTTCTTCCCTTACCTCTCATAATTCTCATGTTTTAGTTCTCTTTTGCAACTAGATAGAAATTTAAATTATTAGGATTTTTAAATACAGTTAAATGTCTCTTCAACTCTTTCAAAACAATAAAGTGTCGTGTCGCAACTCTCGAAGCCATTATAACTCGCCTGCTTTAAACCACGAACTATCACCCTCGCTTCGAGATGACCTAGAAAACTCTTACTCTTTTGACCTATTCAATATCGTTTTATCAACCAGACAAATTTGACTCTCCATTGATTAAGATGACCTTCTTCCTACTTAAAATAGTTAAATTTTTCTATTTTCAGAGACTCACTAAGTACCCTTCGCAACTCTGGAAACAAGATGTGAAGTTTCATTCGGGTACCTTGGTATATGAGGAGTCACCTTGATTTTTGGTTTGTCCCGAAACCATCATGTGACATCCTTTTGATGCCCTTATAGGAGCCCTACAACACTGGTTTACAACAAAGTAGAAAGTCGTTAAAACTAGAAAGTTGGCTTTCATTTTGGATCGCCATTTGAAAACTGGAAAGAGAAATCACTTCCCGTCTTCACAAACCTCTAGCAATTATACTAGATAAATTCATGGGACATTCAGTATAGGAAAGAGAACTTTTCGGGATAGTTTGGCGAAGCCATTTTGTAGGCCTCTAATCGCAGTTTGACGAGGTCAAACTGGTCCATTTTTGTCTTGTCGCTCCAGAAAGCTTGTCGCCGTTTGAACTTGGTTTTCTAGTTCTCCTTTCCGTCGACTCTGACGAATTCTCCTTATATAAGGGAACTACTAGGAAGAGTCTCGTTGTGTGTGCATCCATCGAACGTCATTTGGGACACGGTTTCTGGGCCATTCGAGCTAACTTTTGTCTCTTTACAACTGGGTGAACTATGACCAGAGGTCCCAGAAAACTAGCTGCCAAATGCAAACCGTGTGCTCTTTTTCAACCATCACGATTACTATGAACTCTTGGTATATCCGGGAACACGTATCAAGTTGATCAGGGAGGATGTTCTCATTGGAAGGTAACTCTTGGAAGCAGTTTCTTAGCCTCCGAGCCCGTTGTGAACGTTTTTGTAATTAGTGAGAAAATGTAAAAGTAGAAAGTTACGAACCCTCGTAGGGTTGCCAAATCCCCTTTAGAAACTTTCACCACATGTAAATAATCTGTGTAAAACACTAGAATGAAACTCGTTGGGTGTATTGGAACTTTAGACAGAATGATATTTTCTCTCTCTTCATCTCTCTCTCTCTCTCTCTTGAGTTTATAAAATGAAGAAAAAAATGAAATGCAATGATTACATGTTTCTAGGTTTTATTTTTATTTCGATTGCATATTGTAGTTATTGTCAGATGTAAATGGGAACTGAAAAATGATAATTATGATTGTTTTAGGGTGGATGCCATGCCAGCGATTTATCACTGATATCATGCTCATGTGGGTTTTGCAGGATGGATGAATGACGACGCAAAGGGCGATGTGTAATTTAATTATTATTATTGTAATTTTTATAGGTCATTGTAAAATGAATGACTGTGTATCGTAGTCTCTTGTTATTGAAAAGTTATAAATGAAATTTGTTAATATGTATGACATGCCAGTTTTAGGGATACTTAGGAAATGTGCCTCTAATCACCAGTTCAATTTGATTTTAGTTGTGTATAAAAAAAGGGGGTTTGATTTATATAAAACAATTTTGAAATTGAAGTTAAGATATTGTGGTACCTTCTCATTATTTCAATAAACGATTAAATTAATTATTTGGCTACCTTCTTACATTG
This sequence comes from Taxus wallichiana var. yunnanensis, assembly GCA_018340775.1. Classification (NCBI taxonomy): domain Eukaryota; kingdom Viridiplantae; phylum Streptophyta; class Pinopsida; order Cupressales; family Taxaceae; genus Taxus; species Taxus wallichiana. Next base: position 871,212,664 of record CM031240.1, read on the forward strand.
CAAACACATTAAAGAGTTTTAACGGGAACACTCAACCCTAATAAAATATTCGTGCATGACTCGCCTGTATGTGTGATCCTTTCCTACCATATAAGAAAATTAAAACCAAAGAACGACCTTAAACTTTGCACCTGATGAGACCTCATAGGTTAGGTAAATAAAACCCCTCATTGGAGTTTACCGTCATAGTCTTTATGTCTAGCGACATTGTCGCGAACCCATATTTAGGAATGTCATGGTCCAACCTATCTGGAGTATGCGTTTTCCTTCTAGATTTGGCATTCGTGAGAAGAATGTCCTCTCTTCAGGTCCAACACCAGGCTGAGTGTTGAAGGCCGCCTTAGAAGTCACCTTATGAGTCCTTGTTCGGAGGAACGACTAAGCGGTGCAACCCTGGATTCTATCAAAATAACACCTTGGTATGTCCTTGAATGGGGTTTAGTATAATTTTGTACACCTACCTTAAACTCTATATATAGATGAGGCATAGATCATTTTGTGCATAATGGAAGAAACCAAACCTCAGCTGATTAGGAGGTGTCACTTGTGGTTCGTGTATGGTTTACAATTCTTCCGACCTTATACCTCTTCAAGATGGTAGTCAAATACTTATGTAACTCCTGATTTCACAACAATGCTATGAACGAGACCATAGTGTGATGTATAAGCTTATCCTAAGATGAGAACGAGATTTAAGATTAGGATGGAGGTCACTCATGAAGTCCTTAAAACTTAATTAAACATAATCAAATGTTTCAAAGAATATGAGTCACCTTGGTGCTACCAAACTATGAGAAAACAAAAGATATGTATATATAGATATATATAAATCTTGTTGGAATTCAATAAGTTTCAAATTATAATAATAATGGTAGAGAAATAAATTCAATGTGAATCGAGAATCATTTTGGTGCAAGGTCGCCCTGTATCTAATATCTCGTCAAATCCTTTGATTGCGTTTTGGGCATCAAGTCACTTTCGTTTGAGTTGTAAGGGTAAAACTGTAGGCATCAAATAAACGTTGGAGAAGAATATTTTTGCATAATAATAGGATAATTAAGTACTTTGTATGCAATTTGATTTATGCCAAATATGTATGTCAGTTATGGAAATTTATATAAAGTATAAGAAGCCAACTTGAGAAGGTGGAATTGTTTGCTTTTAACCGCGGAACAAAACTTAAGAAAATTTAGGTGGACAAACGAGGAAATTTATCCTTGCTCAAAATGTCCTTGGAATGTTAACTTTAACCAAAAATACAGTTAAAGTAATGATATGTCGTGGGTTCACCGTTCCTTTAGACACGTTTCTTATGGTTGAGTCTTTCCTAGTATTCGTTTATTGGGAAGAGTGTGGTATCGACATGTCGATGTCGCCTACATGTGTCATGTGAGTCGATGACTTATGTGATTGTCGCATGTGTGTCGAGTTTTTACTTGGATGTGTTTTGTGTCGTGAGCAATGTAAGTCAAAAAAAAATTATCTGGTATTTTTCTATTGTATTTGGGTGCGTAAAATGTGGGCACCACAAGAAGAATTTAGGACAACCACACCACACGTGAAATCCTAAACTTATATATAACATCATCTTATGTAGGGTTAAGAACCGTTGCTTTATACATCAAAACATGATCGTGAGGATTAATCATTATACTATTTTATAGAATTTGATTTTGTACGTTTATTTTGATAGTATCAATTTCAGATTTGTTTCTCTCTTTGAGAGCGTTAAATATTCAATCATATTTATACTAGTGGTCACTCCGAGGGGAGCAAGATTACACCGTGAGTTACATTGCATTTTTTTTTTGCGGTGGAATTTTTTTAATTTTAGTATGCGTCAATTGAATGCTTTATAATATTGATTATTTTACTGCGTGTAATAACTATGATAAAATTTTTATCTGTTTTTTTATTGTTTAATTATATTTCTCAATTAATCAAGTTGTTTCTAAATAAATTATACTATGCAAAATTAAATGGGAGTTTGTATAGCCAACGATTAGCAGGGTTTAATATAACTTGGTAATTGAAGAACATGGCACATGTAATTTTGACTCGCAACAAATATATGGGAGAGTTATCTAAACGCGGAAAAAAATTGCTTTGTTTTAAAGATAGAAAATGTGTATCGTTATATGTATTGTATGTCTGAAACATATTTGAAGTAGTCAAAGAGAGTTTGGTACATGAGCTTTAGAGCTTGCGGTTTGTAAATGTGGAGTTTGGTGTTTTCGCTAAAGTGATGTAGTTATAATCCTACACACACACACACACACACACACGCATGCCACACACACACACATACATACGAGATATGTATTTAGGTTTAAAATTTTGACCAGATTCTACACTACCTTCAAAGAAATCTGTTGCACATAACTCTAACTTTAACTATTTATGTACCAATCTCTACATAGAGAGTAGTTTGAAAAAATGGTCCACAAAATATCCTACGTGCAAAAAAAGAAGATACAATTATTAATAATTTTGGCAGTATGAATGGAATTGTTGCGAGATAATCTCACTTAAAGAACTTTAATTCCCACATTAATATTATCTACGTCAAATTCAGTAGATCGTTGGAACTTTTCTAGAACTATCGTGTTTCATACCAAACACTCACTGATCTTAGACAGTTGTGATTATCATGTACCTATGCTTACATCATACATAATTTTTGGCCATTTATCGCAAAGCCCCTACAAACCCTAACACTATTGGATTTATTTATGTCATATTCTTGGTAGCCAAAACCTCTGCACAACTACTCAAAGCCCTAATTGGATGAAAAAGTAGTGAATATTTGAAAACCTATCCATAATACTCTACATTGTTTTTGAATTATCACAAAAGGTCATGTGGCTATGGGGTTTGCATTCTTACAAGCAACAAACTTACAAATTTGATAATGGTGTTAATTACCTTCCCTATGAGTAGTGATATCAACCTCTCGAGAGCATCTAAGTTTAATGTCGGTCTTAAGTAATCGGTGGCGAGTTTTATGTAGCATGTTTTACAAACATACTTCAAAAAGTAGAGGATGAAATTCAACACCATGAGCTATGGTTCTATGGATATAAATTTTCCCAAGTATTACAACTAAACACTGTGACATTTAATGACTTTTCCTATTCCATTTACTAGTAAGGCCTCACATGATCAAATCAAAAAAATATTGGGGTGAAAATGCTTATATAAGGTTGATAGCTAGACCAGAACATTTAGGAATTAGAAAATGGCTATTTGTGAAGAGACACTATTGAGAAATTGATTGTCAAGCAAAGGATGTTTGAAAACCTTGCACATGCAACTGTCGGGAGGTTGAAAAGAGAGATTACGTTGAAGCTCATATCCTAAACTCTTAAGAATAAATGGATGTATTGACATGAATTGGAGCTCTTTGTTTTGAATTGCTTTCTTAATTCCCCTTTGGTTTTGTTAAGACATAACTAGAGGACCTCAACTAAGGTCAACTCTCAAGTTATCATGAGATATATGCAAAGGTTTCAATACATTCCCGCATTTCGTATAATATGAGAAGAGAACCTCAGGTAACCAAGCTGTGAATTTGAAATTGTAACTGCCACTAAAACAACCCACTTGAGACCAAAGAACAACCTAGGATTAGTTAGGAAAATTATGGAATAATATTTTTATTTAAAAGAGTCTTCAACCGGATTACAAGACCTCTAATTTGCTTTATGGGCGACGGTGAAAATTAGGAAAAATTTTGATGCACTAAGTTTTAAAAGGGTCCATCCCTTCACCGACAACTCGTGGTGCCACATGGCAGCCTTTGATTGGTCTTGGTCAGTGGGGATAATTAGGAAAAAAATTCCAAATTTTTTCCTAAATGCTAAGGAAAATTCGGAACAAGGGCCTACCAAGGAAATTTTTCTTTTTTTTACGCCAAGTGAAGAAAAACTTCAGAAGGCCATAACTTTTGATAGAGAGCTCCATTTTGGGAAAACAAGGACTATCTAGAAATCTCTCAATGTCCTCTTTACTTAGGGATCATTAATTTTTTATTCGAGAAAGTTTAAGGGGTAAATTTCAAGAAAATGATTTGTAGGCTCTACAATGCAAACTGGTAAATTTTAACTTGTGAGATTTGTTCAATTTGATCGTCTTCCTCTCTCAACATATCAAATAGACATAGAGAATTATTTTTAGGTGGAATTAGGATAAGTTTGTGAGGTAGATCTATTTGATTGAATTCCAATTCAAAATTTACAATTTTGACAGCAAAACGACTTGTGAAAACTTTGAACTCGGTTTTGCCAGGTTTTGAAATATTTCCTTTAAGTATTTTTGTCTAATTGGATTCATTTAGGGAAAACTACTTCAATTTAATCATTTAGTTTGTTATTTCATTGTTGCAGGTTGATCTGTGCATTTTGGATTAAATAAATGTCAGTTTGAAAATACAAGATAGGGATCAAATTTTTAAAGGGTTTATTTGTCATTTTATTCTTCCAAGTATTATATTATGTTCCAATTCTAATATAATACATTTAGTTGATTCAATTCAACTATTCAAAAACTAAAATACATCTCTGATTTCCAATTTTCACATATTTCAAAAGGCAAAGTATTACACTTCCTTTATACGTATTTCCTTTCAAACAGAGATTACAACTCACATCTAGATGATTAAATTCAATACAATGATACAATTTGAGGAAGGTTATGCAATAATTTATCTATTCCGAAAGACAACTTTACAACTTCCTTCTTTTATTCTTTCCAAAATCATATATTGTATACAGGGTAGAATAATACATTTTCTCCTCGCGTGTTTCACTTTTCCACTTTCTAAACAAGGATTTCATAGTGCATGTTAAACATAGATTTCCAATGGAAATAAAATAATATGAACAAGGAAAACACTTCCATTAATTCAAATGAAATTCTTACAACCTCCTTTCCATTTTATTCCAAAATACAACATACAAATCATGTATCATTCTTTCGCAATTTTTCCAAAAATAGAGAACATAGTATAACTCCTTTACATTTCAAATTTCAACTTTCATTGTCGATACCAAGTATCTCTCCATTACAATTAATATACAAATCATCCACTTCAAAGTGGGAAAGGGCTACAATAGGATTTCATTTCACAAAGGATTGTCAAACTGTCTTTATCTCACTTCAGGCCAGCAACATGTTGATTTCTCATTCTTCCAATTTGATCACAAAAGAGTAGGGAAAGGCAACGCTCTCCACCCAACTAAGACATCCAATGAAAAGGACAAGCCATCCTTCTTCATTGGCCACTGAGCCCCAACCACAATCAAATAAAAATGTGATCCAACTCATGGCAACAACAGCTTCCACAAACACACAAGCAACATTTTCACAATAGAACATAGTCCAAAATAGAATGTAGTTTACAACTATATCAAAACATAACAAACATTACTGAGGCTTCATCAAGCAAGCCAAAGGAGCAAGAAACTATGGGGATACTACTTGTGCCTCCCTAAGGGAAAATGGGTATCACCACCTGAGAACAACCCACCAAATATATATATATATATATATATCATTTCAAATCCCTTACATGCCCTTATGCCTCCCCAAGTACCCCTTATTCCTCACATTTCCTTATGTCTCCCCAACTTCTTATGGTACCCCATAACGAGTAAAGAAATGCAAGTTATTTCTTTGTAAGGTGGAACCCAAATCCCAACTCCCTACACCCTTATACCCCCTAAAACACACTTGTGCCTCCCACAAAATAACCCCATAGTCTTATCCTACACCATTCCTAGGCCATCTACCCAACAGCCCACAAACATGGAAAAACATTTACACATGAACATTTACATATATAAAAGAAGAGCATTTCAAGAGCCAAGCTCTTACCTTTCCATGATGGAGTTATTTCAAGTTCCAAAATAGCAAACTCTATCCTAATGTAAGAAATCTAGAACAGCCAAGCACAAGCATGCAACAATCTTCCAAAAACTTCTTCAAGCAAGAGCTCCCAAAAGCAGTAAGGAATTCACCCAAAAATGAAGTCTCCAAAATTAAGCAACCCCAAAACAAGGCAAGAAATTTGAATTTTATAGAAGAGGAACGAGAAGAGGATGAGGAAGATCCAAGTAGGATGCCATATCACACATCTTCAACCCAACCCAAAAGTCAACTTCATTCCACAATGCATAATAAATAGGTGTGTGAGTAATATGACAGTCTACTTACACACTCAAATCTAACCCACACCCCAATGGACTGAAATTAAATCATGTAAGAAAAGTGCAATTAAAACCTACAATTTTCCTTCTCAAAAGGCATTAGAAAAGTCTAATCTCAACTCCCCAACCATAGGTATGGTTGGTAATTAAATTTAAGAGGTATGGAACAAGTTTAACTTGTCCCACAAGCCTCCAAAATCAGCCTCCAAGGATAGATTCGAATTTCTAAGAAAGGTGGAGTGTTTCACACTCAAAAGTTAACTTACACATCACTTAAACATCTCTTACACATCACTTACACATTACTTATAACACTTTAAATCATGGCCAACAACTCTCATTAATTACCTTCTTATGACATATTTGATTTATTTATTTTAACAATAAGATTACTCACAATATTTACACACCATTTAATAATTAATAAAAGGGGGTAAAAGCACCACAAAATAAACACATGCAAACATAAACAAAGGGACCAAAGTAAAAGAAATACATAAAACTCCTTGGTCACAATAAAAGGTGATCCCCCATGGGAATCCTAACACGCAAAAACATGCACAAACAAATACTAGTTGCCATGGTGACCTTGTTGAATTCATCTAGAATTCCAATGTGGTTAGTCTCAATCCCCGATGTTTTTGTGATATTTTAACTTCGAAAACAAAAATACCTCCTTGGCCTTGTGGCCATATCGTAACATCCAAAATAATATAAATATAATTCCCAAAATCATTTAGATGTATGAATCGAGAAAAACATCAAAGCAATCTAACAATATCATTTATAGTTTTATCAACAACTATATCATCTTCCAATAATTTCCATTTCTAGGTCTACTCACAATATCCAATATCACAAGTCCGAACAACATCCATAATATAACCATGTCAAACAAGTATATCATCACCAACATATAAAATGTCTCTAATAATAATCAAGCATCATAAATGAATCAAGTCAACAATAACCCATGATCTAACATCTATAATCATACTATAATAAGGTCCATAATCATGTCCATAATATAAACCGAGTTCCCTGATTAGTATCTAAAAGGTGTCAAAGGAAAGTGGGCACTACATAAATGGTAAATGTCCAAAGATTTTAATTGTAATCTCGTAAAAAAAGATGCATAGGAGGGAGCAGTGAACACAAGCAAATAAGAGGCAAAGGATATGTGAATATGCATCAACAAGCACGAAGAAAAGAAAAAGAAGAAACAAAAACATACTTGTAACATGTGGCCAATATGAATTGGAGATGTTTTTACTTCAATTTCCAAACCAAGATGCACATGATAGTAGGAAAGATGGGCCCCCTATAGAATAGATGATGCATTTGTATCCGACATCTTATCTTCGGGTGGTCGGAAAAAGAACTACTTACTGATTACTCGATTGATGGAATCAATCCCATATGTGGATTCAACGACACCACTAATAATTATATTCATTTTTGAAGATGAATATCTATTTGTTGAGCTAATAATGGGTCTATATAAAATCCAAAAACCAACATATCAATAATTGAATGTACAATTGTGGGTATATTGTTCGCATCCATATGATATCTCTTCAACATGCTCCATTTAAGGCTGCAGAGTTGGAACAACTTTCTCTGCATAAGAATGTGCATCTGGTACAAGTTTTCATATGCGACTAATAAAAATTAAGTAAACTTTCCCTAAAATCTAGATATATCTATGTTGAAACAATCTAAACACTAAAATATCAAAATAACAATATGATTGTATATAGTAATTGTTTAAATAATGTGAAAATCACGAATACGATGGAGCCTCCTACGATCAATTGGAAAATATCTTTTATTGTTTTGATCAAGATCAATATTTACATTAATTGAATGTCATTCATTACAAATGACACCCGAACTTTTTTATTACTTATGTATTACTTGAGACAAATTGATGAGGCTAAAACCATAATAGAATAACAATACAAATAGCTTCTAAAAATAGAAAACTTTAAAACGCAGTCAAATATGTCATTGGTGTCTATTTTTCTTAGACAATAATTCAACAATGTAACATTGGCATGGGAATGTACATTGAATAGTTTTTCCATTGTAATTAAGATTTCATTAGTAACTTGGGGGTGGCGCAAACATTGCTATTGGACTCTTTATACTTAAATCTATATCATTAATATACGGGAGATTATAAAGCTAACTTGGTTGTACAAATGTGGTCGCATGTACATAGTCCACCGTAATCAATATATATGAATAATGGAGACTCTGAGAGGAGTACATTTAGTTATGGAATTATCCAAGTCTTGCACATATTTGATTAACATTTTAAAATTTTCTCATAATGGTACTATAATGATATAGTGGTCTAGTCCTGGGCATTACGTAAAAGTGATACGAAAGTGACAAACGACGTTCAAATGCACCCAGCGAGCTGCTCTTACACCATTACAGCCGCAGGAAACCATTTTCAAGGAATCTTCAGGTATTCGAAGTTCAGCTCCACCAAATTTCCTATGTTCACTCAGGTTACATAAACGACCATTTACCCATTTGTTTTCCTTATATTTCCTACCCATTAATCATTTTCGTTGTAAATTTTGTTGTAAACTAATAATAATCATGGAATTGGAGACCGAAATTCAAGTAAAAGATCAATCAGGATTGCTGGGTTATTCAAATTACAGAGGGCCTGTACATAAATGAGGAGGAAGAGGAACAGGAGGAGTTTCATATATGTGTGTTCAACGTGGCCAAGGAATTATTGACAGTGCATACATTTCGCAGTCCGTCTGTATTGGGTCGTACCACCACTGTAGATCTTAACTGTGTGAAATGGAAAGATACAAAGTTACAGCTGCCCGTGAATCACCCGTCACAAGTTCTAATTTTCGCTAGAGGAGGTGAGGAAGTACGAGTGGAAAATCTGGAACTCCTGTAATAAATACATGGACTACAAGGAGGAAGCATTGGTATGGCTCATGGCTTTGGGCACTTCCTTTCTTCTTGATTGCTTACAGTTCTACGTGTTCAAAAAAAAGGAGATGATACCTCTTCCCAAGTGAAGTAATTGGGAAAACATTTAAAGCCATCTAAAGAGCCGCCCACAAAACAATCATGAGAAATCCTATTATGCTCCAGAATCCGCTACTTCTACTCCAAAATCTGTTCCAAACGACAAACAATTAAATCCACATAACTCACTAAGCAAAGCTAGCAATGGGGATGACAACGCAGACAACTGCCATACCGAAATAGTGGGGCGCTGGAAAGCTACATCCTGGCATTGAGTGACACCTGTGGCAAGCACGTTAAGCTGGTCAAGCTGGAGACCGTAGTCGTAAAAGATCAAGTCCGTAGTAGGTGTAACTAGTGGTCGCTCCAGGAGGAGCAAGGTTACGCCGACGTGGATTTGTTTGGGAGTTTTCTTCTAGTGTAGGTTGTGTTTTTTAAATGGGTCTGGTTGTAGATAGATTCAATAAGATTGGGGGAAACCCTATTATAAAATTAGTAGGGGAATCGTAAGACTTGGTGTTTCACATTTAATTCCTTAAAGTCCCCTAGGAGAATCTGCTTATTTTCCAACAATAGAGTAAGTGATGAGTTATTGTTTTGGAAATGATTCTATCTACAACTATCTTAATGGCTCAATATTACTAATTGACATGATTGAAACAATGTTGGTTCTCGAACAATATTGATAGTTCCATAGATATATATCTATCCATCCAACTTGTAACTTGTCTTCCTTTGGTGAAGCTCCCTTTACCCTAAAATCTGTAAAGTTGCTGGGGGAATATGCTTATTTGTGAGAATAAAGACAAGCAAGCGAAAAATTGTTGCTTTGGAAATGACTAAGAATAAGGGCACATATACACATTTCAAATCCTAAGTCATAACTCCAAATACACCAAATGATTCATAACTGTATGGATGCCCTTATTCTTGGTCATCTCCAAAGCAGCAATTTGTAACATGTTTTGCTTTGTTGTTGCAAATAAGCATATTCCGACTACCAAATTAGGATTTAAAACTCATATATATGCAATTATTTTGCCATTTCCAAAGCAACAATTAGTTACTGCTTTGCATTGTTCTTGCAAATAAGCATATTCCCATGGGGGACTATAACAATTTTAGAGTATGGCGAGCTTCACTAAAGGAAGATAAGATGTAAGTACAAGGCCTTTGAGATTCATAAATAGGAGTTTCACATCTTGAGAAGTACACCGAGTCTTAGAAGTCCCTTACTATGGTATACAAGGATTTATTCTATCATTCTTAAATAGAGAAGTCGGGTATGACACATGTGACAAACACACTATTGAACTTCATTGGACAAGGATGGTGATGTTGGCTAGAAGCAATATATAAACAGGATCAATGGGGATCTTAAAAGTGGGAACAAGTAAATAAGAGGGGAATAATGTAAGAAATAGTAGGCATAATGAAATCAAATACGAGGGGCAAACATGAGGCACTACGAGGAAGATAAAGGAGGAACAACTCAATAAGAATGCTCAAGCCGGCACACCCAACCCGAATTTGGGAGATAAATGCACCAACATGACTTTGACAAAATAAAATGTTAGTAAAGAACTTACGAGGTGCATATGAAAGAAACATACCAATCCAATTAAACAAATCCAAATATCATGTCAGATTTGTGCTCTAGAAATTTATTCTGATTCAGAAAAATGCTAGTAGAAAATCTCAAAAATGCCAAAAAAGATTGTTGAAATTGATACTTGCAAATATAACCCAACTAATTTACCCTTTTGACTATTTTGGTCAGTAGATGCTCGCAAGTCATTAAGCCGCTTTTAAATCTCAACAACATTGTTTTTCCTTAATACTTTCTTTTGCACTTGGTTCTGTGATGTGGATTCTGACTCGAGTTAAAGCTCTTTAATCTGAAAACTAAAATTGAGACCTTAAAATCTACCACATTTTCCGTGTTTTCAACTATGCACAAATTTATAACAAAAATCATAAACAATTATAAAACTTTAATCATTTGAATAATCTGCGAGTATCAGATTAGAAATAGTAGCAATACTATACATCCTGTTGAACGTATCCTACATGACAAATTCAAGAATAGTGGCTATGATTTCCTCACTCTTTTAATGAGATCCATAGGTTCCATAGCTCGACAAAATTGTTCACTTGTTACAAACTTTGCTTGCTCTAGCATATTATATCAAAACATCCAAATGAAATTTGGTCAAAATAGGATGCCCACTAAATTCTGTTTTTTCCATTTGAATTAGTTTTCATTAATATCAAGTAATTGTTAGAACAAAAGCACATTGTGATTTCTAAAATGTGCATTAACAAGCCCTACGCAACATCTATTAGTCACTTTATATATTGTTTATTGTGAATTAAATGTAAGAACATATTAAGAGTTCATTGTCAATACAATGTATTATAAACTTCGACATGGTTTTAAAACTCCAAATCAAGGCTTTGTTCCCAAGAAAACCAATGCTTTATTTCTACCAAAGAAACAAGCAACACAATTAAACTGATTTCAAACACTGAACCAGGCAGCAACATAAGTAAGCTCTATTACTTCTTATTAAGATTCTACATATTTGTAGATAAAACAAATTGCAGAGATGTTAATATATGCAATCAGGTGGAAATGCAAAGAACTTCAGTGGGTAATGCCAGATTTCAACACTCAGTTCTAGGATTTACCAGATAAACCAACGTAAATGACAGGTGCGTTGAAGTTTCATTGGAAACTCTAAGAAGTTCAAAGGGAAATAATTGCTTGGAATTTGTTTAATCCAGGTCCTTCTTGTGGAGAATACCAATGGGAAATGAGTAGTAGAAGTGATATTTAGAGAGGGAAGAGTAACTGTAGTTGATTTCCCTTGTTCCTTGTGGTCAAAATAGTACCAACAGTGGCATAGTAGCAAAAAACAAGGGTTTTGGAGGGAAAAAAGTTTTTATGTTTTTTTAATGTAATATTTTAAAAAACAAAAGTTCCAGGTTTTAGATATGGTCACAAAAACAGCTGCAGGTACTTATATGCCAGTTTTCGAGGTCCTTACCATACAATGTGGCATGGACACGTACATACACACATTCGTACATACTATATTTATATCAAAATTTTGTGCCGAATTAGGAGACAAATCTATTTTAAAACATAACTTTAGAAAAGGATGCTTATGATCATGCCCTCCTAGTTCCATCCCCATTTTAATCTGAGGTACAGATCACCTCTAAAATTGTTAATGAAATTTCTCATGAAATTTAATGTCTTTGAAATTATTGATGTGGTGCTCATGAACACTTGGACAATTTACGAACCAGTTTTCTCAACATGAAGAGAAATTCTTCAAGTAGTTTTATTGGTCTCCAGGAAAATTTTAAACAATAATATCCTCTGTTTAATTTTACAAGCTACTACATGACATATTTAGGTTTTCAAATAAAAATAATTGGCTGAAAATTTATGGATTGGGACATGTTTGGATTTACTTTAACTTCAGACATAGAAGAACTATGAGAGTTATTGAATTTTCATACCACTCCTTGCAATCCATTGTGAATGAGCTGATGTAGAAAGTACCCAACCCAAAATAGAAATTCTCGACATATAATTATAGTTTATTGGAATTGATATTTCTTGACCATTTTTTTGCATTGAGTAGATGAAGGTCTATCAAACCTTTCTAGATGCGACACGGATAAAGTCGACAAGTTGTGTCTTGTCGGATGTTGGATCTGCACTTTGTCATATCAGAGATATGCACATGGCACATGAAAAGCGGTGGCATATTGGATATTTGTTGCTGCCACATATGTACATGGATCTGTATTGGATATGGGGGAACATATAGGACTACTGCACCTCGTTGTCCACTCAAAATTCCCTGCTCTGATGAAAGTAAAAATTTCAAAATTTTGAGTTTAAGTGTTTTCTCTAAAGTACCTAAGTCGTGAAATTGAGAAAATCTACGTTTTTGGGTCATTTTGAGTGATTTTCGGGCCTGTCGGAACTTTTTGTCCCAACTGTCCCAAGTTCAAAAGTGCGTCATTGTTCCCCGATCGGCCGATTTCCCCGAAGTTGTCCCGATTTCGGGCCCGTCGGAACTTTTCGTCCCAAGTGTCCCAAAACTTATTGTGCGAGTTGTTCCATTTTCGGCCGAAACACCCGAACCGCGTACTTCACACTTTCGTGTTCCAAATGTCCCAAATCAAAAGTCAAGGTTGTTCCATTTTGTTCCATTTTTCGGTAGAAACTCCCCAGAACCACGTACTTCACCGCATATTTCGGCGCATCTTTCGTCTCAAATGTCCCAAACTTTTTCGGACCCATTGGAACCTTTTCGGCCGATTCGCCCGAATCGCGCACTTCGCGCACTCATGTCCCGCGTGTCCCAAAAGACATTTGTGCGTCTTTTCCCCGCCTCGCCCGAATCGGCCGAGCCGCGTGTTTCGCGCATTCGCGTCTCACATGTCCCAAGTGAACCCAGTGTCATTCGTACCAGTTTTTGCCGCTCTACCCGAATATCCTGCTTATTCAAATTGGTGGGTATGCATTAAATGCGCATTGATCACCCTTCTCTCTCAGTCAACGGCCAACACGTCAGTCCCTCGTGGCAGAGACATAGCTGAGGCGTTAAGGAAATTCAAGCAGCGGATTCTGAAGTCGGTGGGTCCCTCTCAGTGACTGGCCACCTGTCTTCTTCTCCTTGTTCTTTTCTCTTCTTCCCTTTCTTTTTCCGTTTTCTTTGTAAGAAGTTAAGGTATTGCGATTGGCGGTCCTTAACTGTTCTTGGTTAAAAAAGCGGTTCTGAAAAATAAGCTGATTTGTGTAAGCTATATAATGGCCTTCCTTACGCCATTCAGGGGGAGGAAGAACTTGGCTTATTTTCTGAAAAGTGTAAATATATCATAAAGAAATCAATACAGAAGGACTTTCCATTCTTTGTCTATCTGATCTCCATTATTCCTAAGCTTTCATTTATTTTCTTTGTGAAGATCATTTGTCTCAAGTTTGTTAGTCTCACCGATTGCATACTCTTCAACTTTGCAAGCCTGGTGATCTTGTATAACCAAGAAGGAACTTTGTGTCCTTGATTAATGAATCTGTGTTATGTTAAGAAACTTTGTGTTCTAGCAGATGTTATTTACAGAACTTTGTGTCTCTGAATTCCATCTTATTTATCCAATACAAATGATCTTGTTTCAATTTACTGTGACTTCGCATACATAAAGAATTACTCTGATATCTATAATTCTGCATGTTGCCTTTCTGCTCTTTCCATACTTTTTCCTCGGTCCTTTTGTACTTGAACATCCTCATTGAAAACACTTTCGTAATATCCAAGTTTAACCAGAAAATAATGTTTTGTACATTTGTAAATAAGTTCGTTTCTGAATAAGGGAACCTCTCCCATTAAAGAGGAGGGACTTCTTGTCCCATTTATTGCTCTTCTTAAAGTCCTATTTGGCGACCAACGAGTTTTTGGCGACTCATTTGGGAAAATCATATTCGAGTTCTGTAATTTTTGATCATCCTTTGATCTGGCGACTCTCAGCGTTTTACTCGAGGAGAAGGGCCCTTGGTATTGAAGACTCTCATTTTAGCTTTTGGAGCAGCGGGGTTTTCCTTTCCTTGACAAATAGAAGGACTCGTTCGACAAGCACTCCACCTGTTCAAGACAAAATTCCCACGGGTGGTACTCCTTCAGAGCCAGCTAGCCCTAATCTGTGAGCTTTGATTCTTGCTGGTGTTGCGGTTCCTCTCCAAGCCGTTTTTCCAAGAATGGCGGCGCCATTACCATGGGGTCATCGTGTCGGGCCCCTTGCTCTTCCTCAGCCTTTGCATGAGTTACCCAGAGGTAACCGGAAGAACTTTCCTAAGTTCAAAGGCGATGGAAAAGTGCATCCTGATGAACACATCGCGGCCTTCATTGTTGCATGTGGAGTCACGGGAGTTGAGCATGAAGAGGCGTCTCGTGAGGCTGACATTCGTTGAGGCGTTACAAGATAATCTTTGTTGATTGGTTCTACCACCTTCATTTGGCGCTATCACCGGCCCAGGACACAATGAGAACTCGGTTGAAAACCGTTTTAAACCAGCGAGAAGATGTGCATGCTTTGCTTGCCCAAATTTCTCGAGATAAAGAAAGATTCATCGAGAACCCATGAGAGAATTTGTGGCCCGATTCATGATTGATCAACAAAATTCTGTAAATACTCGACACTGTTGATCAAATCGAAAATGTTTCTTCTTAAATGCTGATAAATGCAAAGTCGGTTATGCGGCTTTGAGAAGGGCTAATCTCACAACATTGGTGGAGGATCAAACTCTTCTTTGTTAGTGTCGAGGATGATCTGATCATGTCGGGAAGTTGAGGAGAGACCCTTCCAAATCTAAGTTTGTTGCTTCTTCCTCCTCCCCTGGACCTAATCTTGATCCGTTGGTCAAAAGCTTGCGAATGATCTCATTGCTTTATAAAGAAACAATTGGCTCAGCATGCCCCTTATACGAGATGTTCCGAAGGAGGAATTTTCAGCCTAGAAATCGTTTTGCCTACTTCTCAAACAAGACTGGCACTTGAAGGACCTCTGTTAAGGTTCTGTGAATGCTGACTGTGAAGTTGAAGAGCCGGATGATGATGAGGATAATGAAGCTTGCGAGGAGTTTGTGGAGGAATTTGATGATGAGGCGGCGGAGGAACTTGAGGGATCTCGGGTTAATTTCTTCACCGAGGGCATCGATGATGGAGATGATTATGATGAAGTGGTAGCAGACATGAATAGCGAATCATTTGTTGTCATGACTCGAGAACAGACACATCAGAGGGAGAAAGTGACGCAGCCCATAAAGAAATCTAAGGAGCAGTCGGCAACTATTCCTGTAATTGCAAAAAGAGGATCTCCTATCCCTACTTCATCTACGCCAAAGGTGAGTCCTGTCAATCCTACTAACAAAGTTCCTTCTTTTTCTCCTAAAGTTGATAAGCCTAGAATTTCAAATGATGATGGCCCGTCCACTTCTGGGTCTTTTGATATTATTGATCATCTAAAAAAGACTAAGGTTCAAATTTCAGAGGCTGAGTATTATCAAACTCATCCCAAAGCTTTTGCCAAAATGATTCAATTTGTTAATTCCCACTCCAAAACCACCTCTAAAGGCCTTTTACCTACTCCTCCTTCTGCACCACAGCCTAGTCTGGTAGCTGCTGTCACCTCGCCTGGTGACAAAATTAAACCATTTTATGTAACACTTCTTATAGCTGGTCATAGGCTCGATAATGTGTGTCATTGACTCGGGAGCCTCGAGATAACGTGATGCTGCTTAAAGTAGCTCATGCTTTAGGCGACCCTCACACGCACTTATGGATCTTGTTACTCCATGGAGAGTAAAGAAGTGCCCACAGTCGGAAGAATTAAAGATGCACAAGTGGCTTTTCTTGCCTTGCACGAAAAGAAAGTGTTGGCTACCATCTTAGTAGAGATATCCCTCCTTCATACGGGATGTTACTAAGTAGGAACTTCTGCAAAGATGTGGGTGGGGAAATCCAAATGGGTAGTCACATGCACTCATACTGTTAATGGACAAATGAAGAAGTTGATGCACGAGAAGCAAATCGAGTATATTGTGCAAAAAAGCGGATGATCCTAAAGCACAAATACTCTATGAGGATATGGGTCATGGCAATTACATGATTATGTCCCTGATGAAATCAACTTCCCAGAATGTCACCTAAAGATCCTAATGGTATTTGGATTTTAGAGTTTGATGGAAGTTGTTCCTCGGCCCAGTTACGGAGCTGGTGTCCTCTTTGGTGTCACTTAGGAAGGATGCCTACATCCTTTTTCATTTAAGTTGCAGTTCGAAAACACTAATAATACAGCAGAGTATGAGGCTCTCATTCTTGGACTGCAAGTGGCCAAAGAACAAGGTGTGAAGAATCTTCTGGCACGTGGTGATGCAGAACTGATTGTAAAGCAAGTGAGAAGCCTTTTCCAAGTAAAAAATGGGAGGCTGAAACATTACCGGAATCAGGTTTGGGATTCCATTGAATTTCTTGATGCTTTCTCCATTGAGGCAATACCAGGGGAAGAAGCAAGCGGGGCTGATTCACTAGCTTATCTCGGGGTCACTCTCGATTCCTCATCGACTTCTCTCAGGATAAGTTCACTATTGAAATGGTCCATCGGCCTAGTGTACCTGACAATACCAATAACTGGCAAGTTTTCAATGATGATCAACATTTGCTTTCCTTCCCTGGAACTCAAGGGTAATTTGAACAATTTGTATTTTGAGGGAAAGTGACCTACCTCGTGAGAGTGTGTCCTTTGACCAAGCAGTCGCCCAAGGGGAAAAAACAGATCAAGATGGATGCCTCAATCTCAAAGGAAACAAGATTCCTAAAGGTTTGGTGAGTTTGGAGGAACTATTTGATAAACATGACAGGTATGTGAAATCTAGAGCTTCTACTAGACCTCAGCAATCAGCTGAGTATGATAAGATTGATATTGGGAGTTCTACTGACCCCAAGCTCGTGAACATTGGAAAATGTTGCTGTGCCAGATGAGAGGAGAAAAGCAATTGATCTTTTAAAGAGGTATAAGGATGTTCTCGCTTACTCTTATGAAGATTTGAAAGCTTTCAAACCAAAAGATATGCAGCACTCTATTCCTCTTAAGCCTGGAATTAAGCCTTTCAAGCAGAAACAGAGGCAATACAACCCCAAAATAGCTGACACCATCTTTCAGGAAATACAGAAGTTGTTGAAGGCTAAAATCATTTTTCCCATTCACCATTCAACATGGATTGCAAATATTGTGCCTGTTAGGAAGAAAAATGGTGAGATCCGCATCTGTGTTGATTTCAGGAACCTGAATCAGGCTTCTTTGAAAGATAATTATCCTTTGCCTATGATGGATCAAGTCTTGCAAGCAGTAACAGGATCTGAAATGTTATCCATGCTTGATGGATTCTCGGGATATAATCAGGTAGAGGTTGATACTGTAGATCAACACAAAACAGCTTTCACTACTCCTTGGGGTACCTTTGCCTACAAGAGAATGCCTTTTGGGCTTATTAATGCTGGTGCCACTTTCCAGAGAGCTATGGATCTGGCTTTTGGAAGTTTGAAAGGGAAGTGTATTGTCATATATCTTGATGACCTGACAGTATTTTCCAAGACAAGAGCGGATCATTTTGATCACCTAGAGACAGTTCTGCTAAGATGCAGAGAGCATGGAATTTCTTTGAATCCTAAAAAATCTGTTTTCTGTGTCACAGAGGGAAAACTATTAGGGCACATTGTCTCCAAGGATGGTATTAAGATTGATCCTGAATGAGTACAAGCTATCCAGCAAATTCCTCTCCCGACCGAGTAAAAGGGCGTGCACTCCTTCTTGGTAAGATCAATTTTTGAGAAGATTCATCCACGATTTTGCGAGTTAACTTTGAATATTTCTCGAGATGATGAAAAGGAAGCAAACATTTGGTTGGTCTTACGAAGGAAAGGAATCCTTTGAGGGTATCAAGAGAGCTATCGCTAAAACTCGGTTTTGGCACATCACGATTTTAGTAAAGATTTCATCATCTATTGTTATCTACTGAGATAATACCTTGTTGCTTTGTCTTAACTCAAGAAGACTCTAATGAGCATGAACTCCCAATTGCGTTCATGAGCTATATTCTGAAGGATCATGAGTTAAAATACACCATGATGGAGAAGCATGCTTTTGCAGTGGTCAAAGCTATTAAGCAGTTTCGTTTTTATATCCTCAACTCTCACTCCATGGTGTTGGTTCCAGATACAACTGTTAAGTCAATTCTCACACAACAAGAATTTGGATCAAGAGAGAGGCCCGGGTTGCTTAAGGTCAAGAGTATGACATTGACATCAAGCCGACCAAGCTGGTTCGCGGAAAAGGTCTTTGTGAGCTCATTGCTGAAGGAGCTAAGCATGAATTATTGGAGAACAAAGTTGGCCTTCCTACCGTTCTGTTCCTTAGTTCAGTTGACGAATGGTATGCTGACATCGCCCATTTTCTCACCTATGGGGAATGCCCCTCTCATTTAACTGCCAAAGAAAAGAGGACTGTTAAATTGAGGTCGGTCTGATATGTATTATGGGAAAATGCTTTGTTTGGCGTGGCTTAGATGGGAGATTTTTGAAGTGTGTGGACAAGGAACAACAGAGAAAGTTGCTCTCAGCTTTTCACGATCAGGCATGTGGAGGGCACTATTCATCAATGGTTACAGCTCATAAGATACTCCGTGGAGGATACTACTGGCCTTCCTTGTTCAGAGATGCATCCAAGTGGGTGGATAAATGTGAGGCTTGTCAGACCTTTGTGGGAAGACCTAAATTGGCTTCTTTGCCTCTCAAGCCAGTTGTGATTGAGGAGCCATTTCAACAGTGGGGTTTGGACTTCATTGGTACACTTAATCCTGCTTCTAGTGCTGGTCACACTCATGTGCTAACTGCCACTGACTACTTCACCAAATGGGTGGAAGCTATTCCAGTTAAGAGCACTACTTCTGAAGTGGTATGCAGCTTCATCAAAGAGAACATCTTAGTAAGGTATGGTGTACCTAACAAGATTGTAACAGATAATGCTTCAAATTTCTCTTCAGCTGAGATAATGGACTTCTGCTACGGATATGGCATCTCCCTGGCTCATTCTTCAGATTACTACCCTCAGGGAAATGGGCAAGCAGAATCCACAAACAAAAATCTGGTGACTATTATAAGGAAGTTAGTCAATGAGTCTCAGTGAAAGCGGCACAAGAAGCTCTATGATGCTCTTTGGGCGAGAGGATTACACAAAGAGAGCTATTGGAATGTCTCCTTTTCAAGTGGTATATGGAGTAGAAGCTCAATTGCGGTGCAATGGTGGAAGCTGCCATGACCTTGCATCTAATGAAGGCCATTGAAGATACTAGTTTGAGTGATGCTTTGGATAAGAGAATTATGTACCCACAAAGCTTGAATGAGGACAGATTGATGGTTGCTTTGATAGGATATCATTCACCGGTGAGAAGGTAAAGGTCTGTTTGACAAGAAAGCTAGGTTGAGAGATTTCCAAGTTGGAGACACCTTTGTGTTGTTATGGGATAAAGGCATGAACCTCGTGGCAGCCATGGAAAGTTTGATTCCCTGTGGCTCGGACCTTTCAAAATCAGACACTTTCTTTGGTGAGAATTCCTTTTATCTTGATTACATGGATGGTTCTTCTCTCCCACTTCCTTATAGTGGGCAGTATCTCAAGTTGTTCAAGTCTAGGTGATTAGGGAGTCCTTTGTATATGCATACGGTGTTTTTGTTTTTCTTTCCTTTTCTGTTTTGGTGTGTTGTCCTCTGTATTGGTCTGCTTTTTGACTCCGTGGCCCAATGGATAAGGTACTGATCTGCTTCTCCTGAGTTTGTCTAAGTTCTTGCCTTGTCTCATTCCTTGAATTTATGCCAAGTCATCCCCAGAAGGAGCCAGCTGTTGTCCACTCAAAATTCCCTGCTCTGATGAAAGTAAAAATTTCAAAATTTTGAGTTTAAGTGTTTTCTCTAAAGTACCTAAGTCGTGAAATTGAGAAAATCTGCGTTTTTGGGTCATTTTGAGTGATTTTCGGGCCTGTCGGAACTTTTTGTCCCAACTGTCCCAAGTTCAAAAGTGCGTTTTGTTCCCGATCCCGGCCGTTTTCCATTTCGAAGTTGTCGATTTCCCAAGTGTCCCAAGTTTAGTGCGCTTTTGTCCCAAGTGTCCCAAAACTTACTTCGGCTCTTTCGTGTTCCAAATGCGTGCGAGTTGTTCCATTTTTTTGGCGAAACACCGAACCGCGTACCACACTTTCATGTTCCCAAATGTCCCAAGTCAAAAGTGCAAGTTGTTCCATTTTCGGCCGAAACTCCCGAACCGCGTACTTCGCGCATTTTCGTCTCAAATGTCCCAAACTTTTTCGGACCCATTGGAACCTTTTTGATTCAATTGGGCCGATTCGCCCGAATCGCGCACTTGGCGTTTCATGTTCCCGTGTCCCAAAATGCATTTGTGCGTCTTCTCCCTGTTTCGCCCGAATCGGCCGAGCCGCGTGTTTCGCGCATTCGCGTCTCACATGTCCCAAGTGAACCAAGTGTCATTTACGTGCATTTTTTGCCGCTCTGCCGAATATCTGCTTATTCAAATTGGTGGTATGCATTAAATGCGCATTGATCACCCTTCTCTCTCAGTCAATGGCCAACACGTCAGTCCCTCGTGGCAGAGACATAGCTGAGGCATTAAGGAAATTCAAGCAGCGGATTCTGAAGTCGGTGGGTCCCTCTCAGTGACTGGCCACCTGTCTTCTTCTCCTTGTTCTTTTCTCTTCTTCCCTTTCTTTTTCCGTTTTCTTTGTAAGAAGTTAAGGTATTGCGATTGGCGGTCCTTAACTGTTCTTGGTTAAAGAAGCGGTTACGAAGAATAACTGATTTGTAAGCTATATAATGGCCTTCCTTACGCCATTCTAAAGGGAGGAAGAACTTGGCTTATTTTCTGAAAAGTGTAAATATATCATAAAGAAATCAATACAGAAGGACTTTCCATTCTTTGTCTATCTGATCTCTGTTATTCCTAAGCTTTCATTTATTTTCTTTGTGAAGATCATTTGTCTCAAGTTTGTTAGTCTCACCGATTGCATACTCTTCGACTTTGCAAGCTTTGGTGATCTTGTATAACAAGAAGGAACTTTGTGTCCTTGATTAATGAATATGTGTTATGTTAAGAAACTTTGTGTTCTAGCAGATGTTATTTACAGAACTTTGTGTCTCTGAATTCCATCTTATTTATCCAATACAAATGATCTTGTTTCAATTTACTGTGACTTCGCATACATAAAGAATTACTCTGATATCTATAATTCTGCATGTTGCCTTTCTGCTCTTTCCCATACTCTTTTTCCTCAGTCCTTTTGTAATTGATGATCTTCATAGAAAACACTTTCGTAATATCCAAGTTTAACCAACAAATCATGTTTTGTACATTTGTAAATAGGTTCGTTTCGAAACTTAGATTGATAAATTAATAATTGTAACCAAAAAACACCGGTAAAAATACACAATGAAAATATAGATGGTGCTTTTCCATTCCATTGCTCTTTTGATGATTCAATATTAATAGATCATTATGAAAATAAAACATACAAAATTATCATCTCAATAATTGTTCTTAATTCAATTAGTAAAATTAGAAGGAGACTATTAGTCTTATTAAAGTCCACTTCTACCCCATACTACGAGTGAAACAACATCATCATGCCACCCATTGCATGATGTTCAACTTGGTCTTCATGTAATCGTGTACAGAGATATTAACACAAACGGAATAACCCATTACCCTCCGTTTGCATCCAAAGAAGGAAAAAAACAATACATAAAATAATTATATCCTATAATAGTAGAAATCAATAATATAATTAGCCTCAGCTCAAAAGCGATAGTATCATCAGTTCAATATCAAAAGAAATAATATCATGGGATTCATCTCAAAATGAATAACATCATTAGCTCCATCCCAAAAGATATAACATCATCATGTTGTACCTTGAAAAATTCCACCAAGATAGAATATTTTGAACTAAGAAAAAGAGGCAGATCCACAATTTCTAGAAAATATAGTAACAATTTAGCCCATTGGATTGATAATTCATCCCTAAAAAAACCCTAGATTGTCACAAACATATAAGCATTAAAAGGCAATCCTTGTAATCAATTGGAATAGAAGATTAGAAAAACACACCCGAATACGGGAATTCGCCACCGCCGCCGCCCCGCCGCTTGATGGGAGGAACCCCGACCGACGCTCCATCTAAAGAAACCGTGCTATTGCAATTTGATTGCATAAGGTAAGTGGTGGGGGAAGTTGCAGTAAGTGTTAGATATTTTTTTAATGTACAAGTTTCATGTAGAGGCACTGAAGAGTACGAAGTTTAGTATTAAATGGTTGTTTTTCTAGAATTAATAGTGAAAAGTAAAGCTTCAAACAGAATCAACAAAGAAGGCATGGGATAAATTTACTGAAGGAGTAGTTCAACTTCAATCAGACAAATGAAGTTTGGGTGGTTCAAAAGGATAAGCTCTCTCAACTCAATATAATATTGAATTCATGGGATGAATACTATTTAAGTCTATCTCATCCCTTCCAATTGGTTCAGGAAACTGCATATACAATGCAGTTCAGATAAGATTGAAGGCATGTGGTGAATATACGTAAGTCATCCTACATCGTATAGGGGCTGGCTTAACATAATTCAATCTTCAAAGCTTAAACTGGATAATACAGTTCTAATGTCTGTAAAAAATCTTGTCTTGATTGTCCTAGTCTTTCTGCGTAGACTAAATTCCATAAACCAAAGTCATATCTCAGTGTGGTTGTAAGCATTAGAAACTGATTTAGAAGGAGAATACATGGCTTAACTCTGTGACAAGGAATAATTTGTTTCATGCACAATTTGGTCCCATGAGAAACAGCCAATGGATTTTCCTAAAGCATAAACACTCAGAAAGTAGGGAAACAAGGGACTGAAGCTTGAGCTTTGCCTAGAAGAGCATTTGTGTTGCTATTATAATTGCTATTGGAACATGATAAGGGGAAGAAGGATAACAAGGACGAAGGCACAAAGTACAACATACTGAGGTGCAAGGTGTATTCTTGTTGTATAAAGGTTATGGTTGTGCAAACTAAAAAAATGTCGGGTGATTTGGCTTGGAGGATTTGACTCACACTAAACAGGGAAATTGCATTTTTTATTTTCTGTGTTGTTTTTAAAAAAATCCTCTTTTCCTTATTACATGCTAGTAAGATTTCACATTGTTATTTCCACTAATTGCAATATAAACACCCTATCGCACAAGAATCAATCAAAACAAAAGGAATAAGGTTATTTTAAAACCCATGGTGGTCAATTTGTCAATGCTATACTATATATAGCAGGTAAGTACCATCCAATAAGCATTATTGTTTTAAAAATAGTTTGAAAATTTTAAGCTTAAAAATACTTGCGTTTGTAAAAGAAATTTCAAGCCTTGGCCTTGTAAATATCAAGATACTATTGAGCATAGCTTCAGAATATTGTGCTCTCCACCAGGAACAACCCAATGCCCAAAAATAAAACTCGACATATATACTAATGTGTTGTTGGAAAAAATTAGATGTAAACATGAAAGATGATCACCATAATCATTCATAATGGCTTGATAAAGGGATTAAAAAATATCGAAATAAAAGAGAAGTAAAAGCATTAATACCCGAAAAGACATACCATTCACATAATTAGTGTAAAACGCTTAACCTAAAAATGGTTCTACCTTAAATATCAAGATACTATTGAGCATAGCTTCAAAATATTGTGCTCTCCACTAAGAACAACCCAACGCCCAAAAATAAAACTCGACATATATACTAATGTGTTGCTAGAAAAAATTAGATGTAAACATGAAAGATGATCACCATAATCATTCATAATGGCTTGATAAAGGGATTAAAAATATCGAAATAAAAGAGAAGTAAAAGCATTGATACCCGAAAAGACATACCATTCACATAATCAGTGTAAAACGCTTAACCTAAAAATGGTTCTACCTGTACATGTCACAGTAGCCAGTAGCGGAAGGATAATCCTGAGAAACAGAAACAATATGATTATCATCATCGTCTACTCAATTTGGCCATCCCAAGTTGCTGTAATTATGTGTTTATATGACATCCATAGTGGGAAGCTTACATGTATGGTGGTGCTGGGATTTCATAAATATGTCAAACCCTTACCTGCATTTGGGATTACATAGTATCAGATACACTCAAACTACACAGTAGTAAAAATTCACAAAATATGCCAGCATCGCATAAAAGGGCATAGGATATTATTTCTCACCTTGCATTTGTGTAACTTCTAACTATTAATAGTTATTAGTAGGAGAATTTTCAATCACATAATACAGTGTATTGTTTTTTATCTGATTCATTTCTACAGCTTGTCACTTTTAGATATAAGTGGGCATGATAAACATCCTTGCATGATGTCAAACTTGATGTCTTCATCCCCACTTACATTAACGTGTAGCATTGACTTGTCATCTTTATTATTAATACAAAATTAACAACCACATTTAATAAATGGAAATTTGACAACTGAAACAACTTAGAAGTGAGGTAAACTGGAAGACTTATTAAATGTCAGCACTACATGAAACAAATCTTTGGACTAAAGAAACAATCAACTATTTGAAAAAAGGTAAAATGTCTTGCATATCACACACTTGACATTTCCAAGCAATAGGAATGGATATTCCTTCTTAGTCCTAACGGTGACAAACTCCACTGAAACACAAATTGAATAAGATCAAACATTATGCATAATCATTTTCAAGCAAGCACAGAAGTACAAAACATTGAATCCAAGCACTAAAGTGCAATAGGCCACTATCAAGCCCACAAAAACGAAAGCACATATGCAAATATACGGCAGTAAGCCAGTAGGTTGATGATCCAAAAATTATGCATTATGACAAGGAAAAATTTATTAGATATATACACTTGTTTTGTACATGAACCACATGAAAGAATGCATAAACATTAGACTTCTGAAACAACTCTAGAAGTTGTTATTCTCGGTGAACTCACATTCAACGAATCACTTGCTGTTGCTAAACCCCGTATCATGTTAAGTACATCAATTGTATAATCCAAGTAATATTTATCCTTGCTTGGTTTTTGGCCAACAGTGCAAGCAAAGACCTCCCTCTTTGAAGTTTTAGGCAAAGATGTCATTGCACTGTCAATAATCTCAAACATGTCTTCATCTGAATGATCATCACCAATACACAAAACAAAATCAGGAGGACTCCCCTGCCTAGCCATTGTCGTTAAAATATTTTCAACTACAACACCTTTGCTCACACCCTGCAAATTTTGAAGTCAAACAACTTGGCAAACAGCCTATACATGATATTTACATGCAAATCTTAATTTACATACAACATATTCATACCAATAAAAGTGAGTTTTGTAATGAATGGGCTAATAGGATTATGGTACAATACCTGTGGCTTTACTTCCACAATTTTCTGGCCACTCTTAACAACAACCGGTTCATTTGCAAGAACGCTCTCAAGATGATCTAGCAACTCCTTTGCTTGCCACAAACCAAAATCTGGATCTGCATCCTGGAAGTGCCAGACAACTGCACTTTGTTTCTCCTCGACAAAGGAACCATCTGTACTTTCCGTGTATAATTTGAAAATCCATGACCAGCACACAAGTTTCCCAATCTTCCTCCATCTGCCACCTTCTCTAAAACAGGTATAATTGAATTGAAATAGAAATTAACAAAATAGAGATTGAATGTGCTAAATAAGCTCAATTTGAATTGCTTGCAGAAAGCTCTTAAGAGGCAAAGTAAAACCATCATGCTATACTTTGAATATTCAAGAAAGGCATGAATTTGTAGTTGTCTTACCTAAAGAAATACCCATGCTCTGCAGGAATACCAAGCTTTATGCATGGTGAGAACCATTCATTCAAAGGTTTTCGTCCCCGACTACTTACAATATAGACCACATTCTTAGGATCGTTGCAAAGAGTATTTAAGAGTGTCAAAACTTCTAGGCTTGGAGTCTTGTTAATTGATGTTTGAGGCATCATTGTACCATCATAATTAAGAAGAATTGCTCGCATATTACTCAAGCCTCAATATTCCATGGATTTACATGAATAGCCCCACTTAAAGAGGGTGAACAGCCAATGAATTCAGACACTACCAGCATACTTCTTTTGGGAGTATCAGATGGAAGTCCAAACTTGGCGTCGAGGTTACTGGATTTTAGTACAAAATCCTTCCAACAACATTTACTACACCTACCTGCTACTCTCACACTCCACAGTGTACAAAATCTCAGAGCTATCAGCATGGCCTTTGCCCATCTTGGAAAACAACATAATAATAAATAGTTTCAGTCTCTTTATACCCAAATCATTTCATTAATATAACCTTTTTTCCCCTGTAATCACAGGGCTGAAGGAGCTTAATTTTGTGCCACAGGGCACATCTGTTTTGCATGGATAATTATTGTACATTCCACTACCACACATCCACACATTAATTATGATATGTATTTTCCTTCATTATGTCATTAATGAAAGCAAAAGAAACCTATAAATAAAGGGTAGAAACTTGTAGGATTTGTAAATGTATAAGCTAGGATGGACACTTTCAGAAACATTCTAGTTTCAATTGATGTATTGACCAGGTTTTGGCAATTTTTATTTTGATACCAGAAATGAGAAAGATGAAGCATGACGAAATGACAATGCAAGAAACAAATTATAGACTATTTTCCATTTGTGGACATATGTTGAATTTTAGATGTGATAATACATAAAACATAGTATTTGCTCATGAAATCTAATCTGCTTAGAATGTTTTGAGGGGCTAGAGCAAAGAAGAATGACATAGAATCTTATTGGACCAATTGAGGTCCTAGACCTAAGAAAACCAAAATTTGAGCATATTTTCATAAGGATGCCCCTGCATCATAATTTGATCTACTACGGAAAATTACCTGTATAACGTGGGCATTCTTTCAACTTTGATTATAATACATCCTAATACTCATTAAGCACAGAGTTCTCATTATGTGAGCCAGATGCAATGTAAGATGAATTTGTCTGAATAGTATTCTCTATAGTCAAATCTAACATAAAGTGTAGTCCCAGCTATGTTACCATAAATGAGAAAGATGAAGCATGCCGAAACGACAATGCAAGAAACAAATTACAAACTATTTTCCATTTGTGGACATATGTTCTGAATTTTAAATGTGATAATACATAAAACATAATATTTGCTCATGAAATCTAAAGATTCATAAGCCAAAGCTAGAAATTAAGACGAAAGAGGCACAAAGAGCAAACTGCCCATTCAATTTCCAGATATCTTTTGGTTATAATCTGTTAAGGCTGTCCATCAGAAGTACATGATACGGTGAATAAGATAAAATTAATCTCCCAGAAAGAAACCAAATTGTCATTGTAGTCTTTATGGCATTTTGTCAAACACTTGGCAACATCCTCTATTCTACCACATTTTGCATACATCTTGACAAGACCACTCCCCACGAATGCATTGGAGGCCAGATCAATCGTGGTTATGTAATCATGGATGTCTTTTCCGTAAACTTATTTGCGCAAAAGAGTTGAATAACCTCTGCATGATGGCCTTGCCTTCCATTGCAATGTCCACACTCCACCAACACCACAGGTGGTGAAATGAAGCCATCACTGTTGCAGTTTCCAAAAGGTTACAGAGTGGTAAGGAAATAGCCTAGCCCATCAGCAATAGTCATTTTCCATTCCAGACTGGTTTTGGGTATAACGAGTTGTGTTCCTTGCAAAACAGGTCATCATTGACCACTAAGAAAAAGCATTGAAATGATTAAACAACCCACAGACTCTCAAACCAACTGTTATCAAAAGAACCCGAGGCTATAAAATTGAAAAACAAAAGACCACTGCTTCCAATTGTCCATTCGAACGTTCTTTAGTATCTTCAACAGGTTCTATACCCTTACTTCTGCACATATGGAGCAGAAGCTGCAGAATCCATTTCAAAGCCAATCTCATGAGGAACAAGCAACTTTAGGTTTCCAATCAGCATCTCATCAGATATCTGGGAAGCAGGATTCCAAAGCAGGCCCTCCCTACCACAAGCATGCATATTTAATTTCCTAGGTTCCTGGTCGCGAAAGGCACTTCACCATGTACCCTGCAACTGCAACGCATGCAACTAAGGACAGGTGCCCAAACGTGGAGGGGAGGACAACTGGCAATGAAGGATGACAAATACCTCAAGCAAGAGACCGTATGCCAGGCAGCTCAAGCAGGAGACCGTAGTCATAGAAGATCAAGTCCATAGTAGCCACGCCTCCGGCGTAATTAGTAAGAAAGAATGAAAAGAGGAACTTTCATCACCACCAAAACATGCATACATCAAACTATATGCATATGAGAAGGAAATATTTTTGACCACCTACAATCAAGCTGATATTTTTGACCACCTGTAAAGCGAGAAAATAAAGGAGTTGATATGAATGAAAAATAAAGAAGTCGTAATGTTATAAATTTGCACCAATGAATAACATTTGGCAACAGAAATGGACTGGATATTTTCAGACGGAGATCCCGCTCGCCCTTCTGTGTAGAAGCTACAATTTCATGGTGAATTTTATCTTTTCTACATTCATTTTTCTGGGCGGTTTGTTTTATTGCGTCTACACAGCTGGTATTTTCATTGAGGCGGGGCAATCAGAAGAAGCTCCACAGCTGGTATTTTCGATGTCACTGAATTCGAAGCGTGCAATGGAGATGAAATTGGTTGTGTGGGTGACGCTACTGTCTCCGACCATGTTCTCCATCTTACAAACAGTACCACTTCCAAGTATACAGCCGGCAGAATTGTGTATTATAATACCACCATTCAACTCTCCTCCATAGCGGATTTCAGCACCCACTTTCGATTTGCTATGAATTGTTCAAAGTCCCTTGTTTATGGGGGCGACGGAATAGTCTTTTTCCTCACCTCTAAAGGAAACGCCTACTTTGTTCCACAATACAAAACCGGAGGATGGTTTGGTCTTGTTGGAGATGAACGTAGAGCGTTGCCTCGTTTATTTGCTGTCGTATTTTCCAGTATGGAGGGGGTTGTGGGAACTGGACCGAGAAGTTTATTTGAGTATGATTATATAAAACAAACTACATTTCATGGTTTAAATAACGGGACAATATGGGATGCATGGATCGACTACAACAGCTCAACAGAAATGCTTCAAGTATATATTGCGAGTGGTTCCCACAGTCAGAAGTCGCACAAAAATCTCATTTTGGAACAATCTGTAAATCTGTCTGAATATTTGTCTGGAAATGTCGCGGTAGGGTTGTCGTCTGCAGCTTGGAATTCCAGTGAGACACATGATATCTTTTCATGGAGCTTCAACAGCAGCTTCTACTCCAACAACAGCTCAGCAACAATTTCAAGCCCTTTCACAAAAAAATTCTCAGTACCGTGCTATCTGGTGTTGTAGCTTGTATCACAGGTACGCTGCTGTTTTGGGGCTACTTTGCATTTGTGAAAAGAAAAAAGCTTGCGTCCGTTAGAAGGCAAGAATTAGCAGACATGGACCTGGAAAAGATTTTACACCACATTCCCAAACGATTTAATATGGATGATCTCATAACCGGAACCAACAATTTCAGCGAAACTGAAAAGCTTGGACAGGGAGGATTCGGAGGGGTTTACAAATGCATTCTCTTAAAAACAAATGAGATTGTGGCAGTAAAGCGCATCAAAGAAGGGTCAAGACAGGGGATTAAGGAATTTATCTCAGAAGTAAGTATTGTCAGCCGTGTGCGACATCGGAATCTTGTTCAACTTTTGGGATGGTGCCATGAGAGAGAGCAGTTGCTTTTGGTGTATGAATATATGCCTAATGGAAGCCTGGACAGACATCTTTTCGCAAGAGATGAAGGTGGTAATTGTCCTATGTTACAGTGGAGTTTGAGGTACAAAATAGCTCGTGAAATAGCGAGCGCACTGCTATACCTTCATGAAGAATGGGATCAGTGTGTTGTGCACAGAGATGTCAAATCCAGCAATGTCATGCTCGATTCCAATTTCAGTGCAAAGCTTGGCGATTTCGGTTTAGCGCGCTTGCTAAACCATGAGCATTTGGCTCAGACCACACAGGCGGCAGGGACATTGGGGTACCTGGCCCTGAATGTGTGGCATCCGGAAAAACTAGTCGAGAATCAGATGTTTACAGCTTCGGAGCCGTGGCTTTGGAATTAGCATCCGGCAAACGAGCAGTAGATGTGAGCTTGGTAGAATTTGGCATGCGGATTGTTGTGTGGGCATGGGATCTGTATGGTAAAGGCAGAGTTTTGGAGGCTGCAGACATGAAATTAAATGGAGAGTTTGAAAGGGTAGAAATGGAACAATTGATAGTTGCAGGGTTGTGGTGCTCTCATCCTGATGCAACTTCAAGACCCAAAATGAGGCAAGTGCTGAAGTTACTGAATTTTGAAGTTACAGCTCCTCATCTCCCACCAGAAATACCTGTAGCATCATATAATGCCCAGATTTCTCTGTCTGGGCCTTCTTCCTGCACCACCGTATCAGACAGGAATGAGCATAAGTCACCCGTGTGTTCCAACTAATGGTCTGTGATAAAGAGCCCACCACTTTAACATTGACTGTGAATTATCAGCCGAACACACCGACTCAATAATCTCTTCCCTAGCTTGTGTACAATTTTATTATGCCCAATTTTGTTGTATGCAGTTCCAACATTGTATTTTATGGTCTGATTTTATCATTAATTTGGCGTTCTGTCTAACAGAAAAGTATTTAGTAACATTTGGGATTGTGTTTAAATAGAGGGTGATTTGGTGTTCTTGAGTGTTAAGTAGGTGCATTCAATTTGGTGAGTTGATATTTTTGAGTGTTTAAATTGATACATTCAATTAAATGATTTGTTGCATTTTGATCATTTCTCGAAATTTAGATTTACAATATTGAACTATGGTTTGGGAGTTCAAATTTATAAGAGTGATCTCTTGTATTTAAAATTGATACATTCAACACAATGTATTTGTTTGGAGGGAAATTCTTATGTTATTATTTTTAATAAATAGGTGATATTTAAAAATATATATATAGATAGAAGTACTATAATCAAATGAATGGAAGTATGTACATTTTTAGAGTGGTAGAAACAATTCCAAAATGGATTGAAGAGGTATATCTAACCGGGTAGTAAAACATGTATCTAGAGGAAATTGGACATGATATTGTAGAAAAAGAAATGTTGAAGTTTCATTAGATAACCAAGTAACCATTATATTCATAAAATGGCCACCTCCATTATAACATCACCCCTATTAACATTAAATTATAATATATTCTAGATTTAATATGTTATAATAGACTAAACCAAACAACCAATATAAATTAGATATATCGATTTGAGCTCTAATCTTATTCTAATTTTCATGTTAAACACGCCAAACTAGGCATAATATATTCTCTAAAACAAATAATCCCCTCAAATCTATTCAACCACAATATAAGTTTGAATAAAAAATTTACCCACCTGAATATTGTTGGAAATGAGGTGTCTCAACCTTGTTTGGTTTATTCATTTAATATTTTCCTACAACCGTTTCACATTGTCTAGGCTCTAAAAATAGAAATAGGAGTTGTCAAAAGATTCCCATATGATAGTATATCATGGAAGGGCTATTTTTAGAGATATTATGACATATTTTATGACATCTATGAGGGTCAAAAATAGGGGAGAATATTGTGGACGTGGGAGCCTAATTTTAGACCGAAATCTTGCTCTTTAATGCTATCCACCTCATGAGAGGTTTGGCACATGGTTTTGTAAACCATAGATGGTTTCTTGTATAACCGGAGGTCTATAAATTGAAGGCTTGGAGAAGCAATTGGTGTAGTGAGTTTTAATCCTCCTAGAATTGTTTCTGGTGATACTCCTATAAGAAACTTGCTCTGCAAGTGTATGTAATCTTGTTATTAGATTTGAAATACATTGAGTGAGCTTTTGGAGTGTGGGGTTTTTTATCCGAAATATTTTTCCCCACGTATATATGGTGTTTGTGTTTTGTTATGAATATGTTGTTGATATTTCTGTAACTGTTTTACTATGTTGAAAGTTTTGCATAATATCTCTCCTCAAAGATTAGTGTAGGAAGTTGTTCCACTACTCTTAATTTCCTATCAAGTGATATTAGAGTCTAATCACCTTTGGTTTTAGTTGTGGGTTGTTTAGTTTTTTGTGCTAATCTAGGTTTGAGTGGGAGCTTGTGCAGAGAATACTTTGTTATCCAGTTGCAGAGATATTTTCAAATGGAGAGCACATCCGGAAGAATTGACGTAGAGAAGTTTTCTAGCACAAACTTTGAAATGTGGAAGCTAAAGATGGAAGATCTGTTGGTTGATCGAGATCTATGGGATGCGGTGGATGAGAAGGTCTATAGGCCTATGGATCCAATTTTGGCTGCACAATATGATGTAATGGATAGAAAAGCTAAAGGTCTTATTAGACTATGTCTTGCAGATTCTATCCTGATAAATGTCCATGAAGAATCCACTTCGAAGAAGCTTTGGAAAAAGTTGGGTGAGATATACCAAGCTAAGTCTCTAGTAAATAAGATTTTCTTGAGGAAGAAGTTGTTTTCCTTGAGAATGGAAGAAGGTGGACAAATATCTGAGCATCTGGAAACATTTAATATGTTGGTGACTCAGTTGAGCTTGGTTGGGGTTAAAATGGATGAAGAAGAAAGGTGCCAAATGTTGTTGGTTTCGCTGCCAGACTCATGGGACAACCTAGTCATGGCCATTGGGAGCACTTCAGTCACTCTGAAGATGGAGGATGTTGTTGGTTCTTTACTCTCCGAAGATATGAGAAGGAAGGTCTCTCTGAATGCCAAAGAGGCTTTGAGTGTTCGAGGAAGAACAAAAGAATGAGGAAAAGATGAGAAGAAGTGTGGCCATTCCAAGAATAAGGGGAGATCAAAATCCCCTAGTAAGTCCAAGGTGATATGCTGGAACTGTGGAAAATCTAGACACTTCCGAAGGGAATGCAAAGAAGAAAAAAAAAGAAAAAGAAGAAGTATGATTTTGATTCTGAGTCCGAAAAAGAAGATGGAGATGCCTTTATTATAGCTTTGGCCACTCGTGCAAGTGATAATGCATGGTTGATAGACTCAGGTGCATCTTTCCACATGACTCCTAACAAAAATTGGTTTAGTAAGTATGAAAACTATGATGGTGGTAAGGTGTATTTGGGTGATAATTCTTTCCTTGAAATTGTTGGTCATGGTAGTATTCAAGTGAAATTTTCTGATGGTAGAATTAGAAGATTTGATGGTGTCTTGCATATCCCAGGACTAGCAAGAAATTTATTATCTGTTAGCAAGCTAATAGATGCAGGTGTGCATGTACAGTTTTTTGAAGCAGGTGTGAAAATGGTGAGAGGTGCTATGGTGATAGCAAGAGGAAGTAGATTGGGTACATTGTACCAACTTGATGCATGCACGGTTGAGTGCAATAGCACTTCGGATAAAACTAAGCCAAGTAACTACTTCGCTGAAAAAGGAGAGGGTTTCCTCCTCTGTGGATGGTCGTGGCTTCTGGGTACCCAAGGGTGCTCTGTCTACCGAATCAAAATTACCTACAGAGAAGACCATGTTATGGCACCAAAGGCTTGGCCACATTGGAGAGAAGGGTTTAAAAGCCCTAAAAAATAAGAACCTCGTTGAGGGGTTGAATGATTGCAATCTGGAGTTTGATTTCTGTGAACATTGTATTTATGGCAAACAGAACCACGTTCAGTTTTACTCGTCTACTCATAAGTCTTCATGTATCTTGGATCTAATCCATTCGGATGTATTTGGTCCTATTAAGGTTGCTTCTATTGCTAAATCAGTTTACTATGTTACTTTCATTGATGATTTTAGTAGGAGAACATGGGTATATTTTTTAAAAAGTAAATCTGAAGTTTTTAGTCATTTCAAGGAATTTAAGGCTATGGTTGAAACTCAAACTAGGAAGAAAATTAAGTGTTTGAGATCTGATAATGGTGGTGAGTGCTGCATTGCAGACTTTGTGATTTTGTACATGCATTGTGGGATTAAAAGACAAAAGACAACTTTGTATTCTCTGGAGCAGAATGGAGTTGCAGAAATAATGAATAGAACATTGATGGAGAAGGCTAGGAGCATGCTGATTGGAGCTGGTCTAGAAAAGAGGTTTTGGGCTGAAGCTGTTACCACTACTTGCTATTTGATAAATAGATCTCCTACATCAGTGCTTGTTGATAAAACGCCAATGGAGGCGTGGTCGGGGGAAAATCCTTCAATTAGACATCTGATAGTTTTTTTGGCTATGAGGCATATGTACATGTTCCTAAGGAGAAGAGAACAAAGTTGGATTCTAAGGTGTCAAATGTATCTTCATCGGATATGGCTATGGTGTAAAAGGATACAAGTTGTAGGATCTGTTGCACAAAAGGTAATATACTCTAGAAGTGTTATTTTTAGAGAGATTAAATCTTCCCCTGTCAATTTTTAGCGAGAAAAACATAAATAAAATGAACAAAAAAAGGATGTGGTTCAACTTCCTTCTACACCTGAGAAAGTTGAATCGAGACCCAAAAATAGACAAGAAGTTGAGGAGAGCTCACCAAGCTCGAATCTTGAAGAGGAAAAGAAGAGGAAGAAGTGGAAGAATCTCCACCTCAGCTTGTTCGAAGGTCTACAAGGAAAGGGCAACCACCTAAAAGGTATGGGTATTCACCGATGATTGGAAGTGTATATTTGCTTTGAGTACTAACATTAATGAACCGAGATCTGTACAAGAGGCTTTGGGTATGAATGATGCAAAGTCTTGGCAAATAGCCATGGATGAAGAGATGAAAGCCCTTAAAAAGAATGATACATGGGACCTTGTACCATTTCCTAAAGGTCGGAAACTTGTTAGATGTAAATGGGTGTTTAAGAAAAAGATTGGTTCATATGGAAATGTTGAAAAGTATAAAGCACGGTTGGTTGCGAAGGGTTACTCTCAAGTTGAGGGTATTGATTATGGTGAGATATTCTCTCCTATTGCTAAAATGACATCCATTTGGTTTTTATTATCTATTGCAGCAGCTTATGACCTAGAGGTTGAACAAATGGATGTGAAAACTGCTTTCCTTCATGGTGATTTGGAGGAAGAAATCTATATGACACAGCCAGAGCACTGCATGGTGAAAGGTAAAAGCAATATGGTTTGTAAGTTAAAGAAATCCTGTATGGCCTTAAACAAAGTCCTAGGATGTGGTACCAAAAGTTTGATTCATATGTGTTGAGTTTGGGGTTTGTGCGGTCTAAATCTGATCACTGTGTATATTTTAAATTTGATGGTGATTGTTTCCTGGTAATTACTTTATATGTTGATGACATGTTGTTTATTGGGAAAGGAAAAGGTTTGATTACAGAATTGAAATCTCATCTCTCTGTGAAATTTGAAATGAAAGATCTTGGTGCAGCAAAACACATACTTGGGATGGAGATTAGAAGAGATCGTGAGAGCAGAAAGCTATGGCTTGGCCAAAGTAAGTATGTTTGTTCTATTTTGCAAAGGTTCAACATGCAGGATTGTAAACCACTTTGTGTTCCTATTACTTTGGGAACAAATCTCTCCATTTCACAATGTCCTTCATCCCCATTAGAGATGGAAGAAATGAGCAGAGTGCCTTACCAGAGTGCAGTTGGAAGCTTAATGTATGCTATGGTCTATACAAGACCAGACATTGCCCAAGCAGTGGGAGTTCTTTCTCGTTTTATGTCTAATCCTAGAAGAGTGCATTGGGATGTAGTTAAGAGGGTCTTCAGATATTTGTGGGGTACATCAGAGTACTCTATATGTTTTCATGGAAGAGGAGATCAACATTCCCTACGTATTCATGGTTTTGTGGATTCAGATTGGGCCGGTGATGTCGATAGCAGAAGATCCACCAGTGCATATGTGTTTACTCTTAATGGTGGTGCAATTAGTTGGATGAGCAAGCGACAAGCTGTGGTCACTTTTTCCACTACTGAGGTAGAGTACATGGCAGCTACTCATGCTTGTAAAGAATCCATTTGGCTGAAGTGTTTGTGTTCAGATATTGGATTAAAACAGGGTGCAGTTACAATATACTGTGACAGTCAAAGTGCAATCTGCCTTGTGAAGAACCCAAATTTTCATGCCAGGACCAAACACATTGATGTTCAGTATCACTTCGTGAGAGATATGGTCGAGGATGGAAGGGTGAAGCTGGAAAAGGTAGAGATAGTTGCAAATGTTGTAGATGCATTAACTAAGCCTCGTGAGCACAATGAAATTTAGGTGGTGTTCCGAGTCTATGGGCCTCTCGGCCCCTAGAAGTTGATCCATGATGGTATCTTTCCCTTGACCCTTACAAGGTATTCGACAAGTGGGAGATTGTTGGAAATGAGGTGTCTCAACCTTGTTTGGTTTATTCATTTAATATTTTCCTACAACCGTTTCACATTGTCTAGGCTCTAAAAATAGAAATAGGAGTTGTCAAAAGATTCCCATATGATAGTATATCATGGAAGGGCTATTTTTAGAGATATTATGACAGATTTTATGACATCTATGAGGGTAGAAAATAGGGAGAATAGTGTGGACGTGTGAGCCTAATTTTAGACCGAAATCTTGCTCTTTAATGCTATCCACCTCATGAGAGGTTTGGCACATGGTTTTGTAAACCATAGATGGTTTCTTGTATAACTGGAGGTCTATAAATTGAAGGCTTGGAGAAGCAATTGGTGTAGTGAGTTTTAATCCTCCTAGAATTGTTTCTGGTGATACTCCTGTAAGAAACTTGCTCTGCAAGTGTATGTAATCTTGTTATTAGATTTGAAATACATTGAATGAGCTTTTGGAGTGTGGGGTTTTTTATCCGAAAGGATTTTCCCCACGTATATATGGTGTTTGTGTTTTGTTATGAATATGTTGTTGATATTTCTGTAACTATTTTACTATGTTGAAAGTTTTGCATAATATCTCTCCTCAAAGATTAGTGTAGGAAGTTGTTTCGCTACTCTTAATTTCCTATCAAATATATTCCACCACATGATACGAAATCAAAAATATGAACATGGAAGTAAATTCTATTGTTGATGGATATTTATTGTTTGAGTTTATAAATAAAATTTAGAAAGCATTCCACGCATGAGTTTTATTAAAAATTCTACAAATTTTTATAATATTAATACTGTATAAAAATTTAAAAATAGAAAACAAAAACAACAATAACAACTTCCACAATAGTCCCATCAAATTCATAAATAAAAGGTTCTATATGCCTTTTCCACTGATGAAAAGATACCCCTTGTGTAGTGCCCCATATTTAAGCACTCGAAAATCTCCCTTAATCACCTAAAATTTCTGATAATTTTATAATTAAAAAATATATTCAATAATGATAATTTATTACCAAAAAGTGTTGTTGGGTTTAGGTACAACCTTAGTCCATATTTATTTAATTTATTTCATCATTCAATATTCTAATTTCTCAAATTTTCAACATGGTAGTACCTTATGCTAAAATGTTGATTTACTTAACCAATATTAATAGGGGCCACATTAAGTTCCAAACCTAGCATGGCGATAACACTAACCTAGTGCACCCAATTAATTAAGTCACCCACATGACCCTTAATTTATTTTTCCTCTAAGCACCCAAATGAATAAATTCACCCCATTGGAAAGAATGCACCTACACCCATTTCTTTATTTCACCCCACCGATTTCATAAAAATAAAAGCATTTTAAAACCCATACCTTAACAAGGTATAGGGTTTGATTTGGGCTCTTAGATCAAATGAATCTAAGCCCTATATTTTTAGGGCTTCCTACAACCCTAATTTTTATCCTTGTGCTTTCCTTTTTACTTTTTGTTGTGAAAAAAAACTATTGGGTAGACAAACTTGTGGATTTCTTGCCAATGCTCTGGAAATCTAAGTCCCTCTACTTAACCGGTGCAACTGTTGTATATGCATGCATGAGTAAAGGTGGATTTTCTTGGTGGCATCGTGGCCGAGAATCCAACAGGGGCACTCCACTGACCCTAAGGAAAAGATAGCAATCTCTTGCTAGGGAAGACTTTGTCTAAAGAGTGGGAAAGGGAAGTGAGAAAAGAGGTAGGAGAACTACAATTGTAGGTAGAAAATTAGATTCATGCACACACACTAATTAGAAGCATCATCACATACACTAAATTACAAGGAAACAACCCTACAAATGGCAAGAAGACCAAATAGAATTTGATGAGCACAAAGTATCATGAAATCTCTTCGTCCAAGAAATATAGAAACTCCTTCTTCCTGTATTGATGCTTAAATAGAATTTGTACATAGTGTAGGAATAGCAGGAAAATAGAGAGTGGGGAAAAGGAAGAATTTACCCTATCTCCTTTGTTCTCTCAAGGTAGAATGCACTCTTGAGCTTACAAAATTAATGACCAACCACTTGAGAGGCGGGAATGAATTTACAATTTATAGAGTAGAATCAACTCCTCGTCTTCTTCATGACCCTCCATATGCCTTATTTCTAACCTTAGACTATTCATATTCCTGCAAAATATTTAAGTCCCTTTCATAAAATCAAGGTGACTTAATTTACATTATGTTTCTAAAGTCACTTTTAGGTGAATTAAAGGCATTTCAAAAAGTGCAAACCCCAACAAAGAATTAGAACATTTGAAGGGAGAGAAAGTTGAGGGAGAAGGAGAAAAATAGAAAGAAGAGGAAAGATGTTGCCCTAACAAAATCAATGATCCTCAAATGATGATGGAAAGCTCTAATGCAATGAAACTCTCTTGATGTCCTATTGTGCCAAACTTTCCCTTTGAGAACAAAACTTTCCCTTTGAGAACAACCTGCTATTTTTAATAAGTAAACCTCTAGCAACTTACTATTTTTAGTAAGTGTCATAGTTTACATTTCCCAACTTCCGCCATTATATGGTAGCTTGAATTATTTCTTCTTTGTAGTGGAAATCACCTTTAACAAAAATCTAATTAAAAAAAAGGGTAGTTAACGAGTATAATAGGAGTGAAGTGGCGTGAGCAAGTGGAGGATAAAGTGGGTTTGGTGGAGCACGTGGGAAGCTCAACCACCCATTAAAACCTGTCATTATCTTTCAAAATAATTCAACCACATTATTTAATTCCAGAAGTATAAATCACGTTGAAACCCAAGTTAGCAATGTAATTTAGTAGTAATTGAATAGTTTCAATGATTTCAAAATCTTCCACACCTGTCTTTTCCCCTTTCTCATTAATGCAAGCTTTGTATTTGGGATCCAAGACATTCAGACAAGCCATTTGCCTTGTAGAATAATCCAAGTGCTTTATTCAAGATACAGAGGCTCTGACCACGCAAACCTTGGCTCATGTTGTAAAGTTAGAAGAAAATGGATACTTGCAGTGATGGAAAAATGGAAGGGACATAGTTTCCTCTCAAGACAGATGCGCATTTCACTATGCAATAAAAAAATCTCTAACTTGATCACTTTGCATTTGAATGTTGTGTGGTGAATGGAGAAGATTGTGGGGATGATAATTACATTGGAAGTGCCTTTTTCCTGTTGTTCCACTCTTGTCACTCCAAGATTTTTTTTGTCACGTGGAACCCAAATAATTTTGAAAAATTAGCAGTCTTTGGTTAGTTGCAGCCAAGAAGGGCAGTTGAATTCTATTCATGAATGAAGTGTTTACTTTGGGGAGGATCCATGACTTGCAACTGGTGCGGCTGCGCATGGAAGACATGGGTTTTCCTCATAAGACAGTCACACAGTCTTGCGTATGCAACATTCAGATCCCCAACCTGACCAGTTACTCTTGCCCATTTTTTTCCAGCCTGTGTGCCCAAGGTTAAGTGTTTGTCAGGTGTTGTAGTTGGAAACGGCTTGTACAGTCATGCATGCAAAATGTGGAGGCATATGCTCGGCACGTGAACTGT
The DNA here is from genome assembly GCA_018340775.1 of Taxus wallichiana var. yunnanensis. Classification (NCBI taxonomy): domain Eukaryota; kingdom Viridiplantae; phylum Streptophyta; class Pinopsida; order Cupressales; family Taxaceae; genus Taxus; species Taxus wallichiana. The sequence continues at coordinate 871,253,475 of CM031240.1, forward strand.
TTGACTGATTTCTGAACTAAATGTGGTGTCGTGGACTACACCAACTGAGGGGATTTTAGAAAATGCGTTTTTGTCTTTTCAAAAGGCCTTAGTAACTTTCAAGCAAAAGCATTTGCAGGTGTAAGAGCCTCCTGCCCTTTTCCAACTCCCTCCTAGCCTGCGCCAGATAGAAGAATTTTATCAAATGTTGTATTGCAGGTTCCCTGGCTAACATGGGTGAGTAAACTGGGAGCTGGTGTCCACCATTTCTAATAGACCAAAATGCCTGAAAGAAATGTGGCTTCATTGACTGCAACGGCTGTGGGATTTACACGATTGGGTTTGTTGAAAAGGTTTAGAAACCTTCAGGTAACCTCCCTACCTGTGTAAAATGCGGGCTTAGTACAGGTAGACATCCATCAAAACATAATGGAAATTTGACTTTCCTTTGCCTGCCTTTCTTGGCCTATGCCAAATGCGAGTTCTAGGACAAGGATGAACTTCCAGCAAAGCATAAAAGATTGAGGAAAATTTTTTCAGATGTTGTATTTGCAAATTCCTCGGGAGGTGTGGTCATATGGAATATACCCAAACATATTGTATGCGGGTATGTATGGACATCTTAGTCATGCGTTGGCTATCTTGAGGGAGCTCCAAAATTTATTTTCCAATGCCATTTAAACATGTGGTCTTATTGTTGGTTTGGTGCTAAATGGGTTCGTTGGGAAAGCTTGAGGATTTTGAGCAAAGGAAAAATGGTAATATTGTGGATGCTCATGATCTGTTCAACAAAATGCTTAAGGGAGATGTTGAACCGAATCCATGGTTTGACCGGCTTCATTCCTAGGCATGGTTCATCTCCCCTTATCTTTCATAACTCTCGTGCTTTAGTTTTCATTTTCAACTTAATAGAATTTTAAAATATTAGGGTTATAATACATTTAATTGTTTTATATTAACTGTTGCAAAACAATGAAATGTCGTGTCATAACTCACGAAATCAAAATAACTCTTTTGCATTAAACCATGAACTTCCACCCTCATTCTAAGGTGATTTAGAAAACTTCCTACCCAACTAGATCACTACAATATTGTTTTATCGACAAGATGAAATTGACTTCCCAAGTAAAAATGTTGACCATCTCCTTGTTTAAATAGATAATTTTGCATTTTTTGGAGACTCGTTAAGTACCCTTCGTAACTCCGAAAATGGGATGTTAAGCTTCATTCGTGTACCTGGTTATGTGAGGAGTCACCTTAACCTTTGGTTTGACCCTGAATGAACATTTGTGATATTTTTGATGCCATATTGGGAGCAATGTTACACTATTTTGTAGTTGTAAGAAGCTACTAAAACTATAAAGTTGGCTTTTGTTTTGAACCGTCATTTGAAACCTGGATAGAGAAATTATTATCTATTTTCACAAACCTCTAGTGTTTTTACTAGAAAATTACATGGAACATTCAGTTTAGGGAAAACAATTTTCTATATAGTTTGGAAAAGCCATTTTGTAGGCCTCTCGATCATAGTTTGACAAGGTCAAACTGGACCAATTTTGACTTGTCGCTCCGAAAACTTATCACCATTTGAAAATGGTTTTCTAGTTCTCAGTCCATCAACTCTAATGAATTCTCCTTATATAGGGGAACTTGTAGGAAGTTTCTTGTTGCATGTTCATCCATTGAACGTCAATTTTGGACATGTGGTTTTTTGAGCCCTCAAGCTAACTTTTGTTCATTTGCAACTGGGTCAATTATGACCCGTGGCCCCGAAAACTAGCTGCCAAACATAAACCGTTCACCAGTTCCACATTCCGTCACATTTCTTATGAACTCTTGGTATATAAGTGGACACGTATAAATTTAATTGTGGTGTGTTTTCTCATCGGAAGACAACATTTGAAAGTGGTTTCTTAGCCTCCGAGCCCGATTTGAATGTTTTTGTAGCTAGCAAGAAAATGTAAAAATAGAAAGTTGTGGGACCCTCGTCGGGTTGCCAAACCACCATGGAAACTTTTGACACATGTAAATAACTGTTTAGAAACTCTATAGTGTAACTTGTTGTGTGAAATAGAACTTTTGACAAAATGGTGTTTTCTCTCTCTTCCCTTCTCTTTCTCTCTCCTAGGTTACGAAATGAAGTGAAATGAAATGTAATGAATACGTGTCTCTAAACTTTTTCTTTTGATTGCAAATTGTAATTATTATTATATGTAAATGGGAACCTGAAAAATGTTAATTATGTTAGATTAGGGTGGATGCCATGCCAGCGATTTATCGCGATTTCATGCTCACTTGGTTTTGCAGGATGCAAGAATGATGGCGAAAAGGCGATGAGAAATTCATTTTTTATCATTGTAATTTATATAGTTCATTATAAAATGAATATATGTATAATGTAGTATCATGTTACAAAAATTTATATTCAAAATTTGTTAATATGCATGAGATGCTAGTTTTTAGGGACATCTAGGAAATGTGTATTTAATCATAGGTTCAATTTGATTCATAGTATGTATGGTAAAAATATATATATATATATATAGTAAATGAATTTGGAGTAATATCTTGTAGTGCATATTCAGTGTTCGATAAATGATTAATTAATTTGCTTGTTGTATTCTTACCTTGTAAACGTAATAAAGAGATTTAATCGAAACACTCAACCCGTGTATAATATCAGAGCATAACATGTCTTGATGTGTGATACTTTTACCGTAGAAGACACTGAAAACTATAGAATGAACTTAAACTCTGCACTTGATGGAACCTCCTAGTTTAGGTAAATAAAACCCCTAGTTGGAGTTTACCATCATAGTCATCATGTTTAGCGACCTTGTCGTGAACCCACCTTTTAGAAATTACATGGTCCAACTTTATCCAGAGTATGTGGTTTCCTTCTAGTGTTGGTAACCGTGAGGAGAATGTCCTCTCTTCAGTTCTGACACCGTGGTTGAGTGGTGAAGACCACCTTGGAAGTCACCTTATGAGTCCTTGTTCGAAGCAACAACTATTCAGTGTAACCTTACCATCCATGGGGTAAGTAGGGTTAGTACTCCCTTAGTATCCTTTTGGATTGTCAGGTCTTGTGAGATAAGATCTAGAAATTAACTTCTTCATTGAATGAATTGCTTGTGGGACCCAGATGACATCAGGGAGCTAGTGAAAAAGTTGTACTATCACTTAAAATCTTGTTATTAACCTCTTTTGATCATCTCAGCTAAATGTCTTATCTTTGGCTTGTGACAATATAGTGCCTTGATCTTTCACGGATATTGTATAGGATAAATATGTTTTTGAACCTTAATCTAATCTATAATGGGCGTAAAGCCCGAGTGAAAATTGGAATTAAACTAAACCATAGTTGATTAGGAGGTTAACTTGTGGGTAGAAAATTATAAGTAACTCTTTGCAAAACAAAAATTATTTTGAAAGATGTTGACTTTAGAGAACCCAAGAAACTGAAATTTTGTCCCGTAATACCTTGTTATGTCCTTTTATGGCATTAAGAAATAAATAATATTTCACATGTGGAATCGTGAAATGCAGAAACATGGGACCTTACCTTGAACACAAATCACTTGGGGTTCATGTGTAGTTTATAACGCTTCCAACCATGTACTTCTCAAGATGGCAGGCAAGTACTTTCGTAACTCTTTTTTGTAAAGTGAGGGTAATAATGAGACCAGAATGTGGTGAAATAGTAAAGTATATAAGAGAAAAAATAATATTTGAGATTAGGAATAATGCCACTCTTGGAGTCCTTATAACTCAATTAAATATTTTCATGTGTTCGAAGAATATGAGTTTCCATTGGTGAGATCAAACTTGAGAAAAAAACAAAAGATATATATATATACATAATCTAAATACAATTTCTTGTTGTAGGAATGTTGAATCGGGAAATAAAGATACCGTGATCGAATAATGTTTATGGGAAAAAGGTATCTTGAATCTAAACCCCCTTAAATCCTAATATTGCTTTCTGGACATCAAGTCAGATTCACTTGAGTTGTAAGGGTAACATGTAGACATTGAATAAACGTTTGAGAAGCATTTTCTTAACATAAGAACAAGATAATTAAAGTACTTTATATGCAATTTGAATTATGCCAAATAAGTATGTAAGTTATGGAAATTTCTGTAAAGGATAAAAATCCAACTTAAAATGGTCAAACTGTAAATTAAATGTGGAATGAACTTAAGAATCTGTAGGTGGAAAAATGAGAAAATTATCCTTGCTCAATAATGTTCTTGGAATGTTAATCGTAACTAAGATGCAATTAATGAAATGATGTGTTGTGGGTTTTCCAATCCTTGAGTCCTTTTCTTGTGGTTGGGTCATTGCTAGTATTCATTCATTGGGAAAAGTGTGGCATCGACATGTCTATGGTGTTGTCATGTGTCTATGTGAGTCGATGACTTGTAAGTGTCGTATGCGTCTTTGAGTTTTCTTTACTTGGAGCCCTTGTGGCATTGTGTAGTGAGCAATGTAAGTCAAAAAAATTATCTTGGTATTTTTATTGTTGTTTTTGTGTGTGAAAAATTGGGCATTACATTTTACTATGTTCATCTCACCTTTCCAACCAAATGACTATTTATAGCAGGGGCTTGTGATACCACTTACTATTTTTAGTAAATGTCAATTGCGAGCCAAGATGACTTTTTCGATGACTTTACCTGTGATACTCCCTCCGTGTTCACTTATTTTTTCATATCCTCTTCAAATGGTGGATTTCCCGTAAGTAACAAACACCTATGCAAGAAAGCATGCTATTTTTAGGAAGTGTGCCGCAGATGTCAGGATGTGACAAAACAAGTCTTAAAACTTTAGGTTTTATTCTGGGGTTCCACGCTCCGTGTTTGAGTAACTCCTTTGTGTAAACAAGTGGGAAAATGATATTTTCATGTCTTGGGCATAATATCGACAAAAAACACAACCCTCCATATCCCTAAAAAAAGGGTTTTCATGGCGCAAAAACTAGCTCACGGGAAACTATATTTTTCAACGATCATTCCCTCCAATTTTCATGTAATTTCAACCACTGGAACCCTGAGAAGTGAAGAGGTAGCTCGCTGTCTTTTCACATATGTTCTTCATGTGACAGGGAAGTGTACTAAAAAAAAACACAGCCCTTCATATCCCTAAAAAATAGGGGTTTCATGGTGCAAGAACTAGTTCACTGGAAACTAAATTTTTCAACGATCATTTCCCTCCAATTTTCAAGAAATTTCGCCACTGGAACCTTGACAATTGAAGAGGTAGCTCGCTGATTTTTTCCATTACTATGTCATGGTGGCCATTAATGGAGCTTGAAATTGAAGGTCTGGTTTTTCCTCTGTTTGTGAAAAAAATTATTTCTGATGTGGTTTTTTTCGTCTGGTGCTTCACGTGAAATCTTACTTCAATTCGACAACCGGTTTGATGGGAAATCCCACTTCTTTCTTTGTTGAGATGGAAAGGAGATTTCTTCATTGTGAATGATCTATTGCACGAGAGGAGAGTTTGAAAGTAGTTTTTGATGGTCTTGGATAGAGGAAAAACATAAAAAAATGGTTTGTTGATTCGTGCACTAGTTTGCAAGATTTTTGTGAATCTTTGTTTTTGGCTATGGAGATTTTCTATTGTTCTCTTTGTTGTTCTTTGTTTCTCCTTCTTTGTTTTCTCAAACTTCCTTCTGAGACCTATATTATTTCATGGAGTGAAGGAGAGTATTGTTGTGACAGGTCTAGTTTGAGGTTCAGCAATGGTGGATTGATGGCAAGGAGGTTGCAGAGGAAGAATGGAGATATGTCTTGTGCATGGGAGTGGAAGTAGTTAGAAGCAGGGAAGCAGGTAAATATTTGAATTTTTAAAAACATACTGAGAGAGGGCTGAGTGCATTTTCATGTCCTTGATGTCCCTCACCTCAAATGGACATGAGGGAAAATAAATTTCATGGTAAGCAAGGAGTCTGACACATGGTGTTGATTTGGCAACATGGAGTGAGTGCACAAAAATCAGCTTTAAAGCACTGATGGGCTGAAAGTGGGTCAAATGGGTGACCAAAACCCTCTCCTAGAGGGTTGGGAACATTTTCCAAGGTCTAATTTCCTAGACCTATGAGGGGCATGAGGGACATTAAATTACATGGTGGTCCTGGATATGACACATGTCGTTAATCTGACGGCAGTAGGAAATTTGAGCTCCAAACTGCACCTGTGGGGTGAACCGGGAAATGCTTATGGTCATATGGGGTTCTACAGAGGTCACATGGGGGCTGGGAGAATTTTTACAAGGTTGATGTACTTGACCCTCAGGGACATTAGGGACATAAAATCCCACCAGGCTCTTGGAGATGACACGTGTCCTCCAAAATTTGGCTAAGTCCTGAACTTGCTCTAAGAGGACAACTTGCGACGATGATAAATTGAACTCCCAATGGACGTTTTTGGATACATTTTATATGAAATTAATTGGAAATATCATTTTGAATCCAATGGTGTGGGTATCATGTCTTGATTCTTCCATTTGATCTCTTAAAAATCATAATTTTTTATTTGGTACTCCACTTGTGCATGAGAAAAACTACCTGCAGACCTGATGCATCAAAGTGTTGTGAAAAATATGATTTCACCATCATGTAGGGATTGGAATTATATTTCTAGAGATGTTTATTTTTCTCCTAACTCCATCCAGAGATCCCAGAATCACCTTTGAAGCTCAGTGATTGTTTTGGCTTGTGCACTAACTAGGCCTGTGAACCCTAATTCTACCAAAACTACCCCAAATTCTCTGAGCCCTTCAAAATCTTCCTAAATCACTTCCATGATGTCATAAGACCTTTAAATCACCTCCATACCTATTTTTTTATTTTCTACTCTGCTCTATGGGGTTGCTCCAGTCCTAGGAAGGCCAGTGATAGCCCTTCACACAACTATTTGCAGCTTGCAACTTTTGATGAACTCCTAACATCACCTAGGGGGAACAAATGGAATTTCCTAAATCACCTAGGGGATGAGATAACATTAGTCGATAGGAGGTCACTTGGCCTAATTGGATAGACTGGGGTTTTTGGAATGATAGTACTTGAAAAAATTGGTACATGGGTATCATTGTCATGCTTGGAAATTGTAAATTTCCCTATTACACATTTGCAAGACAATATATGGGTCTAGCTTGGGGACATGACATGCACTAAGTGCAAAAAATACATGGCATGAAGAATCCCATAATCTCAACTTTAGACCATATAATCCATTGACCATATCCTTATCTCAACTTACAAAGAGAGAGAGAGAGGAAGAAGGAAACACACAACACATGTAAAAAGGAAAAACACACTAACAATCACCTCTACAAGGGGGACAAACCACTTTCATTGAACCATTTTTTATTCCTCAAAATTTACTCCATGGAAGAGGAAAACAAAATGATTGATACAACTACGAAGCCATTAATTGGTTCTAAAAAACTAGTTTGGAAGCCTCCTCCTCGGTTGGTTATGAAATCCATGTGCTTTCACATTATATGATACACTTAAAGTAGAGGAGTGAGCCTACATGAGCTTCTTGATTCTCATGCATCTCACTTATAAATTCCATCACTTCATATTATTTGAAATCAATTTCATAGTGTTACTTGCCTCCCATGTTTATCCATATAGTTGATTCTCCATCGAGCATCTCATCAGAAAAGCTGATTTTTGTTCCAACCTTGGATATTATGAGTTAATTTCTTTCCCATGGGTCAATGCCTATGACATCTTCTCCATGAGAAACACTTGATTCATCCTTTATCTCTACTCCATTTTGAGGCATTTGATACCGACACGGGAGGATCATAGGAAAACTCATACTTAAATGTCCATTTATGAGTGAAGAGATTAAGAATTGGCTTTGGGTATTTGTAACTTCTAAGCATCCAATATTTCTTGCATGGATTTATGCTTGATGGAAAAATCCATGCAAGAAAAAGCTCCTCTTTGCATGCCTTTGAAGAATGAAAGCTCAGGAAACTATGATAAAGGGATTACCTCATCATTTTGGGAATTGTTGCACTTATGATCCTTCATCAAAAAGAGCTTCATCTTCATAGGTCTCAAAATTCCTTGCTTCAACTCTTCATCATGGAAAGATTCTTCATCTTCAAATGGGGAAGAAAATATCTCCATTTCATTATTTCATCCATCAACCATTAGCTCTAGAGTGGCATCATATTTTTCATATTGCCTTATCTCGATATGGCCAACCTTCACATTGGTTGAGGCTTCCAAATTAGCTTCATGCTTATCTTCATATTCATGGCTGTGCATCAAGAGTTGCCGAGCTTGGGGTCCTTTGTTTCTTTCGTGGCTCTCGATGTAAATATGTGAGATTTGTTTCAATCCTTTCACGAGATCATCAGCAAGCTGATTTTGTCTCTCCATAGATGACCTAGCTAAGATCATCTTCCTCCCCATATGGGAATGAGAATAACTCCTCATTTTGGATAAGCATATAAGCTGATTTTTATTCTTGATAATCATCAAGAACCATTTCCTCTTCCTCATGTACCAAGATCATCTAGTAATTTGGGGCTGCCCTCTTGTAGCTCGAATCTTCTCAATACTTCTTCAAAATCTACAAATCTCACATTAGAAGGCATGTATGGTCCATTCAATATGGAAATATCCTCTTCCTCCTCGGTTGTCACAAAGTGATTCAGTCACATTATGGTACAAAATTTTATCTTTTGGGCTTTCAAATATAAGTGAGTTGTACCTCATCTTCTTTTCGGAAGAAATTTCTCCATGTCTCCATTTGTGTGGTTTTGATGACCAATTCATCTAAATTTTCCCTCCTAAGAGAGAAATTCCAGGACATTCCGAACGAGGTTGAGATCTATACCAAAATCATGTTGAAACTTTCTTATCTAGAAATATTGCAAAATTTGTCTATGCATCTTTGTAACCTTCCCTATAAGTGGGATTTGAATCTCAAATAATAACAAGAGACACCAGGTGGAGTCATGTTGAATTTGAGAGATTTGGTGACAAAATAGGCATCATGTTTTCTGGGCACCATAATTTATTATGCAATTTTTAGTACATATTCTCCAACAAGGAGGGAGACATAAAAAGGTTCAACCTTATCATTCTTTGATCCACTCAAAGAAAGAATTTTCTGTGAGGGAGGTGTAGGTGGGTTTGGTAGCATTCCTTTAGAACATGGTGGATGGGTGTTTTCAGAACTTTTATTCCGACAGGTGAGAAACAACAAGAAGCGGCAAAGAGTTAGATTTTTTTCAAATTTTGGAGTTGGGGTTGGGAAAAATTTTGAGTCCTTGATGTCACTTAAGAATTAAGGGATGAAAGGGACATAAAATTTCATGGCACCTCATCGCGACACTTGGCAGAGATCCAAAGGTGGAGTGTTTGGGCCAAAAAGTTGAAAAAAACACCGGGTGCTGGAAGTTGATCATATGAGGAAACAAGAGGAATTCCTTGGGCTGGTTGAATTTTTATGTCCCTCATGTACCTCAGCACCAAGGGACATGAGGGTCATTAATTTACATGATGCGCTTGGTGTTGACATTTGTCATGATCCGAGTGAGTGAAGGGATAAACTCTGGTAAGCACCTGGGCGCTGAACTGGTGATCTGGGAAGTTCCATGTGTGACCAAAGGGATTATTGGGTCTGGTTGCATTTTTATGTCCCTCATGTCCCTTATCTTGAGGGAATAAAGGGACATGAAATTGTGCCAGGATCCTGGAGCTGACACATGTCCTCATCCAAATTTGACTAACTGTGAGAACTTACCTAGAGGGCAACTTGAAACGATGATATCTTGAGCTCCCGATAGAATTTTTTTAGTGAAATTTTATATTAAATTGATTTAAAATGGAATTATTACTCCAATGGTGGGAGTATCAGATCATTAACCATCCATTTAAGCCCTGAAAATTAGGATTGTTGATCTGGTCCCTTACTTGTGCCTAAAAAAAACTAGTTATAAACCTATTGCGCTAAAGTGTTGTGAAAAATATGATTTCACCATCTTGTATATATTGGAATTAAATTTCAAAATATGTCTTTATTGATCCCAAATCCATCTGGATCTCATAAATCACTTCCGAAGCTCAGCAACACTTTTGACTCGTTTCACGCCTAGGCTTGTGAACCTTGTTTTTGGTGAAATTGTCCTAAATCCTCCAAATATTTCCTCAACCTTCCAAAATAACTTCCATGATGTTTATATACCTTCAAATCACCTCCATGTTGGATTTGGATATTTTGTTCCACTCCTGTGCGTGCATCCGTCTTGGGAGGACAAATGGTAGCCCTTCCAAACATTGCCCCAAAAATAACAATTTTCAAGAACTCCTAAAATCACCTAGGTACTTGAGTTAACATCATCTAGGAGGTCATTAGATTGACCGGTAGACCTAGTCATTAGATTGGCCCAGGTAGACCTGGGGTGGCTCGGAAGGATAAAAGTTGAGAATTTTGGCGTAGGGGTATCATTGTCATGCTTGAAAATTGTCCATTTTCCCGTTGTACATTTGCATGACAACAAGTCCCTAAGACTCATCTTCAAACTCACATAATTTCAATGACATTTTCAAATAAATAAGAGACAACTTATCTAAGCATTAACCATCAAACAATGATAAAGTCATTGGCAAAAGGTGTGAAACTTTACACTTTAAATTTGATATATAAAGATATTGTCATGCCTAGTATGAAACATGTTACACATTTTTATTACTACACTCAGGCTCACAAAAATTATTCTAAAAAAATTAAAATATTGCAATTTTTTTCATACGTATAAGAAAAATGAAAAAATATTGTGGGTGCTTGTGAAGTAGTATAATTCTTGTGTATCATCATGTACCATATATATTGTTACTCCAAAAGTAATCAACAAGTTTCCACCTTTTACAAATTTCATCACACATATAAGATGGGGATAGATGGATAAACAATGCACATTATTCAACACTTCATTTTAAACATACAATGAAAATTCCATCCACTGCCCTCTAAATCTAACAGTAAAAACCTACAGAATGGAGTCAATAGGATCAAGCAAGGCTAAGATTTCGATTGACAAAGGTGGATTAGGTGACAAAATCCAAGACATTGGATCAATGTCGAATAGCCTACTGTTGTAAGCCCACAAAGGAAATAAGTGAATTAAAAGTTTGAAGCAGGAGATATTCACTTTAAGGTGGTTCCTAAAAATATGTGAAGCTCGATGTAAATAAAATGAGAGGAGAATCTTGGACTTGAATGGATAGAATAAAATACACAAGTGCTACTACAATGAAAACCGATACATTTTAAAATTGTCTAAAGTAAGAAATTCATTGTAAAATGTTTTTAAAGTTTTATACTCACGTGCGAACAAGCTTAAGGGAATCTCGTTTCATTACTATTACATGTTTGTGTATGATTTCTTAGAAATTGTTTAAAACCAAAAATAAATCATATAGGAACCATAATAACCAATGAAACATTGCAACAAAAAAGTTACAAGTTTACCTTGAATCATATTCTTTAGGTTGGAAGCCCCAATTTTTGAAAAATTACAATATACCTAAAATTTTAGGGGTTTAGGATTCCTTTTTTAATCAAAATTTGGTTTCACGAAGTTGAATGAATATAGAATTATATGTATAAAATGGATGTTCCCTTTAAAATAGGAGACTTACTTTTTTAAATAACAAATTTTAGTAACTTTTAAAGAAGGGGCATTAATTTTTCCCATGAACTTAAAGATTTATTATCATCATGTCAAAAGAGTAATTTTTTTTTTAAGAGTTTTAAATTTGATAGGAATGTGGACCACTTTTTTTGCATGTAATTCTTAAAATTCATCGCCATAAATTTCTTAGCACAAAAATATTGTGATATATTCATGGGACCATGTGTAACGCCGCAAAAATGACGTTCTAGGAACTCGCTTCAACCTAACACTTAACCCAAAAATGTGACTAATTTTTTTTTTAAGTTATAAAGATGTTAAAGGTTAAGGTACAAGGATGTTACAAGGGTACTTAACCTTTAGGGTTCATTAATTTACTTACACTACTTAGCTTAGTTTTACGATTGAAGAAACAGTCGAGTTGAAAGTTACATGTTAGCACAATTATCTCTAGGGTACATTTGTCAATAGTTCTATAGGAAGATAACAAGGTTTAATTCACTTAATTAGATATTTTCTTCGATTCAATTTGGTTCAATCCTAACAAGGTTAACCTTATGCCAATTTATTAAACTCATTACTTTAATAGCTTAAAGGATCCTTTAATAAATTTCTACACACACTAAGGGTTAAAAAGGAACATCACACCCCTAGGCAATTAAATGGCCCCACTCACCCATCTACACATACCCTTAAGGATTTTAAATTAAACATTTAAATTACATTTATTCTTAATAAAGGTAGGGTCAATCCTCCACCCTTAGATCAAATCCATCCTAGCCAGTAGATCCTAGGGTTCTAAACTTAACCCTAAAATCCTTATGAAGGTCTACTAAAACCTTTTCTCATTCTATTCTTCTCATTTGGTTCATTTTATTTTGTTAAAATTTTCATGTTGGAGAGGAGAAAGCCATGGGAGCAAAAAGGAAGGAGCCATGAAGGATTCTACAAGAAAATTTAGTCTAGGCTTAGTTTAGTTTTAGTTTTATTTATGTAATCTATTTCATTTAAAGATTGAGAGGGGTTTCCTCCTCCAATTTGGTTTTCATTTCAAGGTTATTGTGTATTGGGTTTTAAATTTGGGGCAAACCCTACCCCTTTTATTATGAATAAAAGAATGCTTTTAGATTCACCATTTGAGTGTTTGTTTGTTCCATTCCATAACATTTCTCTTTATTTTACTTATTGGTAGTAATAAGTTAAATTTTACAACTTAGGAATTAGTGAAATTTGGTTAAATTTCATGCACAAGCGTGGGTCCACGGAATTCTATCATAAGTGATAGGACCGCTGCCCAGAGTAGACCGTGGTAGTTCTAGGACCGCCACCCTACTAGGATGACAAATAGTGGACCACCCTTTGAAAGTCAGAGTGGCGGTTGTGAAACCTGTCACCGCCCTACTGAGCGGTGGTTTTGAGACCGCCACCATATAGAGCTGAGTGGTAGTTGTGGGACCTTCGTTTCGCATAGGGTGGGCCTTATTTCTAAAAAAATAAAGCCTTAATGTTGAGAATTTTACAAAAACTAAAGTTGCTAAAGGGTGTAAAAATGCATTTTGAGTTGTCTTTATTCATTTTAAATCTCTAGGATTGAGATTTGTTCCTCATTTACTCATTTCTTAGTTAAGTCTATTCATTTTAAAGTGTTTCCATTTCTAATAAAATTCATCTACTTATAAGAATAATTTCTATTTGCATAACTAGGTTCTTTCTTCCATTACATGAGCAAGAAGGGAAAATAAATCAATTTCATTACTTGTCATTTCCTTGATATAAAATCAACATTACTAAATGCAATATAATCTAACTTATTTTCCTCTTCATTTCAATACAATGTTCATACATTCAAAATAGCCATAATAACTTTATTTTCCATACAATGTTATTTTGTAAACAAGTTCAACTTCTTACTATTTCTATTTTTCCTTCTTTCCTATTTTCAATAAACACAACTCTATAATGAAAGTAAACTTTCCTTTCCATTGCTATAACTTAAATCTTTTAACACAACACTACTTTTCTCATAATACATCCAAAATTCCAACAAGGAGAAAATACTTTCTTTTATATTTGCAAAACTAACTCTATAATATTCACAATGAAGAAGACTTCCTTTTCCATTTCCTAACTAAACCATACAAATCTTTCTTTCTCTTTTCAATATACAAATATTAAATGTAAACTCCTTTCTACAAGATTACAACAATGTTCTCCACTTGATGTGGGAATTCATACAAAAGTAAATACAAGAATGAAATACATTATTACAATTTCTTCCACTCTAGGTGGGTAAAATACAAGAAAGTTTCACATGGCCACCAACAAGACTCCATTCTCCAACTCCAACAAGATAGCTCCTCCAAGATTTTCTTGACTCACAAAAAAATAAGGGGAGAGGCAACGCTCTCCACCCAACCAAGATACCCAATGGAGAGGAGAAGCCATCCTCCCCATTGGCCCCCGAGCCCCAACCACATTACAATGGGAGAATATTTCAACTCATGGAAACTACTAGCTTCCACAATACTTAACAAATAATTTCACATTCATTCCATTTACATACAAACACAACAACAACTCAACAAGAAGAAAATCAATCAAAACAACAATATAACAAGGCTTATCAAGAAAGCCAAAAGAGTAAGACCTATGGGGAGGCCACTTATGCCTCCCAATGGGAATGGGTGCCCACCTAAAAGCCTCCAATGCAAAACACAATATCCCCTACCAACTCTTATGCCTCCCTCAAGTACCCCTTATACCTCCATACACTCTTATGCCTCCCTCAAAACTCTTATGTCTCCCTCATAATAAGAACAAGAAGAATGCAAGCATTCCTCATACTAGGTGGGGCACCCAACCCAAACTCCCTCCTCAAGAAAGTGATCTCTTATGCATCCCTATAAGAAAATCTCCCCATAGTCTCCTCCCACTCCCAACTTAGGCAATCTACCCACACCCAACAAGCATTCCAAAGAGACAACAACACTCAACACAACATAAAAACACATATAATAAAACAAATACCATAATTTAAACTAAGTTGAAGCTCCTACCTCTCCATGGTAGAGCTTGTTCCAAGTATGAAGTTCCAAGCCTCTCCAAAGACCAAGCAAGCATCCAAAAAGCTCCAAAATCCACAAACTCTCTCCAAATCCTCTTACTCTCCAAAATTCAAGAGACTAAAAATGACCATCCAACCCAAAAAAACAAGCAACACAGATTCAATAAATAGATAAAGGAGAGGGAGGGATGATGTGGCTCAAGTAGGATTCCATCTCATTTCCTCTCTACTCCACATCACTTGGTCAACCTCATATTCCAATTCACAATTAATAAGTGGTTGGAGGAATGACAAGAACCTTACACACTCCATCTAAGCCCACTCCCCCAAAGGACAAAATTAAATATTTGAAAGAAAGTGCAATTAACATTTTACCTTTTTATCCCCACAAAACACCTAAAAGAGCCTAAATTTGACCCCCCAACCCATAGGTAGGGTTGGCATGGGCATTTAAGAGGTGTGAGACAAGTTTGACTTGTCCCACAAGCTTCCAAATTTGGCCTCTAAGGCCAAATTCGAGTTTCCCATGAAGGATAGAGTGTGCTACACTCAAAAATCAAACATACTTCACTCAACACAAAATCCAAGAGTAAATCAATTCTAATAAATGAACTCCTTTTTTAGTCACATCTTTAATTTTTTAGAACAAATTTAAATTAACTTAATTAAAACACTACAACCCATGAATAATGAAGGGGTAAACATATATCCAAAATCTAAATAATAAAACATGTAAAATTTCATTACTAAAAGAAAACACATACCGACATGATAAAAGGGAAATTAAGACAAAACAACACATGACCGCTAGGTCACAATTTTCCCCTAACTAATTAATTGTAACACACACACAATAACATGTTGCCATGGTGACCCTAGTTGAATTCTTCTCGAATTCTAATGTGGTTGGTCTCTAATCCCCGATGTTGTTGTGAATATAATATACCGAAAAATAGAGAATATCCCCATATTAAAACATTCATGTCAAATATGTAATATAAATCTGAAATCAACTATATACGAATTAATATCATCTATGCAAGATACGATATCACTAAATTTTCTAGCACATTTCCATTCCACATTTTATCCACATCAAAACGATCACAACATTAATCCAATTATCAAAGGTCTACTAAACATGATTAAATATATCACATGTCAGAAATACAGATAAATAATCATGTCAAAAATATATCAAGATCAACATCAAATGTCTCCAATGTCCATATGCATCATATAAGAATCAAATCAATAACAATTCAATATCTCTGATATCTACTAGCATGCTAAATCAAAACTATAATATAATCATAAGTGTAGTCGACAGTATCGGAAACAATAATAAAAAAGGTGTCGAAGGGAAGTGGGCACTACACCATGAAATTAGAAAAGGATCCTACATTTTCTTAGCTTTACCCACCGAGAAAATAGAGGAACCCCTCTATGGGATCATAACCTATGTAATTTTGTTTCAAACTTGTACTATAAATATTGTGATTAGGATTTTATTTGAAACTCTACATCATAATGACACCCACAATATCCT
Organism: Taxus wallichiana var. yunnanensis; assembly: GCA_018340775.1. Lineage (NCBI taxonomy): Eukaryota > Viridiplantae > Streptophyta > Pinopsida > Cupressales > Taxaceae > Taxus > Taxus wallichiana. Next base: position 871,269,738 of record CM031240.1, read on the forward strand.
TTTTGTGCGTTTCAATAACAACTTTTTGTCCAAATATAGCTCAATAGGTTTAATGTTAAACAAGAGCTCTAAGGGAAATTTCAAAATAATGAAATTTTAATTGATATCAGTAGTGTTGTTCTAGTTTGATTTATTCTTCCTAGTTTATTTTGTTTTGAAAACTATTGTAATTTTTATAACATTTTTAATTTAAAAAATATGAGTGAAAATTTCATAAAAAGGTCAAACTTCAGTAAAAATAATTTTGAGTATGGTTGGATTTGGTGTTGTAGCTTATATTGTAGACATGTTGTTAATTTGGGGCAACTTTGCCTTTGTTAGAAGAAACATGAAATCTCTAAACTAAAAATATCAAAATACGAAATGCTAAAATAAGAATAAATGATTTCAATATATTGAAGCACCCTAAAAACCCAAAAAGTTAAAACCTAAAATTTGAGGACTCCAAAAATGAAACACATAAAAATTGAATCCTGAAATATTTGAGCCTAAAAGCCTTTAAAATTCTAAAACCGAATCCCCACCTCCCCCAATGACGAATCTACAAAAACACACTTTAATACCTAAAATAAGAACTCAAAATCCCAAATCGCAAATCCACTGAAAAACAAAAATGTTGATTGAAATAAACCATCCCCAAAAATTGAAACTTGAAGGAAGAAACCCAAATAACTAAATACCTAAACATAAAACATCCTTAAAACATTGGAAACTATAAAACCTTGAACCCTTAAAATTGAAATCCATGAACTTGAAAATCTAAAAAATATTGAAGTCCAAATCCCAAAAATTGAAACACGAAAAACTCAAATCGTAAATCTCAAACTCAAGAACATTAAAAATCAAAGGTTGAATGTGAAAAGTAACACAGAAAAGTGATACTTGAAAAATACAAACTCAAAGACATTTAAAATCTGAAAAAAACTTATACTTGCTAAATAGGGAATACAAAGATGCCAAAGTAAAAATCTAAAGTTTGTAAAAAACATTTTTATTTGTGCCCCAATGGCTTTGTGAAATCCTGAATCCTTTCCCTAAAATGTAGTTAAATAGGGAGGAAGCTTAAACATAGATGCATAAATTATTATTTTTGTGATAAAACACTTACAAATAAAAGTTTGTAAGAAAAACAATTTTATTTGTGCCCCAATGGCTTTATGGGGCTACAAATCCTTTCCCTAAAATGTAGTTTCTTAGAAATTTTAGGAGCTTTGTTGGATTTTAGCAGCATAAATTATTATTTTTTACATGATACCACACTTACCAAATAAATAGAAGCACTGGCACCGAGAATGGGACTACGTTCTTGGAAGAAGGCATTTGCCTATTGAACCAACAATTGCTTGCACTATAAAATATGACCCACTCCACTTTTTGATGACCCAAAAAGTTCCAAACGCCATCCATTTTGTTTACTTGATGAGATAACATAGGATTTACTTCAACCATTGAGTGTTGTAGATGCAATGTATGCCATTGTAGTTGCAGAAAAACATATACAAGATAAATTGTATTGCATTGTTTTTCAAGGAACCTATCATGGTTGGACAAAGCACACAAGAAATACCCCAATGCAATCACATTTTTCATTATTCATGCATCCATGGAATTCTTATCGGTTAAAATACACTAAGGGGTGTCTTATTTGTTCTAAGAAATTGCCAACACATATTAATAATGAAAAATATGGTAGGGATATTGAATGATGGTTAGTGATCATGAATGTTTCAGTTGTAGTGAAACAAACTTGTGATCTGAGAGGCAATTCCTTTGCCAACATGTCATATCCTCACAAAGTTACAAACCTTCTTAATGATGGTTTTTTTATTTTCAAATTCTTGTATGTCTACTTAGTTTCTAGAGGATTTACCTCTAAAATTAGATGGAGTGACATCCTCATCAATATGAAAAACATAATAATTATCATCCCCACCATTTCAAATATCATAAATATGAAATACCATATGTGCAATATTAGATTCAACATATGATAAATTAGAACTCTCGTTTGTTTTACATTTTCATTAGTACTATGGAATAAAACAATATTTATATAAATTTTTTTGGTGAAAATGGGTACACCTTAGATTGATAATGCCCTTTGTGATATATGTGTTCCATCGCAGAATAAAAAGGCTGCGAGAAAATTCCTTTGTCAAACATTTATTCTCCCTATATTACCTTCTTCATCTCAACTCGTCTCCTTGTAATATTTTCCTTTACTAGTTTAAGTTTAACTTTTTTAATGCATATCTTTCAATATTTCTACTCTACCACTCAATACAATTGTTAGTTATATCAATTTAATTTTTTTTTTTAAATAATTCTAAACTACACCATATAACTAAGAGATTACAATTTTCTAGATTACCTTATTAAAAATATGAGATCTTTCAAATAAAAGTTGTACAAAAGCTTCAATTTTAACCTCCCAAATCAACTTTAAAAAAGAAGGAAGACACATCACATGGCATGGGGTAGGGCATTGTTGAATGAGGACACATGTAGTATTATCATATTTGTCACTCCAAATATTGAATATAGTAAAATTTAAAATGAGATATGTAGCCAACTCGGATGCATAAAACACCCGATCCAAAGTAATTTGTTGCTTTACAATGGAAATAGGGGTATCGATTCGCACATTAAAAAAGGAAGGCACCCCTTTCTTTTTTAGTTGAGGACCGGGACAGTTCAATTGTGACTTTGATTTGATTAGTCGGGGGACGGGGGTGATTTTTCAAATGACGAGTAAAGGAAATTGATAAAATATAGAGATATTGTGAATTATTGTCAGTATTATTGAGTAATACATATATTAAACCGAGAATAAAATTAAATAGGGGACATTCATGATAGTTTAGGGTATTGATATTAAATAAACAAAAGACTTACAAATAAATTATAGGAATGTCGATTGGTATTCCATTAAAAGTATTTGTTCTAGAATCATGAAAAATGTATAAATGACTACCCAATTTATTGTGCGGGGAGGAAGATAAGACCAATGATTCTATTAATGTGACATCCAGAAAAAGGTCCGACATTTGATAACATTCCAACATTAGACAATTTACTTAGACTAAGTGTTGTAACATGCTCTCTCAAGTGAGATAATAGTAAAAGGTAAGACCAAGGTAATAATTGGACATTGTGAAGCAAAAGAGGAAAATATGGAGCTCCTTATTTTAATGAACTTCAACTAAACATTTCAATGACACAGAGTAACATGCTTGAACCTCCAAAGTTATCATTATGTATTTTTCAATCAAATTAGACAATTGTCATTATGAGATCATAAAAATCCACTTTAGTGATTGTGATATGCATGCTACAATACATATATATGTTTATAAGTGAGGCAAGTCGAGCTCAAAATTTGTCTTGTTTCGTAGGGCTTTGGGGATGACCATGATTTTTCTTTTATATTCTAGTAGGCGATATGAATGAAATAACAGACCAACTCACCAAACATCTAACACTTGACCAAATTAACCTTGAAAATTCTAGATTCCTTTGCCTTTAATGTGGTCCATAGAAAGTCGTGGACCCCTCTTTCTTGTTGGGCTCCTCTACTATAATTGGCTTGCTAATGTTGATACACATGCCACAATTAGTAGTAGCTGAGAGGTACAATAAAATTATAATGCTCTGCAGTTGCCACACAATGACGTGACAATTACATCCATGTAATCATGAGGCGATCTAGATTGGGCCCCAATAGATGTGTATCCATTCAGATTATAAGTCACCACATGTTGTAGTGAATGGGAGGGGTTCGAAAGTGCATGAGGGAAATACTTTGTTTTTTTGAAAAGTATGTTGACCAGATGTCTACACCGCCATGTGTCCTTTGTGAAAAGAAGTAATTTCACCAAATTCCAATTTCTTGTCCTTTACCTAAACTAGCTCCAATCCTTGCATAATACGTAGCTCTAGTTGCTATTCCAGTAAGAGTAGCGGAACTGCCATGTGTTTCTTGTATTGTCCTCAAAATTCAAGAGAATCCCCTTGTTGTTGGAATTCACATCCAGAGGCATATGTTTCTCCGTGTGTTGTTTCAGAATCTCAAATTAGTTCATTTTCCTGACGTCGTTAAACATGTATGAATTTCTGACCAAGAAGAAGTAGCCACTGAGAATAAACCACCAACTGATTGTATGACCTATTTACCATCCACGTATGAAATCAAATATGTAAATTCATCAATTACAAAAACAATGGCACACATTAACATCCGATTCAACAGATTAGATCATTTTGATGGTCACCCAGGTGACATGGTTGAATCTTTTTTGTCAATGTAAACTATTCCAATTTTTTAATATAATCACACCTTCAACATAATAAGGATCACTTAACGGCCATTTTGGATTCGTACTCTAATGTTATAATAGAAATATTGTCGGTCAAACATTAAGGTGGAGAAAGATAGAAATCAAAAGAACTGAGAAGACGGCAAATCAATAAGTGGAATTCAATAAATAGAAATGAAAACAATTCCAATCAAAACACAAGAGATATAACAATTTAAATCCACCTTAACACGTCAAAATAAAAAGATCATTTTTCATACTATGCTAGGTGGTATTGAATGTAACCTATCTTATAGAAATAATGCATTTCCTAACGAAAACAACATATATATCCCCACGTGATTTATAAAGTATGCTTAACAATCAGGTCTAAAACACATATTGGACTTAATCCATAAATTAGGTAGAATGATTTTCAAGATCCCCAATCCAAAGAAATTCATGGCACTATGATAATAACACAGAAATAATGATTATTATAAATAAAAATTTAGTGAGAAGAAAATGAAGAATTTAAAATGATGTTGATTACTTCTTCACAACTAGTCTTCAATATCTTCTTTTATAGGTTACTTCCTTTTACAACTATACTTACAAGTAATCCTGGTTCTTTCCCAGGTAAACTATTTGAATAAGAAAAATATTCATTTTTTTAGAAATCCTTTCTTGATAAATGGGATGTTTAAATCAAAATGTATTTCAATTCATTTAACTAAATCAACCCTTAATATTTGTAGTGGAGTTGTTCGTATTTACAAAATAATTTTGAAGAGTATTTGGAATGTCTATATGGTAAATTCCAAACAATGATCTGACCAATAACCCACCAAAATTGTTGACACTAACTATTGCCGTAAGAAATATGCCACTTAAATGAAAAGAATCTTCAAAACTAACTTTGAGAGCAAATAAAAATTCGTAAATATGAAAAATTAAATTTTCTATAAGTATATTGAAATTAAATTTATTAATTTTTATTAATTTTTCAACAACAAACAATTTTGTAAAAACTATATAAAAATGAAATTTAAGATTAATTATTAAGATATTTACACTTTTCAGCATAAAAACATGTGTAGGAAAATTATTAACATGACTCCAAATATAATTTCCTTGGAGATTTTTTTTTCCAAATATAACAATCATATCAAGTTTTATTTGCACGCATAATCTAATTTTTAAATGGATTTTCCTATACAAAAATGATGGGGCTTAACAATTATCCATCAACAATAAAATTTACCCCATGTTCATATTTCTGATTTCTAAATTGGTGCACTGTGGTGGAATATATTGAATGTAATACATTACGTTGAATGTATCAATGTTAACAAGAGATCACTCTTATAAATCTAAATTCCCAAACAAGTCAATCTCGTAAATCTAAATTCCTAGAAATGATCATCAAAATATAACAGATACATTTAGTTGAACGTATAAAATTAAACACTCAAAAATAATACCAACTCACCAAATTGAATGCCCCTACTTAACACTCAAAAACACCAAATCAACAGCTGTTTAAACTCTTCTTTCTTAATTTTCCAAATCCAAGAACACAATCCCAAATGCTACTAAAAACTTTGCTTTTGGACAGAAGGCCAAATTAATGGAAAACTCAGACCATAAAGCACAATGTACTTGGAACTTTTCATACAGTAAAATTGGGCAAAATAATATTCTACACAAGTTAGGGATAGATCTACCTTAGACCTTTCTGTTGTACAAGCTTGGAGTGGAAGTAGTTGTTTCACTGTCCAGTGGACGAGGTTATACAGTCGGTGTGTTCGAATGATAATTCATAGTCAATGTTTAAGCGACGGGCTACTTATAACAGAATATTAGTTGGCGGGCTGTGACTTATTTGATACGGTGGTGCAGGAAGATAGTGAAGTAGAAGGCCCATACATAGAAATCTGGGCATTATATGATGCTAAAGGTATTTCTGGTCAGAGATGAGGAGGTGCAGCTTCAAAATTCAGTAACTTCAGCACTTTCCTCTTTTTGGGTCTTGAAGTTACATCACGATGAGAGCACCACAACCCTACAACTATCAATCGTTCCATTTCAACCCTTTCAAACTCTCCATTTAATCTCATGTCTGCAGCCTCCAAAACTCTGCCTTTACCATACAGATTCCATGCCCACACAACAATCCGCATGCTAAATTCTGCCAAGCTCACATCTACTGCTCATTTGTCGGACACTAATTCCAAAGCCACGGCTCCAAAGCACTAAACATCTGATTCTCGACTAGTTTTTCCCCATGCCACGCATTCAGGGATCCGATACCCCAATGTCCCTGCCGCCTATGTGGTCTGAGCCAGGTGCTCATGGTTTAACAAAGCGCTCTAAACCGAAGTCGCCAAGCTTTGCGCTGAAATTGGAATCGAGCATGACATTGTTGGATTTGACATCTCTGTGCACAACACACTGATCCCATTCTTCATGAAGGTATAGCAGTGCGCTCACTATTTCACAAGCTATTTTGTACCTCAAACTCCACTCAAGCACATGACTATTACTTTTTTCCTGTTCTTGATCTCTTGGGAAAAGATGTCTGTCCAGGCTTCCATTAACCACATATTCATACACCAAAAGAAACTGTTCTCTCTCATGGCACCATCCCAAAAGTTGAACAAGATTCCGATGTCGAACAATACTTACTTCCGAGATAAATTCCTTAATCCCCTGTCTCGACCCTTCTTTGATGCGCTTGATTGCCACAATCTCATTTGTCTATAACAGAATGCATTTGTAAACCCCTCCGAATCCTCCGTGTCCAAGCTTTTCAGTTTCGTTGAAATTGTTGGTTCCGGCTACGAGATCATCCATATTAAATCGTTTGGGAATGTGATGTAAAATATTTTGTGGGTCCATGTCTACTAATTCTTGCCTTCGATTTACCTAGATTAAATAATCACCAGTCTAATACCAACTTAAATTATTTATTCCTACTAAAAGTTTACTAGGGTCACAATTAATAGGTCTACACATCCCTTATTTTATTCACCCCTTTTAGTTTAATTAACTCCTCACACCCCCTCCCCCTTGAGCCCTAGGACTCATCAAATCTTGGCCGAGATTTTCAAGTTTTCAACTTGTCGTAAAGTTGACCTTAACTCAACTTTATCTTTATTTTCTCTCCATTTAGTTTTATTGTTTGTTTCTTCTTTGTGCAAGTTGAAGGAGCTATGGAAGACAAGGGTTCATAGTTGCTCAAGCTTATTTACTTGTATTATTTTTTTGTTTTTGTTTTTGTTTTTGCTTTGTATTCTTCTTAACCGGATACATTTTGTGGTTGGGTATATCTTATACCCATATATTTTTATATAGAAAACAAATATGCCTATAAGTGTGTGTGTGTGTGTGTGTGTGTGTGTGTGTGTGTGTGTGTGTGTGTGTGTGTGTGTGTGTGTGTTAGTTATATTAATTCCGATTTAAGAAGACATCGTATGAGAGGAGACGCGGGGGTTTTACATATTTTAGGGTGGATTGTGCAAAATCACGAAGATTTTTGGGTGTGGGGCGAGCGTAATGGAGGGGGTGTGGGATCCGTAGGAGTTGGGGTGCAGTGTGGAGGGGTGTGGTAGTGGGGTTGGGAGTTGGGAGTAGGGAGGTGTGGAGTCTGCGGTGGATGGGTGCGCGGGTTTGGGGAGGGGTTCGACCCTCCCCACATTCCATTTGATTTGTTTTAAAACAATAAAATCTTTCCACGAAACTTTGTTAAACTTTTTTATTATTATGATATGTATTTTTATTAAATTTATTATATATTATATTAATTTATTATATGTATATAAAATATATATATATATATATATATATATTTAGAATATTAGAATATTACATTAAAATATTTACTATAATAATATATTGAAAAATATATATTATGTTCAAGATATTATAGTTATATTGTAAAATAACTATAGTAAATATATTTTAACATATTTATAATATACACTATATTCAAAGAAATACCAAGTGGTAAATAATAGATTTTATTTGTAAGTGTATCAAGTTCACTCATTTATATATCACATTTAAAAAGACTAATCTAAAAGTTTTATTCACATACAATCTTAACTATAGAAGCCTTAAAATAGATTCTTAGAAATTAAAACTTTTTCATTGAAAAGTAAAATTCAATCTCTACAACTTGTTTCAGCCCATTGATCTAGAGAAGCGATCTAGAGAATCAATTCATCTTTTGTCATGGCTTGATTCCTTATTTAAAGCAACACTTGTAATATGATACATGTGAATCATTCACACTCTTATGCTATAAAGTCATTGATTTAGAACAAGATCTCATTGCTACACATGTCATAGATCCTCCTATTATTTTTTCTACTGCTACATCATCTAGTTCTTCTCCTCTTCCATCTATTGAGTGTCCTCCATGGTCTCCATCTCTTCCACCTCGCAAGAAAGTTCAATCTTCTCCATCAAATAAGTGTCCTTAATCTCCTCCACTGCGTCGATCTTCACCTAAGACTTTTGCATCTCCCCACAGGAGCCATTACACTTTTCTCATGATGTCAGGACTCATGATGTATTGCGTTATTTTATTGATAAGTGCTTGATTCACTTATCTTATAATCAACATCGTCCACCTCATCACTTACAACGTCAATATTATAAACCTTGTTACAAGTATCATCACATCAATGGCCATCGTGACAATGACTGTTGTGCCCTTCATGATAGATTACAACAATTAGGTGTGTCATTTACTTTGTCTCACGCTCTCATGAGCGGTCTATGTATCTAATTACACGCATGCGTGTTATTACTATATTACACTTATCTCCTTCACCTGCTTCTAAGGTCATCAATAGTCCACCACCACATGTCATTATTCATGCACACCCTCCATCTCATCCATCCACCGCTGCACTATATCATCCACCACGTAGTACTCCTACTACACATTGGATGCCTAAGTCATTGGCATTTGTGCTTCCCACTGTTGCATCTCCCATCATTGGCACCATTTCATTAGGCATTCAATTTGGTTCATACACTCATGTTGCTTCCATTCCACATGCTTCCACCGCTCCACGCCCACTTGGTCTTTGGTAGGATATTTTCTCACCTCACCACCGATGATGCACTCATGTTCTCATGGTTCTTACATGACTTTTAAGGGATATGTTACAATAAGAACCTCACCACATCTTTGCACTACACATTATATCAATATATCTATCTAGTGTACACTATCAACTCACTTCCTGATGACGCACTCATATGGTTCATTTATGACTACCGAGGGATCTTATATAAATAAACCTCATCATCTACACACTAGGGGGAATCATTATTCTCCTTCCTCCCCTCTTCATCATGCTAACACATGCTTAAGTACATTTTTTTGACCATCCCATTCACATAATCTTTTAAATCATTCATTTTATACATACTTTACCATTCATCACAACTCTATTCATACATACAATACAATTTTTCATCATTTATCTATCACATGGAGCAATCACACTACATATATTTCATACACTATCTATTATCACATACATTATCTCATCACTTATTCATTTATGATCACATTAAACACCATTGTCTACACAATGCAACTTCAATAGACACATATGCATAATACTCAACACATCACATATCAAAACAACACATCAACACAATACAAATCATCACATCACATATAACAACAATAATCAACACATCATACATCAAGGTATGAGTACCAATCATCACATCAGTAAACACCAAGTACAACGAACATACACCAATAGTCCATATATATATATATATATATTTCAAAAACATAGTTACAAAATACCACCACTAGGAGCAACCCCCATACATTGCTACATCGCTACATATCATATCTCATCATCATTATCACTATTTACAACTGCAAGATATCTAGAACTAGAAGCTTCACCACTCACTATATGTTGTTGGTCGTGGCCCCTATACCTCTCTATCGCCTACGTAATAAAACCAACTCAATCAATCATTGCTCCACAAAATGACCATGTAGTTCCATGAACCTCACAAATACATCATGTGCTAGGGACCTCCACCCACAACCTCTTTAGCTCATTGTGTTTCCTCTTGTGCCTCATCCCTCTTGCTCAATAGCATGGTACAGTGGCCATTTGCTGCCGCCGCCACTGGATCAAATAGATGAGCCTGCTCACTCGCAATGGCATCCACCTGCTCTAGCATAGCACCTCCTATGAGTGTATCGGTGGGCACATTTCTCGTCAATGTGTGGATGGATGTATCCATAATTAGCGACCAACTTGCTTCGGTTGTAGTCATAGGTCGACACATTAATTACTATAGACAACAATGATGATTAATCAAACAAATAAAAACTCACAAATATCACTATACTGAGATACTCACACTTTTCTATCACTATTTGCTATGCTATGGGGGCATGTGCTTTCCCCTCTACTCCCTTTACTAGCGGTGCTCCCATTGCATCGACAACAACCTGGGAGTAAAAACACCCACCGATTTTATGTCCATCATGCACTATATGTCTCGGTACACCCTACGTTATTGATGCCTATCAACTCTATCACTACATCGCCTCATCCGATCTAGGGGTACTAGCTGCGCTCCTATGGTCTCTAGTCTAGCTTCAGCCTTCCTCGGTGCCCTCATGGCTCTCACCCATATATATGGCTCTAGGGGCATATCCGAGCCATGCACAAATTTCATGATACATGCTCTCCATGAAATAGCTCCAACACCCCAGGAAACCTATCCTTTAGCTAGATAGTATGAAGTATACATCAAAGCTCCACTACAGGTAAGTGCACGAAGTTGGTGGACAATTCCATGGACATAAAAACCCGAAATAAAGGTACCGCGATCGCGGTTATTGAATTCTAGGTTCGGTAATTACCTAACCTAGTTCCGTGATCGCGGTTTATAACCACGAGCGCGGTTATAAACCGCGATGGCGGAACTCTGAGACAAAATTTAACAGTCCCGTGACTCGTTATTTTCCTAATTTTCATTTCGAACCACGACTTTTCCTAAACGTTTTTCACTCGCACTTTCAATACTATCTCAAAATTTCTCATCGGACTTCTGGATAGTGATAGATTCAACCATGCCGCCAAGACGAGGAGGTAAGTCCCGATTGTAATCATTTTTTTGCATTTTAGGTTGTTTTTTTTTGCATTTTAGGTTTTTTTTGGCATTTTCATGGGTTTTGTGAATTGTTTGTTTATGTATACAATTTTATTGTTTTATCGGTTGGTCGGCAAGCTCGGGCTCGTGCAAACCATCAAAACATTCCTCAAAACCCACCGAACATTCCTCAAAACCCTCCGAACATTCCTCAAACCCTCCTCCAAACATAGATCCGCCCCCGTGGCTCCTTCTCATCCCCAGAGCCAACAAGAACGCAAGATAATATCATTGGAAGAATCCAAGAAAATAAAATTGTCATTGAGAACCTAATTCAAACTATAAGACAAAATCATGCTACAAATCCATCCGCATGACTTTAGCCAATACATTACAAACATTGATTGGCGAAGTCAGAGTCTCGTAAACCAACCAAATACATAGATGGAACACCTTTAGAAGTGACTGTAGGCGGTGGTATGCGGATAAACTATCTCATGCGGCATCAAAGACAAAAAAATTGGAAAAGACCTCATTTGTGCATTATTTACCGACCCTAGAACCAATGCCCCCCTGCAGTTACTTGCAAACGGTTCCCAATCCATTGGTGCCATGATGATAGAATCAAAAACAATTTTTGGGACCGATGGTGGATGGTTTTGATTATCCACATCATGCAACAACAATGAGGTTCCTCTTTATTTTTTGAAGAAATTATATTGTGAGTTTGTGCTCAATGAGGTCCCGAATTATTTTGACTTTTCAGACTTTTTTGGTCGAGGAGGTGGCTCTGCACAGAGCAGACCTGGTGCACGCGTAGGTCAGCCTAGGATCCCCCATGCCCCAAAACCCCCACTTGCCTTCAGTTATCCCTCCTACAGTGAAGGAGGTTGTGGAGATTGATACATTGCATGCATTGAGGGAGCTCACTGACACTCTCACCCAGCATAGCACCCAGATTGCATCCGGTGATGTTGGTGGAGGTGCCAGTTCTAGTGCACCACACCACTGTGGATCATGTGGTGCCGTATGCACTGCAGGCGAGACATCATTTGCTGGTTCACAGGATTTCTTTTCTATAGATGAGATTTTGGGGAATGTTTTTGGAACTGGAGCCACTGATATTGGTCTTTCACAGGTAAATTTTAAATAAATTTAAATAATATATATATGTACAATAGTTTAATTCACATGTTTGAGATATTAATATATATATGATTGTACGTCATGTACATACATGTAAAAAACTAATTTTTTATTTTATTTTAAATAGCAAGAGCCGGTGAAGGAAACATCCGGTGTCGACATGCTAGCTACTGTGGTTGGGCGTGTTTCAAACGTAAGTTTCAAGTTGTACAAACTTACATTTTTAATAAATCATTTAATTGCACTAGATTATTATTATAATTTGTTTCACGTGTATGTTGTACATGTATTAATATTTTTCTCTTTTATACACAGGAGCCTGGCGGGTCATCATCTGCTCAGGGAACTGAAGCTACTGGCACGCCTCGCATGAGTTTTACGCAGGTTAGTTACAAATCTCTTTACACTTTGTTTCTAATTCTTGGACCTCTGTACATGAATTTCACTTTCTTATACTCAACGTATATAAAATACATACAACAGCTACCATATATAAAGTTGTAATTTGCTTAGAATACCATAGTATCTCACACTTGTACACATGCTCTCGTTGCATTTTCAATACCTCTAAAATTTTTGTAATTGGAGATACATGTCATAATAGACTTGAGGTGCTTACTTTAGGTGAAGAGGATTATTAAGTGATTATTATGGATGTGGACCCTATCCTCTAGATCCAGAAATAGAAATCTCATAAGTATTTTTTCTAGGTGGTTACTGACCCAATCCTCTTGATCTTCTTGATCCTCTCGGGCCAGTTGATAAATTCCCTTATGTCTCGTTTGTAGTACTAAACTAGATACACATGGTCTACATGTTCCCAACATCCAAAATAATGACACGTACTGCACTGTCATAGGTATATTATTTGTATGATGAACTTCTCAATCCAATGTAAAATGATATCTTCCCATATCTACTTATTTACCTAGACTATATCTTGATTCTCAATAACTACCTCTAGATATGTAACACCATGTGTAAGGGCTAGGTGGCTAGCCCGGGATCAGATGTGTGCCTTTGGTCCTCACTCTTTCACCTAATGCACTCTTATCCAAACCTGAAGGCGATATCTACTATGATTTCTAAAAGTTGGGAGATCCTGATGTTGTGGCTCCTCATCTTCCATAAGAGCTTCAAAACATTTGTAAACCATCATCCTCCACAACTCTATTGACTCCTCAGCATCCCACACTTGTGTAATTTCCCATTCACGCACTTCAAATTATATACTCAAGCCATATTTCCTCTCTCTCTCTCTCTCTATATATATATATATATATATATCTTCTTCCTGAGATTCCACCATATTTCATCACACTTTCTCCTACCCCTACGTGTGGTGGGGGTTTAGCTAGCCATGGGTAGCCTCTCTAAATCTAGTTCTACCATCAAAATCTTTATTTCCAAAGGGATAACACACAAGTAAGATCCTCTAGGCTCGTGCACCAAAACTCAAACTCAGCTACCTTTGGACACAAATACATATAAATAGTGCATTATAATCTATATATTTGCAACACACTTGCCCACCAAGGATATACAACTCTAGTCTACTCTTCGTCTGATCTATATGTTTGGTCTGGTGATGTTAGATTTAAAAGTTCTTCAAATTTGAATGATGCTCTAATTGTCATAGAAGATGACTATGGGTTACCTTGATTAAATACAAAAGTTTGTCAAAATCTTATGAAGATAGATGGCCTCCGTGCTAACATTTATAGATCCTATGTATTTAGCCTAAATAGAAGATAAAATTTAATAACATTTTTATTCTTTCTTGAGTAACTAAATATTGATTTGTACATGTTTTTTGTATAGCTCTTAAGTAGATTTTAATAAATTGATTTGTACATGTTTTTTGTATAGCTTATGACTGCTAGAGAGACTCCTCCACATATGCAGACTGTGGAGGCTGCTGTAGATACTGCCATAGCATCTGCAAATCCACTAACTGAGGTACACAATTTTTTAAATTTGTTAAATTTTGGAGGTTCATTATTTCTTATTAAACTTAAATCTACAATATCAAATTTTGTAGGTATATATATGTGTGAAATATTTAATTTGAAAATTAATTATTTGTATGTAGCTTACCCCTCGTGAGTCTATTGTTGTCCCTGCGACGCGTCAACAACAAATCGATAGGGATCATGACATTGCGGTAAGATTACAAATGCATTTTAACTAAATTGTACAAGTTTCTAAATTTTGAAGGTATTTTAAAATTTTGGGTGTTAAAAACTTGTTGTTTATGAATGTGCGAGTTAGGTTGCGCAGGCATGCTTGGAGACACCTAGGACCACACGGATGAAATCCGTAGTGGCATCTCCCTCCACTACATCCCAGTCGTGGACATCTTGCTACTTCTAGCGGGGTGAAGAGAGGGAAGATGTTTCATGAGTAGATTTATAGTCCACTTGGATGCCACATATATGTGGTCATGAGTATCTATTCATAGTCCATTATATATATATATATATAGCCTTTTGCGACCGCATGTGGTCCCATATGTACATTATGACACGTGCTTAGTTCGAGATGTATACATACATTATGAACTTATACATGTACATATATATTTTCAGAGACGTGCGCGTCTGGAGCACACTTTATTTGATTCTTATATATATATATATATATATATATATATATATATATCCATGTGTGTTGGTTATTTATCATATTTATTTTGGTTATTTTGGTATTATTGCTAACTCTGAGAAAGTGGGTTTTGATCTCTGTTCGGTGGATTTAGTGTATTACTTCTAGTTATATATTTTCTAGTATCTTTCTGATTATTATTTGTGGTATATTTCGTGCCATGGGCATTTTGAATTTTTATTTTTCAAACTAAAACAATATTGTTAGCTCTATATCAAGCCAACTTAAGTATTAGTAACTAAAGCTTATTTGAGTACCTTGAAAAAGTTCATTGGCCTTTGGAAAAATTATTCACTTGATACTAGCTTAGGCCCATGAACCCATCCAAGCTTAGGATGGAATCTAATATGAGAGAAGAGATGGATTGCTGAGAGTCTAGAGATGTGCTATGTATAACGTGCATTGATTCTTGAGGTACCAATATGAAGAAAAAGTAATGAAATGGCGGACTTAGAATTTGGGAGTGAGAAAGATGCTTTAAGCATAGTCAATAAATGTGTAGTTTTACATGTTGGATATTTTTTAAATGTGAGAAATATTGCTTCTCTCCCTCTCTTCAATCATTTGTAGTTTTACATGTTGGATATTTTTTGTAGGTTGATTACTTTCTCTCTAAGCATCTCATTATTTTTCTCTAGTTTTTTATTTTGTTTACATGTCACTTCTAAAAATATGAATTATTATATTGATTCCATAACTTCCACACCTTATTTATAATATTGGATGCTCAATGAACCAATTATATTACTATGTTAACAAAAAAGTGGTGTTGATGTAAGGCTATAAATTTGATCTGATAAACAAATATGAGAGAAACAATTTACTTAGGATATAACACCATGCCATGCCATATAGAACACCATGCTGGATATAATGTGTATTTGTGTCAATTTTTAGGATATCTTTAATATATAAAATTCACTAAAATATTCTGATCAAAAGGGTTGTAATTTAATTGGTGCATGTGCAATAGTAAAAGTGTCATGTAGTGTTGAATTCATTAAGATATAAATGTTTAGTACCCAAAATTTGGTTTGGGAACTTGGAAATATAGAATTTTGTACTTATTTTGATATACACTTCATTTATGCATTGTTTTAACAACCATAGGCGCCTTCTTGATCTATCTCGCACCGTATATCCACTAGATAAAAACCAATCTCTAGCTCAACCCTAGATCACACTCATAGCCCTGGATGTATATCATCCTACCAAGGACAAGATGACAACAAGAGATAACATAACAACCAAGTCATTGTAATTTAATTTAAATAAATAAGGAAACGTTGTATTTTGCAAACGGTGGGTCGTGGCACCAAACCACTGCGCCGGCACGTCGGGTGGCGGTGAATGCTAGAGGAGGTGGTGTTTGGTGGTGTGCGAAAGTAGTCGTTGCTTCCGGACTACTTCGTTCGGGCGTAGTCCCTTAAGAGCCACGAGACCAAATATCGTTCAAATTCGACGGGTGACTACTAGGAGACTCCGTGGTACCTAGAGAGGCCTCGTCGATACGGCACCTCAACATATGGACCCTCTACAATAGCCTCTCTTTTTTTCCTTCTCATTTGGTGCTCTCATTTATGTCCTAATGTTTTTGCAAACGCGTGAAATAGTGCAGTTGGAGCCAGTGTAAGGTTGTCAAACGCTGTATTTTGCAAACGGTGGGCCGTGGCACCGAACCACCTATGCCGGCACATCCGGGTGGCCAGGTGAATGCTAGAGGAGGTGGTGTTTCGGTGCGCGAAAGGGTCGTTGCTTCCGGGCTACTTCGTTCGGGCTTAGTCCCTTAAGAGCCCTGAGACCAAAATATCGTTCAAATTCGACGGGTGACTACTCGGACTCCGTGGCACCTAGAGAGGCCTCGTCTGATCCGACACCTCGGCATACGGACCCTCTACAATAGCCTCTCTCATTTTTTTCCTTCTCATTTTGGTGCTCTCGCTGTCCTAATGTTTGCAAACGCGCGAAATAGTGCAGTTGGAGCGGTGTAAGGTTGCCTGAGACCAAAATATCGTTCAAATTGTATTTTGCAAATGGTGGGTCATGGCACCGAACTACCTACGCAAAGCACATCCGAGTGGCTAGGTGAACGCTAGAGGAGGTGGTGTTTCGGTGCGTGAAAGGGTTGTTGCTTCCGGGCTACTTCGTTCGGGCTTAGTCCCTTAAGAGCCCTGAGACCAAAATATCGTTCAAATTCGACGGGTGACTACTCGGACTCCGTGGCACCTAGAGAGGCCTCGTCTGATCCAACACCTTAGCATACGGACCCTCTACAATAGCCTCTCTCATTTTTTTCCTTCTCATTTCGGTGCTCTCATTGTCCTAATGTTTGCAAACGCGCGAAATAGTGCAGTTGGAGCCAGTGTAAGGTTGTCAAACGTTGTATTTTGCAAACGGTGGGCCGTGGCACCGAACCGCCTACGTCGGCATGTCCTGGGTGGCCAAGTGAATGCTAGAGGAGGTGGTGTTTCGGTGCGCGAAAGGGTCGTTGCTTCCGGGCTACTTCGTTCGGGCGTAGTCCCTTAAGAGCCCTAAGACCAAAATATCGTTCAACTTCGACGGGTGACTACGGACTCCGTGGCACCTAGAGAGGCCTCGTCTAATCCGACACCTCAGCATATGGACCCTCTACAATAGCCTCTCTCAGTTTTTTCCTTCTCATTTTGGTGCTCTCGCTGTCCTACTGTTTGCAAACGCGAAATAGTGCGGTTGGAGCAGTGTAAGGTTGCAAACATGTTTGTATTTTGCAAACGGTGGGCCGTGGCACCGAAACCGCCTATGCCGCACACGTCCGGGTGGCCAGTGAACACTAGAGGAGGTGGTGTTTCGGCAGCGCGAAAGGTCGTTGCTTTCGGCTACTTCGTTGAGCTTAGTCCCTTAAGAGCCCCGAGACCAAAATATCGTTCAAATTCGGGTGACTACGGGTGACTACTTGGACTCCGTGGCACCTAGCCTCTCTCATTTTTTTCCTTCCATTTCGCTCTCGATGTCGATCCGACACCTCGAAATACGGACCCAAGTGTCTGCAATAGCCTCTCTCATTTTTTTCCTTCTCATTGGTTTCTGCTCTCGTTGTCCTAATGTTTGCTACTTTTCGGGCTTAGTCCTTAAGAAATAGTGCGGACTTGGCACCTAGAGGCCTCGTCTGATAAGGTTGACCCTCTCATAACGTTCTATTTTTTTTGCATTTGGTGCTCTCGCTGTCCTAATGGCCGAAATAGTGCGGTTGGAGCAGTGTAAGGTGTCATTAAACGTGTATTTTGCAAAAGCGGCGTGCAGGTCTCTGGGTGCACGTCCGGTGGCCAGGTGAATGCTAGAGGAGGTAGTGTCTCGGTGCGCGAAAGAATTCGTTGCTTCCGGCTACTTCGTTCGAGCTTAGTCCCTTAAGAGCCCTGAGACCAAAATATCGTTCAAATTCGACGGGTGACTACTCGGACTCCGTGGCACCTAGAGGAGTCGTTTTCAAAATTTACAACTTTTTCAAAATTTACAACTTTTTCAAAATTTACAACATTTTCAAAATTTACAAACTTGACTTTTCAAAATTTACAAATTTTTCAAACAATGTTCAAGCTTCTCTTAGCTTCGAGAATTTAAAATTCTCTACTAACGATACCAACCACGTGAAGGTGGAAGCTTTTCTGGCACCACTAACCTAAACATAAAATTGTTAGTCAAAGAAATTTAAGTTTCAAATCAAAACCATATACTAGATCTCTATATACATGACACACAAAATACACAAATTTAAAATAAAATATATTCAAACTTAAATCTAGATCTTTAAACTAAAAAAATTATATATATTATATATATATATATATATATATATATATACGCTATATAAATTGAAACTTGAAATTAAATATATACCAGACATGAGCATTGTAAATTCATTCCAATGAACCATCAGGATCGGATCTACTCTGAATAGCAGACAAGATTGCTTCATGATCTGACTCTCGAACCTTCCAAAGAATCTTGTTATTAGGTCTTCCTCGATATCTATACAACTGAATATTTGTCGCTAGAACTAGATGTGAATATAAGAGTATTTTCCTGTGTGTCTCAAAGTCTTCAAACACCCAAACAGAGGAGTTTTTTAATGGATACCGTCGAAGCCAAGTTCCATTAACTACCACTGACCCTGTAGGATACTCAATCTCTTCGCCATCTATAATAGGAGAAGTCAACTTCTTTCTTTCCTCGATGCAACGACATAAGAAATAGATGTTCCTTCTTCATTGTCTTCTCATCGCAATTACTATGCAAACACATGTCCTCTAAAAAAATAACCAAGGTTGAAAAACTCAAATTTAAATTACATATTAAAATTTCAATGGACATAACTAAATACAAAAATTAAATAAATAACTGGATAAATACCTTGTCGCACCAAAATCAAAATTTCGTTAAAGTCCTTGGATGTTGTAACTTCATCTGCAGAAACAAGTTGTAATGCTTGTGGAGGTTGATAACTAGGAAGCGGAGTTAGAGGCCTACAAATCCATCCTTCCACCCATTCTTGTGAATCACACTCAGCAGTGACAAATTCGATACAAGATGCACAAAAACATGTCAACTTTCTTGTCCATACGGCCCACAAAGTAGCGTCGAGCTACAAAATGAGTGCATATTCACTGGACCCAGTGAGTGTCATACAATCCTCGTAGTTAGCAATATGTTTTTCCTCTATCAACCAAAAATATCTGCAAACTGTGGAATTTTCTTGAGAACCTCGGGCCATGTTGTCAGTACACCATTCCACTATGCTCTTTGCATCTTTTAATTTAGCACCATCTTTGTACTTCAACTCTTCTCTTGCAAGAGCTCTTTTCACACATGCCCCTGCACCGTCATGCTCTCCTTTTCCATGTCCAGCCTCAGTGAAACTCCAAATATGTTGCACACCCATCTTGACATGCATTATGCTCATCCAATAAAACATTCGTGCATTCTTAAACTGAGACGTGCAATTATCTGACCATATATAATGTTGTTTGAAGTGGATGTCCCTATCAGACAAGTTTCCATAAAATAACTGGAAACACCCTTGCACAAATTCAGTAGAATGAGTACGATCATCACTGATATAAAAGTGGTACTCTCTTAAAAAATTTGATCATTCTCTATACTTGTCGGAGAATGTAGAAATGCTATATGCACAAAAATGGCAACTTGTCTTGAGTTGTAATATTGCGATTGAACCTCCATTTGTGGTTTGATGTGTAATTCTCTACAAAATCGACCACTTTGAAACAATAGTACCAATAGGAAATGTGTCTTTGCATAGCTTGAATTGTTCATCCAACCATCGAGTTCTATGTGTATGCCTTGCATACTCATAAACAATTTCATCCTTAAATTTTCTCATAAATTGAAAAATGGGCATTTGTTACGTAACTAGCTCACACCGTTTCGACTCTTTTCCATCTTTCATTTGGGTATGCAACTGATTTATATTTATCAAATTCAACTAAATTATGTCTATTGTACCTTCAATTTTCTCATGGATGCAACTTTCAATTTAGGTAATCCGCGCATGTACTACAACTTCCATCTAAACAATCCTGACTATAAAAAAATTGTCCAACTTCTTTTTCACAAAATATAGTAGGAATGAAATCCCTAGAAGATATTGGTGGAACTTGAACACCACATTCAGATAACATAGTTTCAAAATGAAAAATAGAACGAATACGTAAAAATTTAGCATAATGCATCGCAAATTCAACATGTTGCCTACAACAACAAGTGGTGTGAGCATGGTTGATTTTCACATAGAATGGTTTCAACATTTCAAAAAAACGTTGACTAATTTTAATTTCGATGCTCTTGTTCAAACTTACGAAAAAATTGAGTTTGAGTCATATCTAAGAAATGCTTTGGATGTGGTTCACGATTAGTAGAACCAACTCTCCGTTTTATAACATCTCTTGTATTAGGTGAAACTCTAGTGTTATCATGCCAAAATTTAATAACAACTTCTCTTATAGCATCAGAATTATTTTTGTCCTTACGCGGTGCTCTAGCAGAAAATGCCCAAAAATCGACATTATTGAGTGATTGAAGGATATTACGTCTTTCAATTGCTTTCATTAGAGTTTTTGATTAACTTGCAACATTCGACTTGTTTTGCGTAATTAAAGCGTTGTTTTTTTATTGATTCACTTACAACACTAGTAGTAAGTACACGACGCACAATATTACTATCCCTAGTGCGTCTCTTGACACCAACAGTGTGATATGCATCATGAAGGTTTTCAACAATTGTAGAGGTTTGACCACGTATGTTAGATGTTGTCAATCCTAAGGTGTTTAATGTAGGTCTCATTTTAATCAATTTCATCAAACTAACCAACAACTGACATCTTTGGGAATCATTTAAAATTTCAAAATGATTATCCCAAATTTGGTGGCTTTTCTTTAATTTGTCATCGAAAGTTTGTCAGACATTGGTTTCAAAATGTTTTCATCAATTTCAATCAAAAAATTAGGTTTCTTATGTAAAATCCTAGGAGGTGTTTTTGTCAAATTTTGTTTGTCTACAGTTTCAACATGAATTTCCTTATTCACATTTTCATTGTCTCCTTCAATTTCAACATTTGCTACATCATGAGTATTTAATTCTTCTTCAACATTGTGATAAAAACTTCTTCATCACGATATTCAATTCAACTTCAACATTGACAGTAGAAACATTACCTAGTTCTTCATTGCTTACAGTAGTTGGGATTGAAGATGAACCTCTTCTAGATTCACGAAGTTTCCGCATTCGCTCAGCATTTTCAATTTTGTTGGCCTCTAATTAAATCTCGGTGTTTTTTACTTAATGACTTCCTTTTTTGACTTCGTTTTTGTCTCCCATGATGTTTTGCTTTCGGTGATAAAAAAACGTGCCTGGAAAAAGACAGAATTTCATGTAATTCGTACGGTAAGGTCAGAGAGTAAAAATCACATGGTAATTCGGACATTGGGATGTGTGTAAATATGATTTATAAAGCGTGAGCGCGCTTTATAAACCGCGAGCGCGCTTTATAAAGCGCGTTCGCGGTATTTTTACAAAAACCGCGATCGCGGAGCTATTTCCGAACCTAAGCCTCGGAAAATCTTTGTTTTTCCCCAACCAAAGCTATGGAAGGTCATTATGAAGTGCAAAAGGTCAAAAAACCTCAAATCTGCTCTTCCAAAGACTTGAACCATGCTAAAAAACTGAAAACATTTCACAAAAATGGTGCCATCACGTAGGGTAGACTCTTAGCTTTGTAAAAATATTGTTTTTAAAGTGAATAGAATAAGATAAATATCATTTTATAATTTATTACTAACAATAGGTCCTTAAGACATTTTTCCCGTGAATGTTCATGTCTACGTTTAAGACTGTAACTTTTGTTTCGCTTATCAAAATATGATAAAAATTATACCATCCCAAGTGTGGACAAATTCTATACACCTTTAAAAAAAAAAAAATTGATTTCGATATTTTTTGATATAGTTATGGCGGGCAAACGGAAAGCGCTCCATTTTCTAAATATTTTCAGACCACTTTCACGGAAAAAATCATTAAAAAAAAAAATATTGCTAAAAAAAATACAAAATAAAATCCATCCCAAGATAGACAACTACATCTAACGTTTCACCAAAGGAAAAAAAAAAAATAACAAGATTTGGTCATCCAAAATGCGAGCAAACGGACTACAATCTTATAAGTTTTTTCGAAAAAAAAAAAAAATAAGTCATATAATTTTAAGTGTTTAATATAGCTAAACTTGTCCGTTTTTTACAAAAATTAGTATTTTAGAAACTAGATTCCGAATGCTACGATTCATATTTATATAATTTTTTCTAATTTAGAGTGCATGTATAGCTAATAATCCCTATAAGTTGAGATTTCACTATTTTTTACAATATGACGTCCACGGATGACCCTATATTTGTCCATCAACTTCCTGCACTTACCCTACATCCTCTTCCCATCCTCCATAGTCTCTATACAGCCTCCAGATAATGGCCCATGACCCCATACGATACAAAATTGATCTCTATGTATCACTATCTATCCTCCTACCCTACACACCTACCCATCTGACAATAAATATATCTAGCCTCGCCCACTCCGCAGAAGGCCCACCAAATGGCCTCAATATCGCAATATGCTCATAAGCCCACACATGTAACAAAGTGGTGGCTCCTAGTCCACCCCCATGCTCCTCATGTGTGAACCTATATAGGTCCCTATATAAATGGGCTAATACACATCGTTCCCAAGCATATCTCATCCCATCCTCTTGTATACAACAACAAACATCATGAATCTTATATAATATGCCTACAACAAAATCCTCTACTACAACTAAGGAAGCAATCACAAGAACAATAAATCTCTACAATCACGGAATCCCTGACCTCAATATAACATTTAAACTGATATGGACTTCAGTGTGAACTCGGGTCCTTGTAAAGTACCACCTAGTGGCCCTCATCTGCTCTATGCATCATCTACATCCATCACCTGAACCCTCTCACAACCAATAGGAAATCATAATATGTGATATACATCCCAGAGTCATGGTCATCTCTCCCGTAGGTAACCAAAATGTGCAAGTATCTGCATACAACATCTCACACAAAGTAGTAATCATTGGCATATTATGGGGCACATCCCCCATCCTCGCTATGTCTCTGCAAACCATCATGGTCTAGTACATCCCACTCACAATCCGACAAACCCAATTCTAATAATGTCCTTAAATGATGACCACCACAAAACTACCGCGAATGAATATTCCTCCGCACAACACAACAAAACCACAAACACAACATCAATACCTCGTATACACGCAAAAAACACCTAACAATACCATTAATAACCATCATTTTTTTCATTCAAACATTTTGGGCTAAGAATAGACCTTTTGGGTCACCAGTGCTGAGGATCAGGGTGCGAGCGTCCAGGAGCAAGTCACCAGTGCTCATATATGGGTGATGGTGTCTCGAAGGTCGTTAACACCTTCTTCACTCTTGCCTGAGTTCAGAACTCTTAGAAACTCAATTTTTTTTTTTGCAACATTTCACAAAAAATAACTAATTTCAACAAATTTTTCGAAACAATCACACTCACTAGCTCAAATATCATACGTGACACCACAACAGCCACTGCCATCTTGAATCGGATCATCTACGGTCCTCTCACTTGTGGCATTTTCACACACCCAGAGCTCAAAATCACACTCGTGTACCGATCAAATGAAATAAATATTCACTTTTTCCTATTACTATTTATAGCAACTCTCAATTTCCTACCTCGTTATAGTCACTATTTACACTCATTCTCCTAACTAATACACATCAGATGATTTCAATCATATCTTGAGCATTAATACTATGATTCTAGTCTACTTTACGACATTCTCTTTAGAATTCCACTTACTATCGTATCATAAACACTCAAAAAACACTATATTCATACTCGGCACAACTCCAACTAAATATACACATAATTTTATGACATCTACTATATTGTGCTTTGATCACAATTACATCATCACATGTTTAGTTACGACTCAATATTTGTTCTCATCATCACTCTTACTTTCTCTGAAAGGGGCATACAATCGAGGTCATCCTATAATCACCCTCACATCGTTACATGATCTTTCTACATTTCTAATTCATCATTATAAAAAAATTCTCATACATCATGCAACACCTTGCACCATTTTCTATCACTTCCCCTAATGACCTAATCTGGGGGCAACAAGTGTAAAATCTCTCTATGAGTAATCAATCAAACACATTAAAATCTCAAACAAAAATCTTCTATTATTCGAATCACATCAATCAATCCATACAAACACAATGTATCCTTCCTCCCAGATGACCTAACTTGGGAGTTACATCACCACTTCCCCAAATGACCTAACATGGGAAGTGACCTCTACATTTTTCTATTTATTTTAGATGACCTAACATGGAATCCATTTCATACATACCACCACACCCTTGGAGTGGGGAAATGAGTGTCATTGCCTTTCCTATCTTTGCTCTTGTATGGGTTATTCACACTTGATCGAAATCAATCGAAATGAAAAAAATGGTCTTTGTCTATATGTAATGGCTATACCTTTTGAGGATGTAGGTAAAGTTGGAGAGTAAAAATATACCTCTCTCCCTACACTCTTGCTATATGAGCGACAAGATGCCCATATCCTTGGTTTTCACACACAAAATATTGGGTTGGGAACTGATCACTCCCTACCCCATTGAAATCACCATCAATGACAAAATTGAAATATCCAATCACTCAATATCAAAGTCTTCAATATCACTTTGTGATCCTCACAATGGCTCTACGTATGTCTTTATGCCGTATGAATTGACATGCTAATCCATGGTTTTCCATGTTATATGTTCTTATTCTGCATATACTACAACAGAGGAATTCTCTGAGACTTCTTTTAGGTATGTTCCTTACTTCCTTTACACTACTTGAATTTCATTCAAATAACATAAGGGGGGAAATGTAGACATGATATCACCCACTTAATACTAATTATTATACTACAAAGTATGTTGTTTAATAGATGGATCTTGAGTAAGAAAATTATTCATTGGTGACTCACTTCCTAGTCCATCCACTTGTCTTGTTGGTCTCTATTGTTTTTATTTGTCACACTTGTCACTCATACACCTAGCTTTGTTCAGTTCATAGGGATCCCTGTCTGTCAGTCTTCACACATTTTTCGTCAATTGTCTTTGGACACTAGCACTCTAGGCACTCCTATCCATCCGGGAACTCGTGTCCTCTTTATTTTTGATATTATTTTTATAATTTGAGGTTGGTATTTTGGTTTTCCCACTCATATACGAGAGGTAATAGTTGACATGTCGGAGTAATTAGTGTCGAAATTCAAGTAAGAGATCCCTATATAAACACAACATACATACCATTATAATGGCGGACAATTTCTATCAAGGGATATCTATCTACATATCAAAGGGACTGCATCTTGGTCTTATTACTCTGCATACACACTGCATAAGAAGGGGAAGTTCATTCTATTCCATCCATATGTTTGCATTCTATCTAGCTACCACCGCTATATTGGCGTCATCGACATGAGGGGAACCTAGGATAACTATTACACACACAATCACATAGATCTACATTGGGTTTGAGATGTAGTGTAACACTCTATCGTAAGTTCACATGCTTGACAATGAGGACAATCGACCCCTCATTTTACATCTTTATGTTTAAGGATTTGATGTATTTTTAGGGTTTTATAGGAGGTTATTTATGTTGCAGATTTATAGGTACTCAACGATCCAAGTGCGATATATAGGAGATAAAGTGTGAAAACCTAGCGACATTGTTAGAACCAAGTTCTGACCTTTTATGTAGACTCCAATGCCTCCACATAGGTCTAGGGCACCTGTAGGCGCCCTCGCCCTTACCTACGCACATGTGTCTCGGGCATTTCTAGCATCTCTGCATTTTACGAGTGGTAATGTGAAACTCGGTTTTGTTTCATCACCTTTCCCGGCCCAAATAAACACTTTAGGATAAGAGAAATCAAGGTAAGTTCCCTAACTCTTCGTTTTCTTTCATAATTAAATCAAATAAATTTCCTAGCATTTGTATTTCATTGTATATAATTATGTAGAAATCACTAATTTCATATTTTAATAAAATAAAACTGATTTTATTAAATCATATTGGAGCTCCTTGTTAGTCAAATATGACATTTTCTACATGTGTGTTTGTATAATGTCTTCCAATGTTTGATTCCAGCTTTGGTGAATTTCCTTCTTCAAATAATTGATATTTGTAAGCGAGAGTTTTGTCCTTGTAGACAATCAGTCACTCATGTAATCGTCTGTGACAAAGCAATACAACAAAAGTGTATCATGTGTCCTTTTCAATGTTTTCTTATATGGAATTTTGTTTTTGGCCATTTTTAACATAATAAACTCCCAGAGAGTTTGATTTTGTTTTTTTAACATGCCATGTCGCCCCTTCTTTCTTCCATGCCATTTCCATGAAAATTCGACATTCCCTCCATGTTTTTTATGCAATAGTGTCTCTTTATTCTTAGAAAATTCCTAAGTGAATTAAATTGTTCTCTTCTTCTTCTATGAAATTTAAAAGTTCCGGTGGCTCTCAAAATTACCAAGAAACCCATTAAGATTTTTGGAAAGATCATTTGCAAGCATATATTTATTAGGAAGCAAGGTTGCATTAGAGCAGGGGTTTGAAATCGGATATCTTATAAGTGTTCATCACTACTAATTTTTCCTCTAGAAAAACCACGTTTGTTTAATTATTTTGAAAATTAAACATGAAATTACTAAAATAATAAATTATGATAGCATTATTAACAATTTTTTATCCATAGGGATATAGAAAACACACCACTTCATCGGTTCTATCAGCACCATGAAGAAAAAGTAAATAAAAATGAGGAAAAGGAGGTCCTGTCAACATTTTAATAGAATTGCCCTCTGCCTTGCAGAGTGGCGGTTGTGGAATTGCGCGCCCAACCTAGGCAAGGGTCATGTAACCTCTGCCCACCCATAGTGGGGGTCATGTAACCGCTGATTTTTAGAGGGCGCTAGTCCTAACACTTCTGAATAGAAAAAAATGGAGCCTGAATGGACGCAAATTTGAAGCGCTAGAATATGTCTCTTCCCTCCCTTACCTTTCCCATTCTTTTTGCATGGGAGGACATGGGAGAAGGCTATAAATATAAGGAGGATCAAGAGAATTTATCATTCAGAG
The DNA here is from genome assembly GCA_018340775.1 of Taxus wallichiana var. yunnanensis. NCBI lineage: Eukaryota > Viridiplantae > Streptophyta > Pinopsida > Cupressales > Taxaceae > Taxus > Taxus wallichiana. The sequence continues at coordinate 871,297,776 of CM031240.1, forward strand.
ATCCAAAGAGATCAAAGAGAAAAGGTTTAAGTTTAATGAGAGCAAGTGAGAAATATCTTTAGTCTTTAGAGTGGAATTGTAGGAGAAAGGTGTAAAAAAGAGCAAGAAAGCATAGGAAGGGAGAGTTGACATTTTTGTCTCCATTTTCTATTTCTTGTAATCTGTAATTGTCTATAATTGACTAATAAAAGTAGGAAGAAAGAGTGTTTTTCCCTTCCTGACTGGTTTTCCTCCATTGGAGGTTTCGAGGATAAATTTTTTGTGTTTTGGAGTTTGAATTCATTTCTCTTCTTACTGATTTCCTTTTATAACACTAGATAATCAGTCACTAAAGCTCTAATCTTCAAGCAAATATGTCATTTTCCAAAGATGAAAGTAGAACAACATAATTGTGTGATTCGTAGAATTCCAAAGTAGAAGTTTACGAATCATTTTGGTATTAAAGCTAATTATATATTCACAAATGTGGTATCTATTCTTTCTTGGTATTTGTATGATAGTGAAATGGTAAAAGGCAAAGAAGTTTTTCCTGTGAGCCAAATATTTCTACAAAGAAGTGGAAACAGAGAATTCGATCTCAAATGGAGGAAGAGAACTTGGCCCGTAGAGTCGAGATGCTGGAGACCATGATGGACAGGAAGTTTCGACAACAACAAGAGATCTCCGATCTATAAAAGATGGTGTTCACTAGATTCTTTGCATAGCTAAAAACCTAGGCAATCATGAGATAAATCTCCCTCATTTACCGGTGAGGCTCCCGTGTCAAATTTGTCAATTAAAATATGTTAGTATCTATATAGGGTTTTACTTTAAGCTGCTAAACTCATGAACCATAGTCATACTGATTCGCAAATAAGTAAGTTTTGTTTAAGAAAGGAAATAATTTAAAGAAGAAGGGAATAATTAAACACAGGGAAGAAATAGGGAAGATGTGCAACCCAATCAATAGATATAATGAGTTGATTACATGCACATAGAATAAACCAATAGATTCAACATGTAATTATAAACAAAGACACTCTAGATCTAGATATAAAATAACACAAAGTTTATTCAAAGATCTAAGATAGAAAGCTAGAAACAAAATACACCTTGACACAAAGTTCTCTAGAAATATGCTCTGTAAATTTCTTTGCTTCAAGTGGCTCTCAAGGGTTTCAGCACAAATTCAGGAACACAAGAATGTTGCTTACAAATTAAGATCTCTTTAACACATAGGTTCTTCCTCTACTTATAAAATGTAGAGGGGCAATTACAAGTCCGAAGCTTTTAGTGAACAACACATGTGGAAGTCGGAAAGGAAACAACTAGAAATCTCCCTCTTGGAATTCCTCTTTGCATGACATGCATGATTTGTAACTGAAAATAGAACCTTCTATTTTGCATGTCTGCCACATATCTCCAAGTAGTTGACTTCTTCAAGTAATGGGTTTGAAACCAATCACTTAAGTTGTATAATTTAATTGATCGCTCAATCAATTTTTCGGAGGAAATAAGAGAAAGAAGAATAAATAGGAAAGTTGTAGTCTTGTCCTTTTTCATATTCTGCATGCAACTGATTCTTTTGCCTTTGATTCTCACCATACTGGATCTAGAAACGGTTGGATCTGAAAGCAAGATGGATCTAGAAACATGCTTACAGGTGTTGCCTTTTCCTTTTCTTCCCTCTTATCCTCGAAGCTTTTGTAGTTCTTCTCCAATACATGCATCAGTGCAATGTTTCAATTAAAAATTCTGGAAATCACTGCGGGTGAATGCAAATTCAATGAAGGCTTCAACTGGAAGATTGAGAGCACATGCACAAGATCCTAGAAGAAATTTTCCATGCACTGACTTCTACACGGGCTATATCAGAAACAAGAGGATGAAGCCTTTGTGCTGGAAGCTTTTGTAATTATGAGATCTAGATCTGGATCTAGGCCTATTGACTTTAGTAAATATAGAAGCTATGCATGATTCTCGTTGAGCTTTCTCTTTCATCCCGCTTTTCCATGGCTGGAGCAATCTTTGTCTGAACAATTCTTTCTCTCTTTATTCGGCCGGAATTCTTCACAACGGTGTAGATCTCGGATAATTCTTCGATTCGAAGGATATGTTCAATGTATTAGACATTGATTTAAGTTCCTTTTCTTTTGTAAAGCACCTATAACGAATTCCTGCAATTAATTAGACAAAGATGGCAACCGGACCATGAACACTTTGGATTTTAATCATAAAAATCTACATAATTCAAGCATACCCAAAAATTGATGTTTTATTTGCATGCAAAGCAAGCATGAATTTTACCAACTTCACCTGAGCACCTGCATCACTTATGCAAACAATTATCCAGAGACAAATCAACCTCCTTCATCCTGTGCGCCAATTCTGGAAGCTTTCAACATTAATTTCACCTTCTTTTGAGCAAAAATCCTCTTCAAATGGGGCACACTTTTCCTCTAGGTTGCACTTCTCTTCCTGTGAATTAATTAATTCATCCTTATGGCAGCCCCTGCTTATATAATCCTTATGATTCTATAATTAATTAATGCCTTTCCTATTACTGGCAATTAATTAATTAATTAATAAGCTTCACTCTTCAAATGGGGCACCTATTTTGTGCATGCTTATGGCTGCCATTAAATAAATTAAATTTATTTAATTTTAGACATCTGCTTCAGTTAACTCAAGCTTCACAGTATGCTTTGACCTTAGCCACTGAAAATAGAAATTAATTTAATCATTTAATACTTTAAAAAGTATTATTTCTCTCCCAAAAGGGGCACACTTTTTGACATAAAGGGGCTGCATTAAATAAATATCATTTATTTAATTTTAGAACAGTCTATTTTCAACCACCTTTTGTCCTTTACCCTCTATTGAATTTTCCACAAGCCTAGGTGCCAAAATTGGATGAATAATTAATTAAATTAATTAATTTAAAGGCTACCTTTCCTTCCCATGGGGGTTGCACTTTTGGCATAAAGAATTCTATTTTTAAGAAACACATGACAATGGGATTATTTACCCTGAAAGGCAACCCTGAAAATCCCATGATTCACTTAAGTCATTTGAATTTCATAATGGGATTATTTACCCTGCAAGGCAGGCAATAAAATCCCATGATTTACTTAAGTGATTTTTCTTTTATTCCACAATGAGAATTTTTACCCTACAAGGCGTAGAAGAAATTCTTCCCGCTTGCTTCCTCTAATTTTCCATTGTGATTTAAGTGGCATTGCTTCCATGGGAAAAAGTACCCTGCTAGGCAGATACAAAATTCCCACCTGCCTGCTGCTTCCAAAAATCCCATGATCCACTTCAAACCCTCTTTTTCCAAAAATGCGGCCAGCCCAGAAGAGGCTTTTTGGTGCACGACTTCGTCTTTTCCCAAGAGAACCAGACCTCCGATGGTGAATTTCTTCTGGCACAACGTGCGTATGTGATCTCTAGATACTCCAGGCTAAGAATTAGGCCAAACCGACAAAGGAATTGATCTAGAGAAATTTCACAGAAAATGAAACAGAAAAACACAAAAACACAAAACGTTGCCAGAAGTTACAAATAAAGCCCAGAATTCATTCCTGGTTAAAAACCTACTGGTATATGGGAATAATGACATGTACGATAACAACAAGGTTAAACCAGAGCACAATTTGCCTCAAACAGAGCTCAAAATAATTAAATACAAATTTCCTGCAGAAAAATCCCGACGATAGAATATAACAATTTTGGGCATCTGGGTATTTGGTGAAAATGGCTAATATGGCTCCTTGGGAATATCTTGACACAATACAGACACTTTATGGCAATTAACACACAAAATGACCCATTATTTTAAAAGTATGAATATTTTTAACATGGGGTAGTCTCAAATTTCAGGGTGAAATTTGGGGACACCAATTAGTCTCGTCTGTGGACATCTTTTCCTCTGTCAGAATGACAAGAGAAAAGATGAGATCCCAACATCTCTGGTTTCATATCTTGTCTTTTGGGCATGGGGTTAGGAAAACAAAAATAACACAACTCAAAAACAAAACAAGGAAAATAAAACAAAGTTTTATTTATATACATACAGTTTTAACCCGCTTTTTCAGTTCCTGAACAACTTTAGATGCTACCCGTTGAAAGGCAATGTTAACTCAATTCCATCCCGGTAGGAAAGGAAGAAAGTATCCATTCCTACAGCTCTTTTGATCATGAAGGGCCCTTTCCAAAGTGAATCAAATTCATCGTGCATGCCCTTCGGTTCATATCTCTTGTCCCACCAGAGTACCCAATCTCCGATCTCAAACTTCCTTTCTCTGGCCTTCTTGTCAAGTACTCTGGGCAAGTCTTTATCAACTTCATCTGGTGGTGGCTCATCCTTTCTTCTCTTAATGGCGGGTAAGTCTCGCATCAATTTTCTCTGTTCCCAGGACTTATTTTGCTACATTTCGAGGAAGAACTATCACCATATTCTTTGTTCTTATTTAGATATCGATCATGCTTGTTGAAAGTCTCTACTAAGGAAACTAAACCGTTGGAGATTTTGTTACCTTTTGGTTGGATTACTCCACTATTGTCATCATAACATGGATTAGCTTTTTCGTGACTATTTTTCTTGGTGGTGATTTACTCTCTTCAACATGCGCAGACATGCGGTGTTTGTTCAAGGACCTTGGGGTGGTAGACCATCTCCACTTTATAGTTTCCTTGTCTTGAATATGGATGGTGGTCTATTTGGATTCAATAGTGTAGCTGTGACTGCCAAAGAATCTTCCTTGGAGTTCTGATTGGTTGGAATAAAGTTGATAGAAAAAGCTGTAAAATCCAATGTGGCAGAAAGCACTCTATCTCTGTAATGCTTCAGCTCATCTCTTTTGACTTGATTTTTTCCTTGAACCTGCTTTACTAGAAGTTCAGCATCTCCTTGGGCTTTGAGGAGTTTTACTCCCTTCTTTTTAGCTTGCTCCATTCCTAGAAGCAATGCTTCATACTCCGTCGTATGATTGGTGTTCTCGAACATCAGCTTGTGGGAGTATGAGAATATCTCATGATTTGGAGATATTAGTAGAATGCTAGCTCCTAATCCAAAAGAACAACAAGTGCCTTTAAACTCTAGAGTCCAAACTTTTTCTTCTTCTTTTGCTGGCTTGGGCTCTGGTCAAAGTTCTGGCTCTAGAATGTCTTTATCCATTTCCAAGAAATAGACCCCATAGTCAGATTCCTGAAAAAGAATCTGAGATCTAGGATCCTCAAATTTTGTAACCATGTATCTGGACTTCTTTTCTGGCTCCAACTTATGGTTAATCCCTTTGATAGGAATATGCACATAGGACCAATCCATCTTTACTTCTCCTCCCAACTCTTTGCAGAAGTTTCTACTCAGCAACATCCCGTAGGAGATAGGAATATCTGCAACTAGAATTGTCATCTTTAATCTTTTGTCAGGAAAAGTTGCCAAAACAACTTGTGCATCTTTGATTTTTCCGATTAAAGGGACTTGTATCTCCATGGAGTAGTACCTTTTTATGGTCTTTGTCAGGGTAAGCCCAAGAGCATTTGCAACTTTAGCTAGCATGACATTGTCAGAACCACCCAAATCTAGAATGCAATTGCTTAACTTGAAACCATTAAGCAATAAGGAGACATAGAAAGGTTCCACCCTTTCAGAAGATGGTGAGGGTTTAACAACTGCAGTGTTGTTTTGTGGAGTATCTTTGGGCTTAGGCAAAAGGCCTTTTGATGTATTGGATTGTCCTGGTGATTGTACATATTTGACTAGCCTATTTAACTACTCAGGAAAGGCTCTCAAGTATTCAGCTTCTGACATTTGAACTCTGGTTTTCTTAACATGATCAATAATGTCAAAAGAAGAAATAGATTCAAATACCTGAGCCACTTTCTATGGTTGAGATGAAGAACTCGCATGCTTACTTCCAGGAGCTAAGGAAGAAGGAAAAGGGATGCCCCTTCTTTGTTCATTAGCTAATGCCTCAGCTTGGCGAGTTTGTGATCTTGTAAGTACTGCATATGTATGACCATGATCATCTTCATGAAGTTTCTCATCGTCATGTTCAAATTTGTAGTTTAGGTAATTAATGTTGGAGTCACCAGTAGGACCTACAAAAACATCATCCTCGATCGATCGGCGCGGCTTCGTGTCTTCTTCATTCATCTCCACATTGTTTCTGGGAGCAGCTTCAATTGCTAATCTTTGGGAACTAGCAATGCAGTTCGATTGTTGTTGAAATTCCGAGCAGGGGTAGTATTGTTGCCTTGAGCCATTTGAGCCATTTGTTTCTTCATCTGCATCATCTCATTTGCTAAATTTTGTAGTAGTGAATCAGAAGTAGTAGCAGAGGATGAACTTTCAGCTCTAGAAGTGTTGCTTTTTATCTTTCCAACCATGATGAGGTCGTCTTCAATTTTAACCACCATGTTTTGAGCTGCTAACAAATCAGCAGGATGTGCTCTTCATAGTTGATAGCTTACTTCAAGAAGTAAAGCATTGATGAATAATACTTTTTGATTCTTTTCATTTAGAGAAGCAGAAGCCAAAATTTTGTATAGTAATCTTTAGAATTTTGCAATTAAATCCCGCATGTTCTCACATGGTTTCTTCTTCAACCGAGTCAATTGGGTTATCAAGGTGCTGGAATCTTCAATGCGCTTGAATCTTTTCAGAACGCATCCCACATAGTAGCCTAGTTGGTTATGGTCCCAGGAGCTAGCCGGTAGAACCATTCTCCAGCCAAGTCATGTAGAGTTTCTATGAAGAGCTGGACAGATACATCTTCATGTTCAACTACAAGCACTCCACAGGATATGAAAAACGCAGCCAAGTTGTCCTTTGGATTCTGTTTTCCATCTCCAAAGAATTTTGGAAAATTCTTTCTCATCCCTTTAGGTAGATCATGCATAGGAGTCTGATTCAGAGGTCCAAAGGTTACACCCCATGGAATAGGTACTATCTGGTTTAGATTCACCATGATGAATGGGGCACATCTTCTCCTTGTGTAGACTTGGTGAATAATTCTAGCCGTCGGATTATGCTGAAGATGATCTAGATCTAGATGAGCGTGCACTCTCCTTCCTGGTGAGAGACTAGATTTGCGGCTTCTAACTTGAGGAGGATGATTGAAATTGAATTTCTCCTGTAGTCTGAAGAAATGATCAGTCCTTCCTTGCGCCTTCACGGATCGGGTGAATAGACGTTCAACCAAGTTGAGATCTCTATAGAAAACACTCTTATCTTCAAAAGATAAGCTTTGATCTACAAAGATAGTTGTTTCCCCAGTGGAGTCGCCAAAAATTGTTGGCTAGATTTTCGCATAGATGAAAACCTGGCGGTCATGAGATAAATCTCCCTCATTTACCGGTGAGGCTCCCATGTTAGATTTGTCAATTAAAATATGCTAGTATCTATATGGGGTTTTACTTTAACTATTCAGCTCATGAACCATAGCTGTATAGTTCTGTAGCAAGTAAGCAGTTGTTTAAGAAAGGAAATAATTTAAAGAAGGGAATAATAAAACACAGGGAAGAAATAGGGAAGATGTGCAACCCAATCAATAGATAATAGAGTTGATTGCATGCACATAGAAGAAACCAATAGATATCAACACAGAATTATAAACAAAGGCAGCTTTAGATCTAGATCTAAAATAACACAAATTTTATTCAAAGATCTAAGATAGAAAGCTAGAAACGAAATACACTGTGACACAAAGTTCTCCAGAAATCTGCTCATGTATATTCCTTTGCTTCAAGTGGCTCTCAAGGGTTTCAGCACAAAGTCTGGAACACAAGAATGCTGCTTACAAATTTCAATCTCTTTAACCCATAGGTTCTTTCTCTACTTATAGAATGTAGAGGGGCAATTACAAGTTGGAAGCTTTTAGTGAAGTGGCACATGTGGAAGTCGGAAAGGAAACAACTGACAATCTCCCTCCTGGAATTCCTCTTTGCATGACATGCATGATTTACAACTGAAAATAGAACCTTCTATTTTGCACGTCTACCACCTATCTCCAAGTAGTTGACTTCTTCAAGTAATGGCTTTTAAACCAATCACTTAAGTTGTATAATTTAATTGATCACTCAATTACTTTGTCGAAGGAAATAAGAGAAAGAAGAAGAAAGAGGAAAGTTGTAGTCTTGTCCTTTTTCATATTCTGCATGCAACTGATTCTTTTTCCCTTGATTCTTACCATACTGGATCTTGAAACAATTGGATCTGGAAGCAAGCTAGATCTGGAAGCGAGATGGATATGGAAACATGCTTACGGGTGTTGCCTTTTCCTTGTCTTCCCTCTTATCCGAAGCTTTTGTAGTTCTTCTCCAATACATGCATTAGTGTAATGTTTCAATTAAAAATTCTAGAATTCACTGTGGGTGAATGCAAATTCAATGAAGGCTTCAACTGGAAGATTGGGAGCACATGCACAAGATCCTAGAAGAAATTTTCCACACATTGACTTCTACACGGGCTTCATCAGAAACAAGAGGGTAAAGCCTTTATGTTGGAAGCTTTTACAATTATGAGATCTCGGATCGGATCTGGCCTATTGACTTCAACAAATCTAGAAGCTATGCATGATGATTCCACTTTGAGCTTTCTTTTCATCCGCTTTTGCCATTTCGAGCAATCTTTGTCTCGAATAATTTTTTTCTCTTTATTCGGCCGAAATTCTTCACAACCGGTGTAGATCTGGTTAATTCTTTAGATTCGAAGGATATGTTAAATGTATTGGACATTGATTTAAGCTCCATTTTATTTTGTAAAACACCTATAATGAATTCCTGCAATTAATTCAGACAAAGATGGCAACCGGACCATGAACAATGGATTTTAATCATAAAAATCTACATAATTCAAGCCTGCTGCCCCAAAAATTGATGTTTTATTTGCATGCAAAGCAAGCATGAATTTTACCAACTTCACTTGAGCACCTGTATCACTTATGCAAACAATTATCCAGACACAAATCAACCTCCTTCAACTTGTGCGCCAATTCTGGAAGCTTTCAACATTAATTTCACCTTCTTTTGAGCAAAAATCCTCTTCAAATGGGGCACACTTTTCCTCTGGGCTGCACTTCTCTACCTATGAATTAATTAATTCATCCTTATGGCAGCCCCTGCTTATATAATCCTTATGATTCTATAATTAATTAATGTCTTTCTTATTACTGGCAATTAATTAATTAATTAATAAGCTTCACTCTTCAAATGGGGCGCCTATTTTATGCATGCTTATGGCTGCCATTAAATAAATTAAATTTATTTAATTTTAGACCTCTGCTTCCAGTTAACTCAATCCTCACAGTATGCTTTGATTTTAGCCTCTAAAAATAGGAATTAATTTAATCATTTAATAGTTTAAAAAGTATTATTTCTCTCCCAAAAGGGGCGCACTTTTTGACATAAAGGTGTTGCATTAAATAAATATCATTTATTTAATTTTAGAATAGTCTATTTTCAACCACCTTTTGTCCTTTACCCTCTGTTTACTTTTCCACAAGTCTGGGCACCAAAATTGGATGAATAATTAATTAAATTAATTAATTTAAAGGCTACCTTTCCTTCCCCAAAGGGTCGCACTTTTTGGCATAAAGAATTCTATTTTTAAGAAACACATGACAATGGGATTATTTACCCTGCAAGATAAGCAATAAAATCCCATGATAGACTTAAGTGATTTTCTTTTATTCCACAATGGGAATTTTTACCCTGCAAGGCAGGTAAGAAATTCTTGCACCTGCTTTGCCTCTAATTTTCCCATTGTGACTTAAGTGACATTGCTTCCATGGGAAAAAGTACCCTACTAGGTAGGTACAAAATTTTCACCTGCCTGCGTTGCTTCCAAAAATCCCATGATCCACTTCAAACCCTCTTTTTCCAAAAATGCGGCCAGCCCAGAAGAGGCTTTTTGGTGCACGACTTCGTCTTTTCCCAGAGAACCAGACCTCCGATGGTGAATTCCTTTTAGCACAATGTGCATATGTGATCTCTAGATACTCCAAGCCAAGAATCAAGCCAAACCGATAAAGGAATTGATCTAGAGAAATTTCACAGAAAATAAAATAGGAAAACACAAAACATTGCCAGAAGTTACAAATAAAGCCCAGAATGCATTCCTGGTTAAAAACCTACTGGTATATGGGAATAATGACATGTATGATCACAACAGGGTTAAACCGGAGCACAATTTGCCTCAAACGGAGCTCAAAATAATTAAATACAAATTTCCCACAGGAAAATCCCGACGATAGAATATAACAATTTTGGGCATCTGGGTATTTGGCAAAAATGGCTAATATGGCTCCTTGGGAATATCTTGACACAATACAGACACTTTCTAGAAATTAACACACAAAACGACCCATTATTTTAAAAGTACGATTTTTTTAACATGGGGTAGTCTCAAATTTCAAGGTGAAATTTGGGGACACTAGATGGCTTATGTTAAGCAAGATTCCATGGACTTAGTGGTTCAAGTGCTGGCCAAAAACTTCGGTATCGGAAAGAGCCATGAAGAGAAAGAATGGGAAGAGTGTGTGACGAAGAGACTCAATTGTAAGCGAGAAGGTAAAATCTTCTCATACACCTTTTAAAGTTGAAATGAAAGTGGAAATAAAGAACTTTGAAGGAAAAATAGATGCATAATTACTTGATAAGTGGTTAAAATAGTTGGATGCTTATTTTAGTGTGCATAATGTTACCGAGGCACAAAGGATCACCTTTACACGTCTCAAAATTTAAGTTCATGCTCGGTTTTGTGGGAAACCCACTTCGCCACTTGTGAAAGGAAGAAAGGTCCTATTTTTTAGATTGGAAAGGTTTTAAAGAATTCCTTAGAGCTAACTTCTATCGTTTGGGCCATAAGATTGACATGATGATTACGTGGCGCATTACTTTAGGTAGGGAATTGGTCAAAGCGTGTAGGACTATACTACGGCATTTTGAAGACGAGCCATGCTTTGCTAAATATGGACTTGGAGGATGAGGACATTCTAACCAAATATTTGGGAGGACTTCACACTCACCTTCGAAGGAAGGTAATCTCCACAAAGCCCAAGGATATCAACGAAGCTTGTATACATGTATACTATATTGATGATGAGAAAAAGTAAGGAGAAGCGGAGCCAAAGGAAGACCAGTCAACAAATCAGTAGCAAAAGGAGCAGGGATCAACAAGTTACAAAGGTAAATGGAAAGGTAAACAAGCTGCCACTGCTTTGCATACTTGTAAAGATCCTAAGAATTTATGTAAGAATTGTGATATAAATGGACACACTGACGCCACATGTTGGAAGTTGCATCCGGGATTGCACCCAATAAACCGAACCAAGGATTCCAAGAAATCCATGGCCCTTTGTGAGAACATAAGAAGAGGTAGAAATTGAGGATGATTCGGATGTTGATGAGAGGTGGGATGCACGACCACTAATATGCACGGGGAGTAGAAAAAGAAGAGATGAGTAAGTTATTTCAAATCAAAATCCAAATCAAGAAGACTAAGGTAAACACTTTAGTAGATTTCGGCTCTTAGTCAAATTTGTTTTTTGATGTAGTTGTAGAACAACTTGATCTAGAGACTTACGCACATCCACATCCACACCCATTTGGATGGGTGAAGAAGGGTTTAGAAATCCAAGTAACAAGAAAGTGTAAGTTTTGATTTGGGATAAATTCCCAATACATAGATGTAATAGAAGTTGATATCATTCCACTTGATGCATTTGACGTTGTCTTCGGAAGTCCTTACTTGTATGACAGGGATGTTGTGTTCAAGGAGGGAGAACCAATAAAGATGTATCAAGGATGGAGTCAATTTCAACATCCAGGCACACCAGAGAAAATCAAAGAAGGCTATGGTAAGTGCCAACCAAGCACTAAGACTTATTCAAGAAAATCATCATTTTATTTAATTTCATTGGAATAATATAAAAATGGACGTAAGAGCATGGATATTTCTGACCAAAAGATGGAGAATTTGGATGACACTTGTCAGTTTTTGCGAAGAAGCCACCACAGGCTGCTCATTCAGGAGAATAACCAACTTCTACTATGCAATCACTATATTTACTTTATGATTCACTTTGGACTTGACAAAGTAGGACAACAAGAAGAGGAGGAGATACACGAAACAATGGTGACTATAGCAGTAATGTACATGGAGAGGATCCTGTAAATCCATCTCAAGAGATAAATTCCGCCACAATTCACGCGGATGCACTCGTGTAGTAATTTGCAAGGGTGATCTACTAGGGTCATCTATGCATGATAAATAAACCATACAGAAGATACCTTCTAAAGATGTTTGTACTGAAGGCAACTTAGAGGAGGATTTAGCACTAGAACAACAAACCAGAGATCCATAGGAGCCTTGGTAGGTTGGATGAGAGAAGACACCAAGGTAGACCCAATGGTACTCAAGAAGTAGCAAGAGAGGGATTTGATTCCTCTACCACTCCCCACTAAGATTTTGTGAGACCAAAAGCTCATAAGCAAAGGAGGTATGATCCACAAGGATCTAGAAAACACACCACTTCATCAGTTCTTTCAAAGCAACATGAAGAAAAAAGTAAAGAAAAATGAGGAAAAGGGGGTTACACAAGCATTTTAATAGAACTAACACTTTGCGTAGACCGGCGGTTGCAAAACTATTGGCCAACATGGGCAGCAGAGTCTGTGTAACCTCGCCCAACCAGGGGCGGTGGTCCCTGTAACCCCTGGTTTGCATGTGGCAGGCGGTGGTCCTCACACTTCCGAAAGAAAAAGAAATGGAGCGTGAATGGACGTGAATTTTAAGTGCCCTCTCTTCCTCCCCGACCTTTCCCATTCTCCAATGCATAGGAGGACATGGGAGAAGGCTATAAATATAAGGAGGAAGAGAATTGATCATTCGAGAGATCCAAAGAGATCAAAGAGAAAAGGTTTAAGTTTAATGAGAGCAAGTGAGCAAGATCTTCAGTGCTGGAGTGGAATTGTAGGAGCAAGGTGTAGAAACAGAGCAAGAAAGCATAGGAAGGGAGAGGTTTACATTGTTGTCTCCATTTTCTACTTCTTGTAATATGTAATTGTCTATAATTGACCAATAAAAGTGGGAAGAAAGAGTGTTTTTCCCTTCCCGATTGGTTTTCCTCCATTAGAGGTTTCAAGATAAAATTGTTGGTGTTTTGGAGTTTGAATTCGTTTCTCTTCTCTATAATTTCCTTTCTATAGCACTAGATAATCAGTCACTAAAGCTCTAATCTTCAAGAAAATATGTCATTTTCCAAAGTTGAAAGTAGAACAACATAATTGTGTGATTCGTAGGTTTCAAAGTAAAATTTTACGGATCAGTTTTGCTATGGGAAAGGCAAGAAAGAATTCTTTCTAAAGTTAAGCTGTACATGTTGTTAAAAATGACACTATAATTTATTTAATTTAAAAAAAAATTGGGCATGTGAGAAGACGAACAACTAGAAGGAAGGAGGGCGTATGAGCCAAGTACTTCTAGGACACTCAAAAATCTTAATTCGCTGTGGGCATTGATATTGTCTCCCAAAAATAATGAACAAGTTTCCACCATTTACAAATCACCCTCACACATATAAGATGGGGATAGATGGATAAACGATTTACATTGTTCAATACTTCATTTTCAACATACAATGACAATGACATGCATTGCCCGTCTAAATCTAAAACTCCACACATTATCTAGCCCTCTCCGTAAGAATGAGGTGCTACAAATTCTACTTAGTAGTTTACAATGCCCAGAGTAGTGATGCCAAAATACTTCACCTGGTGTGTTATTTTACCTTCCCATAAACGCAACAAAAATGATTCCTTTTAGACATGTGAATGTGACAAAACTTTATTTAAAATACATCTCTAGCTTTCAAGATGGATTAGACAATTTCTAAATGGAAAGTAGAAGTATTCAGACTTGTAATTACAGCCATGGTGCCTGTCGGAATAAAAACATTACATAAGTCGTTCGTGGTTTCATGCTGTTGAAGAGATTTTTAATGACACGACACTTACAACATGAAATCTAGTCGAGTTTGGAGGGTGACATGCAGCGAGTCAAGGTTGATTTGATAGAGCTCGTAGTGAAAGGATTCGTGTTCACATTTAATAACATGGATCACCGACTATTTAAGTTGTTTCTGATATAAAATACCCTAAGTGCTACTACAATGACAACTGATACGGAAAAAGAACCATTTGGAATGTTCTAAAGCAAGAAATTCATTGCAAAATGTTTTTAAAGTTTTATGCTCAATTGTGAACACGAGTAAGGGAATCTCTTTGCTTTATTAATATGACACGTTTCTGTGTGATTGCTTAGAAATTGTTAAAACCCCAAAATAAATCATTTAGAAACAATAACAATCAATAAAACAATGCAAAAAAAGTCACAAGTAAATCTTGCATGGGATTCCTTAGGTTGGAAGCCCCTAAAATGATTTAAATTAAAATATTCCCACAATCTTAGGGGTTTGGGATTCTATTTTTATATAAAACTTGGTTTTATGAAGTTAAAATAATATAAAGTTACATGTATAAAATGGATGTTCCCTTTAAAATAAGAGTTTTAGAATTTTAAGTAGTAAAATTTTAATAACTCTAAAAGAGGGGTACATAAAAATTTTCCTATCATCTTAAGGGCTTATTATTGTCATGTCACAAAGAGTAATTTTTGTTTTGAGAGTTTGAAATTTGATATAAATGTGGATGGCTTGTTTGCATGTAGTTCTTAAGATTCATCGTAATAAATTTTCAAGGCAACAAAATATTGATATATTCATGTGATCATGAAAGTAGAAAAGATCCTACATTTTCTTAGCAATATCCACTATGAAAATAGAGGAATCCCCCTCCATGGGATCATAATCTATGTAGATTTGTTTCTAAATTTTATTTTAAATATTGTGATTAGGGTTTTGTTTGAAACTCTACATTTTAATGAAACCCACAATATCCTTTTGTGGAGTTTCAATAACAACTTGTCTTCCAAATACGGTTTAATAGGTTTCATGTTCAACAAGAGCTCTAAGGGAAAAGTTCAAAAGAATGAGATTGTAATTGATATTGGTCGTTGTTCTGGTTTGATTTATGCTTCCTAGTTTATGTTGTTTTTACAACTATCGTAATTTTTATAAAATTTTCAATTTTAAAAATTATGCTTGAAAATTTCATAAAAGGTCAACACTTTTGTAAAAATATTTTAAGTACGGTTGGATTTGGTGTGGTAATTTATATTTTAGACATGCTACTAATTTGGGGCTACTTTGAATTTGTTAGAAGAAACATGAAATCTCTAAACTAAAAAAATTATCAAAATATCAAATGCTAAAAATAAAAAATTAATGATTTCAATATAAAGCACCCTCAAAACCCAAAAAGATAAACCCTAAAATCGAAGACTCCAAAAATGAAACACTTGAAACTTGAATCCTAAAATATTTGAGCCTAAATACATTTAAAATTCTCAAACCTCGAAGCCTTACCTTCCCAATGAGAAATCTACAAAACACACGATACCTAAAAACTTGAACTCAAAAATCCAAAATTCAAATCCTGAAAAAAAAAAAAAATGTTGATTGATATAAATTGTCCCCAATACTCGAAACTTGAATGAAGAAACCTAAATAACTAAATACCTAAAACTAAATATCCTTAAGACATGGGAAACTAGAAAATCCTGAACTCTTAAATTTGAAAGCCACAAACTTGAAAACCTACAAAATATTGAAATCCAAAGCCCAAAACTAAAAAATTGAAACTTGAAAAACATGAACTCGTGAATCTTGAACTTGGAAATTTTGAAAAATCAAAAGGTTGAATGCAAAACTTGTAACCTAAAATTGATACCCAAAAAATTGAAACTCAACGACATTTGAAATCCAAAAAGACCTTATAACCAAACCTTAAAAGATTTAGACCTAAAACCCTTTTAAAACTTGAAACACAAATATCCCAACAAGGAAATGCAATAAACATGTTAAATTACACCGATATAAAACATCCTTGTAGATACTTGAAAGTCCCAAATTTGATAATTTTAAAACCAAGAAAAACTAGAAAACATTGAATCCAAAACTTGAAAGCCAAAACCTCATAACCTAGAAACCCCAAAATCAAGAATCCTAAATATATGAAAAGGTTGATTGATACAAAACATCCCTAAAACATAAAAACAAAAAGTAAAAACTCAAATCCAAAATCTAACAACAATCTTGAGTAAAATATAAGGCGCTGAAAGTCTTGAAACCGAAACACGAAAGCTCCTAAATAACCTCTACAACCCTAAAAACACAAAAATATTAAATGTATCTATTTAGAAAACCACTTATATATAAATATCAATGTGCCTATATTTATGGTTTGATTTGACAATTATTTTTATGTTAACAAAGAGTGACGAGTTGGGGATGCTTTAACCCTACACTATCTATTCTTGATGGTGGCAAGTAAAGTGTTGGTTTGGTGAAGATTTCCTCAACTTCCCCTCATGTGAATGGCTTGACGTAGGGTCTGGAAAGTGAAGGTTTGAATTTCATTGGCCTGACATATGGACACAGTGGGCATGTTTGTGGTGTTCCCTTGTGCCTCAATGGTGACCTCCTTTCATGTACTAGTTTAGTGCTTGGATAAACCTCTATTCGAGTGCTCCATTGGGAAATGGTGGCCTGGTTATGGGTGTCCCTCATAATGATTCTTTCCTACAAACTGATGGTGGTTTCAGGGCTAGTGGTGGCGGTGGTCTAGAGTGCTTCAGGAGTGCCAAAACGTAGGGCTAGACAAGGGGAGAGCCCATTTCCTTTTTGGAGGTGGCGAGATATGGTGGGAGAGCTCCATCAAAACCCATGGCTTATGCCAAATCAATACTTTTGTATCCTTTGGGGAGGAGGTCTCTGAATTGGTTGAGTTCTACTAGAACAAATGACTGATTTGCAGGTTTACTAGTTTGCTGCCCTGGTCTTCCTTCCCTCCATAAATGGATATCTTAACAATGGAACCACCTAATTGAAGGTAAATTCAACATTTATCCTTCTTCTTGTGGTATTTTCGTAGTAGTTTTTGAAAGTTCCACTAATAGGGAGTTGATTTTTGGAAAAATTTGGGATTTACTGATAGCATCATCTCCCCATAAAGCCTTGGTTCTCTAATTTTAAGCTAAGTAACTGAAAATTTTACCGTCAAACCTTTATGGATTAGATTCCCTACTTTCTTTGCACTTCTAGAGTGAGGAGTGCTTCAGATCCATGGGGATACTTTGGGTAAATTCCTTGATGTTGACCCTAGGACTGAATCCTTTGATCACACCACTTACGCCCGTATTTTGGTGGATATGAATATGACTGCTGATTTCGGCCACCATGGAGCTTAAAGTCATGGATACAATATGGACTCAAATCTTGGATTATGAAGGTCTCCCTTTTAGATGTAGAAATTGTTTTTCCTTGGTCATCTTACTTTTGATTGCCTCATCGTCAAGAAGCAGATTAAGGGATGGGTATCATGGTGGGAATATTTTAATGGTTTTTGGGATAATCTAGTTGTTTCACTTTTACATGTTGATGAGGAAAATGATAGTAATAACGTTATACTATATAATAACACATGTGATTAGAAAGAGAAGAAGGAAGAGAAAATGGAAGAGAAGAAGGAAGAGAAGAAGGGTGGGACCATTTCACATCCCACTAAATCGGTTTCTGATTCAAAAAAAGTTGTAGACAAGGGGGAGGTTTCTCCTTCACACCATTAAAAATGTGGGTTCTTTGTAGAGTTTCAAAGCAAAATTTACAAACAATATATTGAAGTTTGTCTTCCAAGTTGTCTACCCGGATGAGAATGTAGATCCTAATGGGGGGGATGGTTGGGAGGTGGTAAACAACAAAAAGAAAGGAAAAGATGGAAATTCACCTCTCAAGATGAGCCTTAGATCTCATAAAGGGAAAGACCATGGTAGTTAGTGCTCCTTAGTTAATGCACACTGGTCAAGTTATTTTGACTAGTTTACCTTGTGGTGTCATTTCTTATTTTTGGTGATTTCCTATTTTTGGTTTTGGCTTGTTTATTTGTTTTTCTTATTGGTCCCGTAGGGCCTGGCCTTGTTTTTTTTGTTTCACTTTTGTGCCTTTATGCTTATCCTTTGGATGTAAAGGGTTCCCAATCCCTTCAAAATCTACTTTTAACTAATCTAATAAAAAATGTGCCTATATTTAATTCACATATACTATATTGTTTAATAACTCCATTATCTTATTTATATATTTCCTAGTAATTTGTGATAGTTTCGATCTAGTCGTATTATTATGATTTTGTGAAAATCGGAATGACTGGCGTTTGAAGTTTCAGGACAATTGGCATTTTGTTAGCAATTGATTCTTTGTGTCGTAGAACTTTTCTTCTCACGCCTTGGAGAGATACTAATATAGAGTTTCAGTGAATGTGTTGTACAAATTTTCTTTTGAATATCATTTTGTATTTTTGGATTTTATTCATGTTAAACATAATCTCTTCATATTAATATTCTGAAAAATTGTTCCTCTTGTTTCTTCTTTCTACATCCTTCTTTCCTTATAAATTCTATATTTTCATGGAGATGTCATCGTGTAAAATCAATATTAAAAATGTGTAAAAATGGTGTTGGTAGATATTCAAAGCCACAATATTTTTAGGGAGAAAGAGAACACAAAGTGAAGTGGTTCCTTAGTGAGGGAAATTTTTAGGGTTCAATGTTTTTGTTAAGGTAAAAATGGCTTGTAAAAATGGTAGTGTCAATGTCTATACTTATGTTGTGCCATCTGATCAAATCACCTTTGCGAGCATGTTGCTAGCTTGTGCTAGAAAAGGATATTAGAAACAAGATGTGGACATCAACCAAAGCATTATGGAGAAGAGAATTCACGTAAATGTTTTAGTTGTAGTTTCCCCACAAGATGTTTTTAAAATTTGGAGGAAAACAAAATGCACGTGAAGTATTTGACAAATTTCTTGAAAGATATGTGGTTTCATGGGCTACAGTACTTATCGGATATGGAAAAAATGGGTTTTCTGAAAAGGTCTCAGAACTTTTCTAAAAACTAAAAATGATGGGGTGTAAAGCTAGAGGCCACAACTTTTATTAGCATCTTCCCAACCTCTGTCAAAAAGGAATATTTAGAACAGGGCATTTTGTTGTTGAACCAACAATTGCTTGTGTTGTAAAATATGATCCACTCCATTTTTTGACCTAGAAAGTTCCCAACACATCCATATTGTTTACTTGATGGGATAATGTTGGATTTCCTTCCACCATTGAGTATTGTAGATGCAATTTTTTCCATTCTAGCTACAAAAAAACATGTACAAGATAAATTGTATTGCACTATTTTCAAGGAACCTCTAATGGTTGGAAAAAACACAAGAGAAATACCCCAATGTAATCACATTTTTCATTATTCGTGCATCCATTGCATTCTTCTGGTTAAAAACACCTGAACAATGTATTATTTATTCTAAGAAATTACCAAATCCTTCCCATATTAATAATGAAAAAATAGGGTAGGATGAACGATAATTAGTGATCATGAATGCTTTTGTTGTAGTGAAACACACTTTGATCTAAGATGAAATTCCCTTCTTGATATGCCATATTTTCACAAAATTTTGAACCTTCTTGATGATGGTTATTCATTTTCAAATTCTTTCATCCATGTTTAATCCCCTGAAGATTTCTGTAAACCTAAATCGATTGGAATCCTCATCAATATACAAAACCAAATAATTTTCATCCCCAACATCTCAAATATCATATGTGTAATATTAGATTCAACATGTAATAAATTAGAAATATCCTTTTTTACATTTTCATTAGTATTATGGAATAAAAGAATATGTAAATAAGTTCTTAGGCTAGTGAAAATGGGTACTTCTTCCATTGATGATGTATTTTTGTGATATTTGGGTTTTATTAAGGAATAATAAATGTTGCAAAAGAAATCATTTTATCAACATTTCTTCTTCCACTACCACCTTTATATCTCCCTTTGTCTCCTTATAATGTTTCCCCTTAATTGTTTCAAGTTTAAGTTCTTTAATGCCTATCTTTTGGCGTCTCTATTCGTCACTAAGGTATAATTGCTAGTTATATCAATTTAATGCGTATATTTTGACATCTCTATTACGTCACTCAGCTACAATTTCTAGTTATATCAAATTAATGCCTATCTTTTGGCATCTCTATTCCGTTCACTTTGAATTTTTCAATAAATCCATTTGTCATTTTCATTGTACACTCAAGAATATCATTCTTGCTAGTAAAAGAAAAATCGAAAATTTAATGATGTGAGCCAAATTTAATAAATTAAGGGAGAGGAGCCAATCATGGAGCATGGACCAATAATGGTGAGGGTAGATGTAAATTCAAGGACTAGTACATGTCAATTTCTCACTTAAAATTTGAAAAAAAGTAGCCAATAAAATGAGTCACATCAAATCACATCAAACAATCACCCAATCAAATGATGCCACATAAGTGGAAAAAAATGCATGACATAATGCCCTACAAATGGTCCACCCTAAATTTATTTGTATGGAAAACTACTTGATTTAAATACCTTAAAAAACCACTTTCCATACAATATAAATGCTCAAAAGAAAATATTTAGATTAAAAATAAAAAATCTATTAAAGGGTATTTTTTTTTTTCAAATTTTATGGTATTTATATGGTTGTTGTACACCCCTCAACTTAGGGTGCACAACCATTGGCTCCTCTTCCTCAAATGTCCTCGGCCACAAAGATAAATATTTATAAAACGAACAATTTTTGGCTGATGACAAGATATAGTTCCCACCTCTTCTTACAATAGTTCTTTTATTGACTCATTATTTTTATTTGATGATGGACATGGACTTTAGCATCATTTGGATAATATATGTTCTTATTATGGTTCTTTTGATGACATTTGTGGTGATTTGGGTGCATAACGCCAAGCTAGTATTATGGATCATTATCTTAGCTCTTGCATGGTATGGTTTGGATATCAACATGTTATGGTATAGTTGGTTTCATTTCATATGTGATGAAATTACTTATGGTTTTTTCGTATACTTGGTTATCATTTGTATTGTAATGGATAATTGGATGTCGACATGTATTTCTTAGATAGATAGTATAATTTGAGTTAGTATGGATGTATATGATTAGAATTTAGCTATATTATACTAATGTTTATTGTGGTATAGTTAGCAAGATGTATCCATAATTTATTTATTGATATTTATTCTCTACTATATTTTATCAGTAGTTATGGTCAATATTTGCATTGAGTGTGCAGATTACATGGCATAGGATGACGTGGGTTTTATAGCTCCTCATCAATTTTTCGCAAGCGACTGAATGGGCTGAGTCTGTAGACATGTTTGATTGCGTGTATCCTTGTATGTTGTGACATATTAATGTTTGGGAATTTTAGGTGATCCCTAATTGTAATTTTTATTTGTAATTTATTTAGTCTTGTAATGAGCTAGTTTAGGGACCTAGTGGTCCATACATGTGTTAATTATGTTTTAGGTTAATTAAGTATGTTGTTTAAGGTATGAGACCACCTAATTGTCACATGGGTGGGCTCCAAAACTTGATCCCTCGTGCAATTTATCCCAATCTCGAATTTGGGCTAAATGTGGCAATTTTGGGGACCTCTTTTCACTTTGGGAGCTTCCCTTTCATGGAAAAGGACCCCTTGGACCCTACCTATGGGTAGGGGGTCTCTTTTTAAGGAAAAATGGGAGTTTCCCTCCCATTTGACCCCTCACACATCACTATCTTGTAAGAGAGGTTGGTTTTTGTGTTTCTTAAAAGTTGTAGGGTGTTGGATTTATTTTCATTTTGGGGAATTTGAAATTTTTTTATTAGATAAGGTAAAAGAATATTTTGAAGGGATTGGGAACCCTGTAAAAAAATGAAAGATAAACATCAAGGCAAAAAGGTGAAACATCAAGGAACAAGGCCCAACCAGGCTAAAGAAGAAACAAACAGACAAGCAAAAACCCCAAAGAAGGGAGTCCCAAAAGAAGAAAGGGCCCCTAAAATAGGAAGGTCAAAGAGGCTTGGCCACTCCCAAGGAGCAAGCCTAACTACCCTGGAACAAACATTTTTGAGATCTAAGGCTCATCTTTGTCAGAGAACTTCTAGACTTTCCTTTCTTTTTGGTATTCACCACCTTCCAACCATCACCCACATTAGGATCCACATTCTCAACATGGTGGACAGGTAGCCTTACTTCAAGAACCTCCTTGTTCTTAGTATTTTGATTCATCTTGGGACTCGAGAGAATGGGGTGAGGAGGTCCCACCCTTATCCACCTTATGATTACATCCTAAATGGGATTTTTTTATTTTTGTTATGTTTTTGGGAATCTTTTGTGGGGAGATGAGATGGGTGACACATGTCACCCTCTCATTTGGGAGGATTGTAAATTGTTATTATTTTTATATTCCCTCATGGAGAGGGGTTGGGAACTTTTGGTCATTCTTAATTTTGGGTGTTAGAGATTTTGGAGAGTGATTGTGGAGCTTGGAGCTTTAGAGTGTTAGATTGCTTAGAGTTTTGAAGAGAGCTTGATTGAGGTAGGCCTCCATGTCTCTCTCTCATTTTTTCTTATGATAATATAGTGTGATTTTAAAATAAAATGGTGTCAATATGTGTTGTTGTTTGTGTGTTGGTTATGGGAGTGTTTGTGAATTTGTTTTCTTTCTTTTTTTTCTCCATCCATCATGCTTTGTGATGGATTTTAGAGTGTTGGGGAAGAGGGAGGAAGACCTTTTTCACCACATGGCTTGATGGGCAAGCCATGTTGGTCTTATTTTTATTCCTCCCCTCATATGGTTTGATGTGGGGAAGGATTTTCATATGGTTTGAACTTCCTTCCCATCCTTGGCAAGGAAATCATATATGGTTTGAAAAGCCTTCCAAGGAGGAGGTTTGGTGCTTGGGTTGGAGAGATAAGGAGGGAATTTTTGAATTGGAGAGATAAGGAGGGTGTTTGGAGATTATTATTATGTTCTTATGGTTGGTTCACACTTGGATTAATATGGGATTATTGTCACTCTTACCCTTTTAGGAAAAAAATGGAATTTTCCCTCATGTGTGGGTTGTTTTGGTTGTTGTGTGTGTTGAAACTTTATGTTTGTGTGTTGGTTACCCTTCCTATTTACTTTTACAACTTGATGCATGAATCCTACCTCTTCCATGGGCTTAGAGGGAGGATAACATGTCCTCCATGTGTTTGAGCTAGCATATAATGATGCCAATAGGTTGGGAGGTAACCGAGCCCTTTCGTCTTATGATATGAAGACCATTTTGGAATGGAAGACTTGCATATTTGGCTTGGAGTTGGTGAAGAAAAGTTTAAGATCTTGACATGTTGTTCCCCATTTTAGCGGAGTATTTTCCACTTGGATTTTATTTGGTTTTTGTAATCATGTTGTAGTTATTATTTAGTAGTCTCCTATCTTGGGATTTATTTTTATCTTGCATAAAAATAAAAAGTTGTGTGATTCGTTATGTTTATCCTTCTTTGTTAAGGAGCTTAGATGGCTGTAGTTGAACGATTGAACCTTTTATTCTCTTCTTAAAAATAAATGTTGTTGTATTGAACTTTGATTCTTTCATGTTGAAATGAACTTATATTCTTTCTTTTGTGTATGTGTGGTAAACATGGCTTCATGGGGATTATGATTATGCATTTTAAAAGTAACATGGTTAAGCTTGGGCTATGGGATAAAAATTGTATTTCCATATGCATTGGAAAGAAGGTTGGTAGGAAGAAATATCTTTTGAGTTCAATAAATGATTACTCTTGCCTAGTTTTTTTACTTGTTGAAATAAGAGAACTAACTCACATTGATTAGTAATTATGGTTTATCAAATGTTGATTCTACTTACATAAGTCATGGAAATAAAAGGGATGATTTAATTGTTAATTGTTTTAGTTATGATTATAAGGATATAAATCCATTTACCATGTATGTTGTAATATTGGGTTATATGAAGTAGGAATGCATTTTGATTTAAAAGGAATGAATATTGTAGTGGGAATTAGAAATGTACATGTAATTTATGTCATGTCGAGTGAAAGAAAATATTGAATACTCAAAGTTTTAAGAATGCATTTGCTTATTGATTTGAAAGTACTTTTATCAAGGAAAGTTAAGGAAAAAGCTTATTAAATGCCTATATATTCATGAGGATTCTAGAATGGATAAGAGAATTTGGGGCAATTTCACCAAAATTAGGGATCATAGGCCTAGTCGGTGCGTAGACCAAAACAACTGTTGAGCTTGAACATGATTCTAGGAGCTCTAGATGGAGTTAGGAGAAATAACAAAACATCTTCAGAAATATAATTCCAATCCCTACATGATGGTGAAATCATATTTTTCACAACACTTTGGCGCATCGGGTATGCAAGACATTTTCTCATTCATAAGTGGAGTACAAATCAAAAATCCATTTTTTGAGAGAGAAAATGGAAGAATCAAGAAATCAGAACACAACCATTGGATTCAAAAGGACATTTCCAGTTAGGTTCATATAATTTTTTTCCAAAACCTTCCATCAAGACCTTAAGTTATCATCATCACAAGTTGTCCTCTTGGAGCAAGTTCACGACTTAACACAATTTTAAGAAGACACATGTTAGCTTCAGTAGCTAGGTGAGATTTTATGTCTCGAAAGTCCCTGAGGGTCAAGTACATCAACTGTGTAAAAATTCACCCAATCCCCATGTGACCTCTAGAACCCCATACAACCATCAATATTGTCAGTTCAGCCCCTAGGTGTGTTTGGAGCTCAAATTCCCCACCATCAGATCAACGACATGTGTCAACTCTAGGACCACTGTGGAATTTTATGTCCATCATGTCCCTCACACGTGAGGGACATAAGACATTGAAAAATGTGTCCATTCCTATAGGATATATTTTTGGTAGCCCATGTGACCCGCTTTCAGCCCCTCGGTGCTTTAAAGTTGATTTTTGAGCACTCACTCCCTACCATCAAATCAATGCCACGTGTCAACTCCTTGCTTACCATGGAAATTGATGTCCCTCACATCCCTTTGAGGTGAGGGATATCAGGGACAAGAAAATTCCCCCAGCCCTCTCTCAGCATGTTTTTAAAAATTCAAATATTTACCTACTTCCTTGCTTCTAACTGCTTCCACTCCTATGCGTATGCAGACATATCTCCTCTATAGCTCTACAATATCCTTGCCATCAATCCACCATTGTTGAACCTCAAACTAGACCTATCACAGCAATACTATCCTTCACTCCATGAAATCATATAGGTATCAAAAGGAATTTTGAGAAAATGAAGAAGGAGAAATGAAGAACAATGAAGAGAACAATAGAAAATCTCCATAGCCAAAAACGAAGATTCACAAAATCTTGCAAACCAGTGCACGTATCAATGAACCATTTTTTTCTGTTTGTTCCTCTATCTAAGACCATCAAAAACATACTTTCAAACTCTCCTCTAGTGTAATAGAGAATTCATAATGAAGAAATCTCCTTTCCGGCTCAACGAAGAAAGAAGTGGGATTTCCCATCAAACCGGTTGTCGGATTGAAGTAATATTTCACGTGAAGCACCAGAAGAAAAAACCCACATCAGAAATATAATTTTTTTCAAAATAGAAGATAAAACCAAATCTACAATTTCAAGCTCCATTAATGGCTACCATGACATAGTAATGGAAAAAATCAGTGAGCTACCTCTTGATTCTCAAGGTTCCAATGGGTGAAATCACATGAAAATTGGAGGAAATGATCATCGAAAAATCTAGTTTCCATGAACTAGTTCTTACACCATGAAACCCCTATTTTTAGGGATATGAAGGGTTGTGTTTTTGTCAGGACACTACCCTATCACATGAGGAACATTTTTATAGAAGGTAGTGAGCTACCTCTTCACTTCTCAGGGTTCCAGTGGGTGAAATCATGCAAAAATTGGAGGGAATGATCGTTGAAAAATCTAGTTTCACATGAACTAGTTTTTGTGCCATGAAGCCCCTATTTTTTAGGGATATGGAGGGCTATGTTTTTGTCGTATTCTACCCACACCATGAAAATATCATTTTCCCACTTGTTCAGATGAAGGAGTTACTCAAACGCGGAGCATGGAACCCCAGAATAAAACCCAAAGTTTCAAGACTTGTTTTGTCGCATCCTGACATCCGTAACACACTTACTAAAAATAGCATGCCTTCCTACGTAGGGGTTTGTTACTTTGGGTAATCCACCATTTGAAGAGGATATGAAAAAGGAAGTGAACAGGAGGGAGTATCGCAGGCAAATTCATCGAAAAAGTCATCTCGACTCGCAATTGACACTTACTAAAAATAGTAAGTGGTTCCACAAGCCCCTACTATAAATAGTCGGTTGGTTCAAAAGGTGAGATGAACATAGTAAGAAGAAATAATTCAAGCTACCATAGCCGGCAGAGGTTGGGAAAATCTAACTATGACACTTACTAAAAATAGTAAGTTTCCCGAGGTGTACTTACTAAAAATAGTAGGTTGTTCTCAAAGGGAAAGTTTGGCACAACAAGACATTGAGGGAGTTTCATCGCATCAGAGCTTTCCATCATCATTTGAGGATCATCGAGACTTTTTAGGGGCAACATCTTCTCCTCTTCTCTCTCTTCCCTCTCCCCCAACTTTCTCTCCCTTCAAATGTTCTAATTCTTTGTTGGGGTTTGCACTTTTTGATATGCCTTTAAGTCACCTAAAAGTGACTTTAGAAACATAATGTAAATTAAGTCACCTTGATTTTATAAAAGGGACTTAAATATTTTGTAGGAATATGAATAGTATAAAGTTAGAAATAAGGCATATGGAGGGTCATGAAGAAGATGAGGAGTTGAGTCTACTCTATAAATTATAAAGTCATTCCCATCTCAAGGGGTTGGTCATTAATTTTGTAAGCTCAAGAGTACATTCTACCTTGAGAGAACAAATGAGATAGCCAAATTCTTCCTTTTCCCCACTCTCTATTTTCCCTCTATTCCCACACTATGTACAACTTCTATTTAAGCATCAATACAAGAAGAAGGAGTTTCTAGCTTTCTTTGACCAAGGGATTTCATGATACTTTGTGCTCATCAAATTCTATTTGGTCTTGTTTCCATTTGCAGGGTTGTTTCCTCTTAATTTAGTGCATGTGATGAAGTTTCTAACTAGTGTGTGTGTAAGAATATGATTTTCTACTTGCAACATTAGTTCTCCTACCTCTTTTCTCACTCCCCTTTCCTACTCTTCAAACAAAGTATTCCCTGCTAGCAAGATACATATAGCTTTTCCACGTAAGGTCGTGGAGTGCCCTATTGGATCCCCGACGATAAGGGCACCGGGAAAATCCACCTTTACTCACGCATACATATACAACAAATGCACCGGTTAAGAAGAGAGACTTAGATTTTCACGAGGTGGAAAGAAATCCACAAGTTTGTCCACACGAAAATTTTCCTCGCCAACAGTTTGAGGCACCCACCATGGGGCAGACTTGGCAACATCTACACCCAAAATACAACCGTAAGGTCTAGAAATTAAAAAATGAAATATTAAAAAAAAAAAAAAAAGAGTTCATGAAAATCCATTACTGAAGGCTACATTGTCAATTTCTTGCAAGTGACCTTTCGTATTCCACAGTTGTCTTTTCATATTCCTATTGCAGATTTTTTTCAGTGCTAGAATTTGAAGAATAATTTGTTGAAGTAAAAGTGCTGAAGGAAATAATGGTAGACGAAGAAGAAATACCTCAAACCATTGTTCCATGGGGAAGGAATATAGGCCATATTTTCTTGAACCCCCTCTTCACATGATCTACCAATGGGTTCCTACAAGAAATTTTCAAGGTTGATGGTGACAATACACAACATCCTGCAGAACACATCGCTACCTTCATGAAATCATGTGGAATTCTTGGTGTCCAACATGAAGATGTTACTTGTAAGATCGTTCGTAGAGCCCCTCAAAGAAAAAGTAGCAGAATGGTTCTACCTCCTACCCGCTTGATCCATCACTAGTTGGGACGACATCAAGACTATCTTTAAGAAAATAATTAAATCAACAAAAGACTTTCATGACCTCTTGGTGCAGTTAGCTCAAATGAGGAAAGGAGAAAGTGAAACTATGAGAGAATTTATGGCTTGTTTCGAATGGTTGTTGTTATCACTGAATCACAAAGCACCCTTATGTTTACACAAGTGCATATACTTGAGCTCACGGTGTGATTGGATAACATGGGTACTATCTCCAAGTTGTGGGACTTGCTACTTGAGATAGACCTCCAGAGAAAGTTGGTTCTTGCTCCTAAACTACCTGCCACAATCTACTCTAATGTAGGGTAAACTAACTATTCTAATCTAACTTTCCAAGGGACCAAGGAGAGAGAATGCATAAAATGAAATCCTACACTAAAGTGGTGATACACCAGAAAAGGAGGGTGTGAGAGTAGTCTTCCAATGTGTGAAAACTAGGAGTAAAGTGCATACTAGAAGGGGTGATAACAATTCTCCACAATCTGAAAATGCATTCACAACAATGTTTCATACATGCACAATAATAATAGATCCTTGCAAGAGCATAAAGATAGACATAATACACTTGTAATCAAGGTTGAAGGGGCAAGAAGAATGCAAGAAAACACAACAGGGGAAGATGCATCCACAAACTTATATTTTATTGCTTCATGATATGCACAGTTCAATCTGTTACAAGATAAGGGCCTGGATCACCATACAAGGATTCCAAAATAAGGGCCTATAGTACATTGGCTTCACAAAGCAATTTTGGTAGAGATTTGATACAAAACTACCTCTTTTTATAATGAGCCCAACACTCCAATTTATAGGAAAATGAGAAGAGAGAGAGAAGGGGAAAATGGAAATCCCGAAATCTGTCCTTCAACCACTTGTAAGAGGCACTAAATGGAGTGAAATGATTGTATGTTACTTACAAAAGGCTCCCCATACTATCCCAGGTGCTGCAGCAGAGAAAGAATGATGACCATGCCTCTTAATTGCACTCCCAACTACCAAATAAAACACTGTCATGAACCCGGCCACATTTTATGAAAAATACCCATCGATTTCTCATCAAATCTGGAATTTCTTGATTTCTATGCATCGGGATTGGAGCCATGATTCCAACGGTACCAATTTTGTGTGATTTCATTGAGAAATGAAAAATTTATGGCCTTCTAAGTGCGAGCAACTATTTTGGGCCTGACAGGCATTTTTTGTCATTTGACGGGAATGAGCATTAATCGCGGGGCCAAATATACTTTCTTTTATTTAAATATATCTACCCTTGTTAAAATTAATAAATCTAGTTTTTTTGATGCAGAGGGCATCGTGCTCATTCCAAAAATTCCAATTGTATGAAAATCGGAGCTTGGAGTCAAAAGTTATGGCCGTTAGAAGTTTTTGGAGTCAAATGTTGACTTTTCCTTTGAGTTGCGGGTATTACGGAAAAATTAGGTCACTTGTCCAAATTTGTCCTAGACACATTCTTCTATATTGGATGATTCAGTTTAGCTTGGCTCCTCATGTGATGATTTTACCTTTGCGCATCGCACGCGTCTCGGCGTCCCAACTATCCCGGATGAAAATCTCCACACCACCCGCAATTGAATGACTTGTGGAAAATAGGCGGATTCATGTTCCATGTGTACTTTTTTTCTTGGCTTTCCTGCATGCGCATGAACAAAAATTTTCACTTTTTTTTATATTTTTTACTAGTTGCGGCTTTTTCGGCTTTACACGTCCCCGCGTCCCGATGTCCCAATTTATCACGGGGACCGCCTGGGACAAAAAGTTTCAACTTTGCTGATTCCTTTGAATTTTGGCCGCAAATTTGGTACAACGAACCTTAGTATGATCTCGCATTGGTATGAATCGTAGCCTTGGACCCGCAATGCATTAAAACAAGCCTGCGACTTCATTTTTTGCATTTTTTCAATTTTTTCTAACGCATTGGGATTTTTTCCTTGGATGGGAAGTTAGAGAGAAGCCAAGGGGACCCAAAAACATGATTTTGGGCCTTGAATCAAATTTTACTTGCTTGGGACTGAATAATTTGATGCATGTTATCAAAATTACCTCAAGGGGTGAATTTTGGATAACAATTTTGGCGACTCAACGGGGTTATCTGCACTGCCCAGGATGAAAATGGCCAGCCACTTGTAGGAATCCGCTGGGCATGGAGTCTGTTTGATAATCTCTCATCTCATCTGAAGTTTGAAAACATGTATCCTTGAGCCATTAGAACATTTTTTGATTTGATTCTCCTGTGGCTGTAAATTATTTTTTGGGGCTTGATGAACTGTAAACATGCACATGCTAAAAGCAATAGGACATGTGCACCAACACTTAGGGAAATGAAAACTATTCTAAAAGTAGTACAATGTGCATAAGAACTTGGAGGAATGGAAATTCAAAATTAATATTTACAAGGGTGAGAAAATTCTCCTTCTAGTAGCAATGTTTGAGATAGATTCCATTGAATGGAATATTTAACTCTTCACCATCCAACTTAGCCAGTCGGAAGGCATTGCTACCTTTTCATTCAATGATCATATATGGACCACTCCATATGGCATCGAACTTGGAATGCTTTCCCACTTTGCCACGATCAACATCCGACTTGATGCAAATCTTCAGCTTGTAATATCCTAGTCTTGGCTTTCTTGTCAAAACTCTTCTTGATCAATGCTTGATCTTTCTCCATGGTCTCGCATTGCATGTTCTCTTGTTTCTTCTAATTCCATCAGCTCTACAAATTGATTTCCATAGGCTCAAACTCAGCTAGTTCCAATTGTTTCATGAGTTCCAATGCTGGAAACTCGAGTGATATATAGGTAGAACCACTTCTATCTTGTATACAAGCTTGTATGGAGAGCTTCCTGTAGACCTCTTGGGTGTGATCCTATTAGCCCATAGAGCTGATTTGAGCTTTGTGTGCCAAGTTCTCTGATTCTCATCAAGAGTTCTCCTTATGATTCTTAGTAGGTTCTTGTTCATAGACTCGGCTTGACCATTACCCTGAGGGTAATAATTCGATGAAGTGCTAAGATACACACAATTCTTGATAGCCCATTCAGTGATTTTTGTGCCAAGGAATGCCAATGCATTGTTTGATATGATAGTGGCAGGGACACCAAACCTCGTGACTATCCCTTCATAGAAATCCAAGATGTTGGATTCATTTGCCTCCTTGAGTGCCACTGCTTCAATCCACTTGGTGAAATAGTTTGTTGCCGTAAGTATCCACTTATGGCCTTGACTTGAATTTGGATTGATAACCCTAATGAATTCCAATCCCCATTGCATGAATGGTTGATCTACTAAAATTGGATGAAGGGGTAGCGCTACTAACCTTTCCTTCCCTATGAAGAATGCACATCTCTTGCATTTCTTAACCCATTAGTAGTAATCATTGAACACCGTAGGATAATAGTAACCAACTTTGATGATTTTGAGAGCTATTACTCATGGAGCAAAGTGGCCTCCTGCTTCCCCATCATGGAACTCGTGTAAGATCTTATCAACTTGACATGTTCCAATGCATCTCAATAGAACACCATTGATGTAATTCTTGAACAAGCTGCCATTAATGAGTACATATGGGATGGCTTGTAATCTAAAGTATCTCCTCTTAGCTTTGCTCCATTCTAGAGGGCACAAACCTATTTGGAGGTAATGCACCAAGTCTTGAGTCCAACATGGAATGGGTGCATCATCAGTTGGTTGTTCTTGATCATTCTGTAGTAACATGACAACATCTTCTTCACCTTTTGACCCATCAAGTTGCTTGGAAACGAGTTGCTCACGCAAACCTTTCCATGAACCAACTTGGTCACTTTGATTTCAATATCATATTCCATCACCCGAGTGATCCAACCTACTCTCTTCTCATTCAAATCCTTGTTTAGGAGAAAGTCCTTAACACTAGCATGAGACACCAGTAGTTGAATCTTATTGTTTGAGACCAAGTGTTTGAACTTATTCAAACTCCTGATGACAAAGAAGGACATGCTTTTCAATGAAAGAATACTTTACTTCGTAATCTTCCAGGGTTTGACTGAAGAATGCTATGGGTTATTCTGAACCTTCTCTATTCAGTTGTATCAAGATAGTGAGATTGTATCTAATCCTCCAAAAGAATACAACATGAATTCCTTTGAAAATTCTAGGTTGATAAGGGTTGGATCTTGTGATATTGCATGCTTGATGTTCTCAAAACTCTCTTTTCCCTTCCATTTGTCCATTTGAATGCAATACTCTTCTTCAACATCATTGTTAAAGGCTTCACAAGAGTGGAAAAATTAGGCACAAATATGCGGACAAAGTTTATCCTTCCCAAGAAGCTTTGGAGAGATTTCTTATGGTGTGGCAATGGAAGTGTTTGGATGGCTTCAACCCTTTCAGGATCAATTTTTAACCCTTCTCTTGAGACAATGTGGCCCAACAATTTTCCCTCATGTGCCAAGAATACACACTTCTTCAAATTCAACGACACTCCAAACCTTCTACACCTCTAAAATACTTGCCTGAGGTGGAATAGATGGTCTGATGCATTCTTTGAGAAGATAGTGATAGCATCTAGGTATACCAGCACTATCTTGTTGATTAATCCTTTGAACGCTATATCCATAGCTCACTAAAATGTTGCTCCGGCATTTGACAGTCCAAATAGCATCTTCTTGTAAGAATAAGTGCCCCATTTTGTAGTGAAGGCTATCTTGAATTGATCTTCTTCCTTCACCATTATCTAATTATAGCTTGAGTATTCATCTAGCAATGAAAACCTTTCTGAACCAACTACAACCTACAATATTTTTCCATTGATGGAAGTGGGTAATGATCCTTGAGTGATGTTCTATTTAGATCACGAGAATTCCACACACAATCTTATTTCTCCATTTCTCTTTCTCACTAGCACCAAGTTTGCAACCCAACTTGAATGTTTGATGGGGAATATGATACTAGCCTCAATCAACTTGTTCATCTCTTTTCTCATGAGAGGTTCAATATGGGGATTCATTGGCCTTTGCTTCTTCCTGATAGGCTTGGATTCCAGATCCAGCTCAATAGTATGTTGCACCAACTTTGGGTTAAAACCTCTTAAATCCTTGTAAGTCCAAGAAAAGACATCTAGGAACTCTTGACAAAGCTAAACAAAATCAGATTTCTCTTATGGGGTACTTACTTTGCCAATTTGCAATGTCTTGCCTTCATCTACTAAAATAGGCTCTAAATCTTCACCCTTTACTTGAATGTTTGCTTTCTCCTTCCGGAACTTATCATTGGCTGAAGATTGACTCCAAGGTTATGAGGCCTTTTGGTAGCTTGTTAGTTCTCACTGCAACACTTGGTCACCATCATTGTTGCTCCAACTTGTCTTAATTCTTGGCGGAGAACTCAGCTTCTTCTTGTAGGAAATTAACAATTTTCTTATCATTCTCGAAGACTTGCCGCTAGCCTTTTATTGTTATCTAGAATAGTTGGTCTCACAACCACTTTGATATAAGGCTAATATTTTTTACTTTTGATACTTTCTACAA